>OY992877.1:90374225-90431725 GCA_963921405.1 Cepaea hortensis | reverse complement strand
AACAGTCATAACATCTGACGGGAGATGCCTTGAAGAGATTAGAACAAGAATCGCCATGGCGAAGGTAGCTTTTTGCAAGATGGAAAACATGCTGACCAATAAAAATATCTCATCTGCAACGAGAAAAAGAGTGTTGAGGTGCTACTTAGAACCTGTACTTCTGTATGGGTGTGAGGCGTGGACAATTCAATTCAATTCAACTTTATTTTAAAAAGGGTTACAAATTGGGCACGCAGGCCCGTCTTACATTCGGCCCTTGAGCTATGAGCAGACAAGCTGGAAAACATCTGATGACTGTGGAAAAGTAGTTTCTGAGGAATATGCAAATGACGGGAAGATGAGGACGAAGCAAGTATAGGAATATCCCGAGTGCTTTTGTGTCGGTTCTTGACTCAACTCAACAACTCAAGCCAACAAAGGACATGTAAAGAGCTTTTTAATCAAACGACCCCCCAACCGATCACAGTAAGGAAACAATAACGATGCTCGTGCATATATGCAGATTAGCTGGTACAAGAGACGCTGGTTTTTTTGTTTTTTTTTTAATTGGGTAACAATAAATTGAGAGCTCATAAAAACTTTTAACAATAAACAAAAGAGTCTGATCAGTATCGACAGCGTGCTTCGTTTCACAAACTACATCCGGAGGATCAACAACTAATGCTCGACGTGATTAAGGAAAGAACAGAACAGTAAAGCAAAATGGGGCAAACACTAGACAAACAACCTGGTAAGCCATGTGGGCAAAAATCAATGAGCGCGAAACACGACCAGGAAGTTCGACAAAAGAAATAAACGTACAAATTTAACACGGTATGTGAGATGGTGGTGGTGGTGGTGGTGGGGGTGATGGTGGTGGTGGGGGTGATGGTGGGGGAGGGGTGGGTGCTGGTGAGGGGGAAGACTGGAAGAAGCCTGAGTGAATGCATCATACAGATGCAGTTCAGAGGACGTTGGAGACTCAGCGAATTTTCAGTGCCGAGATGGCACTCGATACTAGTGATGACTATGTGATGACTCAGAGAGAGAGAGAGAGAGAGAGAGAGAGAGAGAGAGAGAGAGAGAGAGAGAGAGAGAGACAGAGACAGAGACACACACAGAGAGAGAGAGAGAGAGAGAGAGAGAGAGAGAGAGAGAGAGAGAGAGAGAGGCAGAGGTAGAGGCAGAGACAGAGCGAGCACAGACTGTCGCAAATGGTCATCAAGTTAGCGAAATTCGAAAGAAAGCATCAGACCAGTAGCGCGGCACGGGAACAATCATCATTAATACATTCCTATAGTCGCTGTGAAAGACTGACGACCTAAGGTCTCCTCTGTTTCGTGTGCAACGAGCGTGGTTCTTAGCAAATATTTATGCTGTCAACTCCTTTCGAACTTTAATCAAATTAAAACTTCTCCCCCGGGAAGATTAACCCGGTCAACAAATGCCCGCAGAAGTCGGATGTGTCGGCCTAACGGCGCAAGAACGCAGCTCTGCTGTAAACAGGCACAATGCAATCACGTCCGAAAAAAAAACAGGGTGAACGCAGCAGCAGCAGAAATTAAAACTTGAGTTATTGACGTAAGCAATTATGGTATGACGTCGGAATATACCCGGCCGCTCAAAATTATCACATATGTCAAGATAAATGTTGCAAGTCAAACAGCTGGGAACTAAACCCCGAACAACATGTTGGTAATCAAGCGTGCTAACCACACTGACAGCGCGGCTCCTAGTTTTCCTGAATACCACCATCGCTAAATCATGCCCACCACTAGGTTGTTGAACTAACAACTAAAGCAGCTTGTGGACAGTAATTTAACCGACAATCAGGCTATCAGGACTGCGAATGTTACAGAAATAATCACAGATAAATACATTCATCTCATCTCATCATGTTCCTCTTGTATCTTGCGGTGTCGAGGTGAAGTATAACCATCGTGAGAGTGCCCGATTATGGGCTTCATATATCGATATTCCCATGGACTTTGCTATTCCCTCCGTCCAATGTTTACGTGATCGGCCTCTTCCTCTGTTTCCATCTGGTCTGTACATCATTGCTTGTTGTGGTATGCTGTTGACTGGTAGCCTACTTGCATGGCCAAACCATTTGACTTGCTGCTTTCTAATAAAATCTAGTGCTGCTTTAACCCCCACGTTAGTCCTGATTTCTTCATTTCTGATCTTATCTCTTCTTGATACGTTGAGTATTCTTCTCAGGAACCTCATTTCTGTTGTTGTGATATTTCTTTTCTCTTTTTCTGTCATTGTCCAGGTTTGGCATTGGTAGCATAGAGTTGGTAGGAAGATTGTGTTGTAAAGTGCTTTCTTGGTAGTTATTGATACATGTTTGTTCTTTAGTATTGGTGCCATTTGTCCAATGAGTTGATTTGCCTTATTGCACCTATTTTCGATCTCGTCTTCTGATCTGCCATTTGATGATGATATACTTCCTAGGTACTTGAAACTCTTTACTTGTTTCAAGGGATGTTCATTTAGGTGAATTGTTATTTGTTCTTCTTTAGTTACTGTCATTACCTTTGTTTTGCTTGTGCTAATTTTCATGGTATGTTCCCTACACATTTCGTTTAGACTATTCATGTGGTCTTGTAATTCAGCTTCTGATTTTGCTATTAGTGCTTGGTCGTCCGCAAACAGGAATTCTCTAATAGTTAGATTTGCAGATGGTTCTTCTTCTGTGTTCTCGTCATGCGGTATTCTTGCTGTCTCTGCTTAGCTGGTTTCTTTACATATGTTGTCTATATATGTTATAAACAAGAGAGGAGACAAGACACAACCTTGTTGTACTCCAGATCTTATGGTGAAGGGTTCTGAGTGTCGAGTGTCCTCCAGTTACTCTCACAATGCATTCACTGTTGTTGTATAAACTTCTGCATAGGTTTGTTAGATGTGTACTCACTCCATATTGTTTAAGGATTTCCCACAGTTTGTTTCTATCTACTCCAGGGGTGGCCAACACGAGGCCCGCGGGCCGCATGCAGCCCGCCAGGTGTGATGTTGCGGCCCGCTGAGCTAGGTCATATGAACATAAATGTTAACTTTTATGTACATATCACCAAAGGAACATTACATATTGAGGAGTTCGAATCATATACTTTTAAATTATAGCTAAGAGAAATTAGAAAATATCTCGTATTTGTGGGGGGTGGGGGATAATTGGTTTTGAGTTGTTTTTAATATCCCGCATTTTCGGGAAAATGCATAGATTTTAGCTATTTCAAATATCCCGCTATTTGACACTCAATGTTACTTTGTTTTTTTGTTTTTGTTTTGTTTTTTTGTCCGACGCTGGGTGTTGATACAATTTAGTATGAGATTTCAACTTCTCATATATATGTTCTGTGGTCTTCGGCGTCTTCGGAAAGTTCACAACGCTATCGGGCTCATACTCATAACTACTTTCAGTTCAGCTTGACAAATTTTCGTGTTATTATGTAGTTTCGTTACATTATCGCCACTGCGGCTGGAGAGATTTTGCAATCGACATTAAAATACATATTTATCATATTTATAATAAGAGTTCAAACTACTTTAACCAAGTATCATGTCTACCATATCAATTCTATAGGTAAGTAAGCCCTGAAACGTTTTATTCATGTAATTTAAATTAATTAATTATTATTATTATGGTTACTTAAAACGTCACCAAAGTTTGGAGAGAACAATAATGGAGGGGTATATGCCTGGCAAGAGAGGAAGAGGAAGGCCAAAGAAAAGATGGGAGCAGGATGTGGCGGATGATCTCCAGATTGATGTATCGGACGCGTGACATCTTGCTTATGATGGAGGGGTTTTCCGGAAGGTTGTTATGGGAGCGAGGTTCTGCAAAGGACATGCTACTGGATGAATGAATGAATTATTATTATTAATTAGTATTACCCATAGTGTTTATTTTTTTCCCCAGTTAAAAACGAAACCTACCATGGCGCCAACTAGTATAAAGACGTTTAGTTAAGACGTTGGATCAACATCACGGCACACGGTTTAACCCATAAGTGCTCCGTTTTTCCTCCTAACTCAAACCTGAGTCTGGAGAAACTCAGCTCAATGCACGAACTCCGTTGTATCGGCGAGGATCTTGAAATACTTTTGGGTAGATTTTTTACTCGAAATTTTGCCCGGGCAGCGCCATTAGGCTACTCTTTTTCGATTTCCAACATCCAAGGGATTTTTTACGTGCGCAACAATACACAAGGGCGTCCGATCTCACTACCCAGAGACCAGAGGAAATTTTATTACTGGAAGTCCAGGTGGATTTTTTAAATAAATCCCGGTCCTCACCGGGGCCTGAACCCGGGACCTCCAGCACTTGAGGCGGACACCATACAAGACAGGTGGACTATAAACTATTTTTTTTTCCTCGTGGAAATTAAAACAAAGCCCACATGCTTGCTATGCAACGAATCTTTTTCTGTTTTGAAAGAGTATAGCATCAAACGGCACTATGAGATTAAGCATGCAAATAAGTTTGATAAGTACAAAGGGCAATTTCGACAAGACCAAGTAAATGACTTTAAAAACAAAAATTATGCACAACAAATGATATTTACTAGAGCTGGTTAAGAGTCAACATGCTATGTAAAAGCTAGTTATGCAATAGACATGATACTAGCAAAAACTTCGAAGCCATATTCATATGGTGAAATGGTTAAGGAATGTTTATAGAGCGTCGTTGAAATTCTGTGTCCAGAAAAGAAGAAGGATTTCTCAATAATAAGTCTGTCTTGTCAGACTATTACTAGACGTTAACGACATTGGTAAACAAATTGAAGATAATTTGAAAAGTCGAGCCTCCGAGTTTATATTTTATACTCTAGCATTGGATGAAAGCACAGATATGGCAGATACTGCCCAACTGGCAATTTTTATCAGGGCTGTTGATGTCCATTTTAAACAGACAGAAGAATTAGCGACACTGTATCCACTGAAGGACACTACTAAGTCAAGAGATTTGTTACAGGCAGTTATATCGACATTGAATCGCTTTTCGTTACAACTTAACAACTTATCGGGCTTAACAACAGATGGTGCTCCAGCAATGATTGAGAAACACACAGGTTTAGTAAAATTGATTGAAAATTAGGCCTCCAAAGTCGGTAATACTTCAATGCTAAATTTTCATTGCATTATTCCATCCATTCATCATGTGCCATGCCGGTAAGCGTGGGCGGTCATGTTCTGCCATCTCACTCGATCAACAGAGTCGTGGATCAGTTCCGTGTTTCTGTCTCTCCTGCATTATTCATCAGGAGAATTTATGTTCGAAGTCCCTCAAAATGGGCCATGTCATGAAAGTGGTCGTCAAAATAGTGATCTTCATTAAGTCGAACGGGTTGAATCACCTTCAGTTCCAAGAATTTCTAAAGTCTTTGGACTCGGATTATAATGACGTTACATTTTATGCAGAAGTAAGATGCCAAAGACCCTGCCAAATTGTTAAAAGAGTTCGATTTGCAGCAAGAAATACAATTATTCTTTGCAAGCAAGTCAAAAAGTATTCCGGAGATTGAAGACAAAGAGTGGGTTTGCGATTTTGCATTTCTGGTCGATATAACTATCCACCTAAATGACGTTAATACTCGTCTACAAGGGAAAGATTAATTAATTAATAAGATGTATGGTCATATTTCTGCATTTCAAATGAAACTTGGCCTTTGGGAACAACAGTTGAGGACAAAAACACTTTACTGACTTTCCTACACTGTCATTGTAACCAGACGTCACACGGGAGGCGGCGGATAATGACGCTTCTTTGATATCTGAATTAAACCTCGAATTTGAAAACCGATTTCAGGATCTTTGAAAAAAACATCATGTGCTTTTTTTGTGCATTTGCAACGCCATTCGCGGTCGACGTGAATTTATGACCAGGAAGATTACAAATGGAACATTGTGAAATCTGCTACACAGTTAAAGGAGAAATTCCATCAAGTTGGTTTGGAAGAGGTCTATAAAACGTATTTGGACAAGGATAAATATCCCGCGTTTTACAAACATGGTTTAAATTGTCGATGGTTTCGCTATTTGGAAACACTTATGGCATGTGAACAGCTTTTTAGTCGCATGAAGCACATCAAATCACAAGTGAGAACACGAATTACTGATATTCATTTGGAAAACTGTTTGCGTGTAGCGACAACATCAGTCGAGATCAATTTTGATGCATTTAGTTCTGTGAAACACAGGCAGATGTCTCACTTTTAAATAGTTTTAAATTGTCTACTAAAAATGTTTGATTTTCAGTTGTTTTATTTTCTTCAAAACAATAAATATACCTATTTCTTGTTTTTTTTTTTTTTTTTTTTTTAAACATTACAACAGGCAAGCATTTGACATCGATCTCACCTACTGCTAAGCGACGATGTGGTCGAAGCTGTAGCACGCTTGCTTGTTTACTTTACCCCCCCCCCCCCAAAAAAAAAAAAAAAAAATTAGGTGCGTTGCCCGGCAGGATATATTATTTCTGAAATTTGGCCCGCTTGCTGAAAAGGTTGGCCACCCCTGATCTTCTCTATCGAATGCCTTTTCTTGGTTGACAAAGGCTAAGTAGAGTGTTTCACTGAATTCGATTGATTTTTCTATAAGTTGTCTAAGAGCAAAAATGGCATCTGTGCATCCTTTGTTTTACCTAAATCCAAGTTGTGTTTCGCTTAGCTGAGGTTCTATGGTAGTTCGTAATCCTTTTTCAAGAATTTTGCAAAATATTTTCCCATATGACTCAACAGTGAAATGCCTCTGTATTGTGGGCAGTCTCTTTTGCTGCCTTTGTCTTTTTTTTTTTTTTAACAACAAATACATTAAACAATATAAGAATTAAAGGTAAGACGATCGACTCCATGCACAGGTTTTCAGCCACTGGACTCTCTCTCTCTCTCTCTCTCTCTCTCTCTCTCTCTCTCTCTCTCTCTCTCTCTCTCTCTCTCTCTCTCACCTCTCTCTCTCGCTATCTCTCTCTCTCTCCCTCTCTCAGCAGAAAGGCAGTCGCCTGCCGAGAGCTTTGCGCAAAACATAGATTCATAGTTCCCACAATGCCGCCCACCCCTTTTTCCTACTACCCCCTCCCCGTTCGAAACTGAAACCACGACCTTCTGAACAAGAGACAGACGGTTTGACCGCTACGCCACGGGAACCACCACCACCATTCTCCCGGTTCCCCTTCGACCCATTTCCACACACAGTATACAGCAATACAATGAACATTAAAAACAAAAACAACGCTTCAACAAATAAAGAACGAAAATGGCTTCACAAATCAATACCTGGCGAGTAGGTCAGGTCATACAGACAAACGGGTACCAAAATGTACAGTAAAAAAAACATCGATTAAATACGGCTACACGCCAAGACTCATAAAGAAGTGGCAAACTACTGAACGTAAACTTGCCAAGAGATCACAAACAGCAAAAAAAAATGATGGGGTTGACTGCGACGTCATGTAAATTATATGCAACTAACACGCCAAGGCATCTATGGATAACAGATGTCATTGTCGGATAGCATCGCTGGCACCCCCCTCCCCCCCCCCCCACCCCCACCACCCCATAACGGAGATATCCAAGGATGTTTTGCTAACTTAAATCCTATATGGATTTCGGTCACTAGGGACCAGAATAGCCCTGTAGAAATTACCCACGACCTTCTATTGTTTTGTCTATTCCCGTTTCCAATTTTAATACAAAATCTGTGACTTCCTACGTGGTGGTATCCTGGACGGGATATCAATGCTGTCATTTTCAACAAACGACGCATACACAAACAGATATAGTTTCTTTCCTTTATCGTGAATGGAACAACATGCTAACTTATGCTGTAAAAGTTGGTATTGAACCAGTGGCGCTTGGGCTTCTGTTCTTCAGCATAATGGCATACAGTGATACTTGTAAGTGTTCATCAGCTGTTGTGTCGCTCCATATAAAGTATTCCTTTTATCTGGCTCAGGTGGAAGTAACATAATTCTTTGGTCATGTGATGTGAAGAGAGGCGTCCGAAAATATCGTGACTGAAAGATCAGCGCGTATAAAAGGCAGAGAGAGAGAGAGAGAGAGAGAGAGAGAGAGAGAGAGAGAGAGAGAGAGAGAGAGAGAGAGAGAGAGAGAGAGAGAGAGAGAGAGAGAGAGAGAGACGAAGAGAAATGATGCTAGATGGGCTGAGAGGTAGCATGCAGTTCACAAGTTGATCCACGGCATCAAGGACCGAGATATGTGAAAAGATATGAAGCGTTATGTTGGCATTCTGGCAGCTTCATTATGCATGTAAGCTCGTGCGTGCTGTTGGCTTGTCGGTACTACTATCTTTTCGACTGCTCACATGGGATAGTGAGGAACATTTTGTTCGATATGCACTGGCACTGAAACGGAGCATTATGGGGTGACCCTTTGCAGTGAAGCTGGAATTGCGAATAACTAACTAACTAACTAGCTAGCTAGCTAGCTAGATAATTAACTAACATGTTGTATTTGAAATAATTTGAAGCTTAAAACGTCGCTTAAAAGTCGACAGCGACGACTTCATTGCACCGGGTTTTAACCCACATGGCTCGGAAAGCGTCGCACAATGTACGAACTCCGTAGCTCTAGCGACGATCCACAGGAGTCTCCGAAAAATTTACCTCGTGAACCGAAGGACGCGGTCCGGAATCGAAACCACAACCTTCGGAGCCCGAGTTAAATGAGAAGTCCTTTGAAGCTAGCTAACTAACTAACTAACATGTTGCATGTGAAGTCTGAAAATTGTGTACTGCCTTCCTTTGTCAGATGGTTTATGTAATCTTTGGGGTCAGTACCGGGTGTGTATTACTATACTTCCCTCCAGATGTCTCCAGTGGTCCACTTGTTCAACCAAGTCTGTTTATTTGCATTTATTATTAGCTGCTTGGCTGTTTGGAGACTTGCGACTGTATACTACTCTTCTTGTCTAGATCCCTTCTTTGCAAGTCGGTCGTCGGTCTGCCATGTCATTACCCTATATGGTAGAATGACTAGGGCAGTGGTTCTCAACATTTTTTGGCCCATGCCCCCCTTTACCATATGTTCAGAACGTCATCCCCCCCCCCCCCTTCGAATTTCCTCCCTATAAATCCCCCCACCCTTACACAGTATACATAAAAATGGAAGCTAAATTTAATAACACATACTAGAACAAGTCTAGACATCTACATTAAACGTGATTTGCGGGTCTACTCACGTTATAAAACGAATTTCATTAGGGCGAGAAGTACAGAAAAGAGAGAAAAAACAATATCAAGTAACTGGTTCTTGTATTAATGCGATCTTCAAATAATCTTAATTTCCTCCCCCCCCCCCTTCCCCCCCCCCCCCGAAACCAACCCTAAAATTTCCCCCTCGGGGGGGTGGGATTTCCCCACCGGTTGGGAACCACTGGACTAGGGATCCCCTGCATGATTATCCTAGTTATTATGCGTGGCTATCTGATGAACAGTTCAGAATTGTGTCAAGTTCAGCTTTATTCTGTCCACTTATCTTCTTTTTTTTTCTTCTGTCCGTTATCTCCGATTGGGGCATAGGCCATCAACCAAACCATACCAAGCCGTCCTATCTGTGGCTATCTCTTGCCGCTCCCTTCATGTCCTCCCAATATTATTCACTTCTGTCTGTAATTCTTTCCTCCGCACGTTTTTTATGCCTCCCGCTATTTCGCCTGCCTTGTGGATTACAGACACGAGAGTGTACAGTTATATTGTCCTCCGGTTTTCTCAGTCTGTGTCCTATCCAGCGCCAGCATTGTTTTTTCACTTCTTGGTTCACTTGGATTTGTTTAGCACTCTCTATGAACATTCTACTCACGTTTGTCGCAATACAATTAGAGCTACTGGAAGGCCCCGGTTAACGTCGGGGTTACGTTCTTGGAAATCGCGACTTTAAGTGAAACAACGTATAGCGAAGCACTATACAGGTGTATATACAGGTGAAGACGTTATAGCGGAACGCAGCGACGTAAAGTGAAGTTATGTCACATTGTGACAATGACGTTATAGCGAAACGACGTAAACCGATGCGACGTATAGCGGGGCCTTCCAGTACTTTGCTTTTTCAATATAAAATGACTATAGAAACTATTAATGTGTTACAGCTTGCCATCCTGACACTGAGACAACATCTGTATCGGAAATGATTGGCCGGATGCAGTGTGACAGAAGGTTGTGGACATACACCATACGGCAAGATTATAACACGCAGAACACATTAAAATGTCACGTTCAAAGGCCTCGAATTTCTTCTTTAGTGATTGTTCCAGGATACTATGTATTTATTCACAATTTATGGTACAACTCTACTATCAATGCACCGTCCTTCACAGTATTCACTCATTATATCCTGTCACACTTCTGATTCACGCCGCATGTGATATCTTCATAACGATAACGTCCATCCTGGACTACAAGGCAGTCCAACGTTTACAGTATAGTTAAATTCGTCCTTACAATGGTGCTATTTCCTGCCGAAACAGCATACATGTATCACATGCTCATTGCAGTAAATTAAACCCTGGCCTCATGCCAGTAGAACCACGGCCTACTCCTTTCATAGAATTAGCAAAAACGGTGCAGTCGACCTGTCAGAAGGAAAGCTCTTCTATAGTCTGTTCAGAAATGAATGCCTTTATTCACGATCCATTTTTATGAAAACTGTCTGTTGCATCATTATGAAAGTTTTCCTGCCGTCTTATTTTTACCCCCACCCAAGGAATATGTCTTTGATAGGTCCAAAGACAACTTAAATCATCGAAAGCGGCAACATTTCTTTGATGTTTTGGCGAAAATGTAGTGAATTCACGCTAACAAACTAGTCTTACAGTAAAGCACGTCATTTCGGGTAACGACACAAGTACAAGGCGTAGCCAGATTCGTATGGGAGTGGGTACAATAAAAAAAAAAAAAGTCGCTTGAAAGTCGACAGAGTCAACTGCATTGCACCGGGATTTATCCCATATGGCTCAGTTTCTTTCCGCAGCGCGGAAAGCGTCGCACAAAGCACGAACTCCGTAGCTCCAGCGACGACGCTTGGGAGTCTAAAAAAAAAAGCACTCGTGAAATGAAGGACGCGGCCCGGAATCGAACATACAACCTTCGGAGCCCGAGTCAGACGGCTTGACCACTTCACCACGGAGACTCACGAGAGGGGTGCAATGTGTAATATTAGTAAAGACAGAGAATTTACAGAGGCATGAGGTAAATAATGTGTAAATTGACAGGAAAGTAGAAGGAATATATTTCTTACCTTTTTTTTCATTTCCTTCCCTTTTCTTGAGCTGCTGGTTAATAATGTGTACACAAGGCGATGTTACTAGGTTGCATTTAGCTTTTTATATTGAGTTCGTGAAAGCTTCCAAATAGCTGTGCGCTAATGTGCGTATGGAGTGACCAGAAATGATACCGCAATTTAGTCATCATGTGTCAATTTTTAAGGATCTGTTCAGCTGTCTGTGTAGTTTGTTCACACGTACACATGGGTGACAGACCCGCTTTGAGTCTTCGTGAAACATTGTCTACTCTGCTGTTTACCTTTCAGAGACGGAACATGATATAACTGTTTTGCACTATGAAAATAGTTGGCAGTGTCTCTGTAGTGGGCTTTCTTCTTAACGACCAAGGTGTTGTTCCTCTTTTGATTGAAGTTTATAGATTGATTCGTATGTACGTGTGTTGTCCCCTAATTTGACAACGTGTTTGCTCTCACGTTTCTTGTTATGCCACAATATGTCAGTTTCCACCTCAATATTACTCTTCTGTGGGTATTTAATGCGTTTAGTGTTGTTGTTTTTTTTCCACTACCAGTTGTTAATCACCGCTGAGGGCTTGTGGAATTGAAAATTCATCACTGTGGAATACAAACTGTTGCCATTGACATTGTGCTGATGCTGTAATGTTTAGGCTCAGCAATTCGTCTGAATAGTTGGAGCAAAATATCCCAGTAAATGTGCACGTGGATTAAGGTCTGCGATCTGCCCAGACCTTAATCTGTGTCGGACGATTCCAGTAGGTTGATAACTGCTCTCGGTTGCATAAAATTCAATCGATCCTTTCTCCAATAGTCCTCTTCCTCTGTCAACACATGGTCCTCACATTTTTTCCAGTAACTGTTATCAATATTTAATAGCGGGGACTGGGCTAGTATCTTGACGTCAGACAGTTTGGATGTAGTATTGTCAGCTGCCACCTGTCCTTTAATTTTAGCCCACACATGTTCTATAGGGTTTAAATGAGAATGGTACGGAGGAAGTCTCAGGCACCTATGGCCATGCTCATCTATCAACTTATCGATTTGATATTTCTTGCTCTTTAAGCGTCTGCTTTACAAGGGACAACAACTGTAGCTTGAAATATGTTTCTGGAAATGGTATGTTTTCCCTTCGGAGCCATATCTGTATTGCTTCCTTTGTGCTCGATGCCATAGGTATTTTGTCTTCTTGGGCAACAACCTTGTGATTGATACATTGTCCATGATTAGACAAAACGGTCTATCAAGGGATGGAAGTACTGTATTCTTGAGCCAATCTCTAAATAAATTACCATTTATCTCATTATGATAATTCCTATTGTCTGTATGCTTTGATACGAACACGAGTCCAGTATTCAGTAGTAAGCCATTATGAGTACTACCAGCATAGGCTATGACCAAATGCTGTCCTTTACTACTGGGCACATATCGCTTTATCTTTCCATTCACTGATTGCCATTCCTTTTCACTTGTGTGGTGCGCATTGATCCACGTCTCATCCAAATACACTATGTCATAATTTTCTTTGCGCATTTCCCTTATTTCACGTAGGTATCTGCTTCTCATTGCTCCTAAATGCGGTTGCTCACAAAGGATATCTCTACCTCCCTTGTACTTTCTAAAAGTGAAGCCTAATGTCCTTATAATTTTCCACAATGTTGTTTTGGATAGCTCTATATTATTGTTCTTTCTCAACCAAACCCTAAATTTTCCTACAGTCACTGTTTCTTTGGCATCCAGCAATTTTATAATAGCTCGCCTTATGACATCCTTGTCAAAGCTGCCTACAATTACCTTTCTACCTACAGTTTGCTTATCGCGTGTTGGTTTCATTCCAGATTCTCTCACCCATCGACGAAATGACCGTTTACTCAAACCCAATACATGCACTGTTCTTTTTTCGGGATTTGTAACAGTATGAAATAGTTTTCTGCGATCAGCTTCTTGACAAAAATATGTGTACAACTTCATAGCGTGCTTTGAAGTGTACAAAATTTCACATTCAATCCCATTGAACAATATTCACACATTCAAATATTAGCTTTTAATATTATATTAATGGTAAGATTTATTTATATATTTATTTATATAATCACGTTTCATGAAAGAACCCACATTGACGACACCTCTGAACAATCCCATTTAACTGCGCGCCGTTGGTGCCATATCGTGAACCACGAGAAAATTGTTTTAAAAAGTGCGCATGTGTCTGGGTGAAGGTGTAATGCATTTAAAATTATGTACTTAATCTTTGACCCGTAAATTATATACTGCATATAAACAAACACTTAAATCTGCTGTACAATCTCCAGAACAAAAAAAATTTTTGTTGGGTGGACATAATGATAAGGTTATATGCTAAATCTCATAATTGCCCCTCACTTGGTTACTGAGATATGGAATTTTATATTGGGGCAGACAAAAGTAAACAGACTATAGCAAAACTTGCAGACTGTTGAAGTAACTAACATATTTAAAGTCACTGCATACGTGGACGTCGTTATTGCTCGGTCATAATCAGTGCTAAGAAGTACGTCGGAAATCTAAGTGTCTGCTTATATTATTTCCAGGGAGTACTCAATAATATGCCCCTTACCTCAGAAGTCGGAGTAGGTTCGCCTGATGGCGAGGGGTACTGGTAATAGGGAAAGCTAATCCACACGCACATATCAGTCTGGTGCTACTGGAAGTAGCATATATGAACTATGCTTGAGTTCAAAGCAAGCGTAGGTAACAACAACAACAAATATGCCCCTTACATTTCATTGATCTTGTCCTTATGGTTTTGACTTACGGTGATAATGGCTTGGGCGCGGTCGAATGACGGGTGGATGTCAGATTTCCACGTTCGCTACAGGAGGGAAAGACTCGGCCAACCTGCCTCTGCAGCGTCGGTTACAACTGAGGTTGGTTTTTATTGTTGTTGTTGTGAGTTTTGTTGTTCTTTACTTTCTGTGTTATCTTTCGAGTTAGTTCTAAACAGGACTGGTTATACTTTATCCTCTCTGCGCTTCGGGTTCGGTTGGGTTTTATGGGGCTCACGCTGACTGACATTCTCATTATTGCGTTGAATGGGTCTTGATGAGGTCCGGTCCTTAGGAGGGCCTGTCAGATTCAGAAGCCTCCCAAGTTATTTGTTGCTTACTCTAAAACAGAGGTTCCCAAACCATGGCCCGCGGGCCACTTGTGGCCCGCCAGCTGTCAGAAAGTGGCACGCGAGGCCTCGTTTCAATCGAGATTTCAAGAGTTCACAATAGAGAAGGATAATGTTGTCCTCTTCATAAATCCGTTCGTATTTCCTGATGCCAAGCTCTGTCAATTACAGCAAAACCTTTAACACGAAGTAATTGATTTGAAATGCAATTCTGCAATGAGATGTAAATTTCTGGAGCTGCCTCCTTCACCTTCAGCTGATCATACGATTTCATTCTGGCGACTATTGCCTGTCGAACAATTTGAACAATGACGTTCATTCACCCAGAGATACATTTGTCGTTTTGGTTCGACTTACAGATGCGAGCAGTCATTTTCCGCAATGACCGTTATAAAAAAAACAAGCAACGTTCCAGACTCACCGGCAGTAACCTAACTGCGCTTGTGACTTTGGGCATGACAGATTTGTGCCCAGTCATTGATAAAGTGGCATCTGATTTTAAGTAACTGCTTATGAAAAGCAGTTACAATTGTAAATTAATTACATTAATAGCGATTTTCGAAACTGATTAAAAATTTATTTTTAAAAGAACTTTTGATGTTAAACCAAATAATGACCGCAGTGTAGTACTGACACTGACTGCCTTTAAAGTTTTAGAAGTTTGGTGACGAAAGTTAAGAAAGGTAAGAATACTATTGCACGACTTTTATAATTTTATTACGTTGTGGCCCGCTCAACTACCCAAAAGTGTAGATATGGCCCTCTGCTTGAAAAGCTTGGGATCTACTGCTCTAAAAGGACTAGTCTTGAACTCCTTTAGGACTGATCGTGATGGCATTTAGTCCTTATAGGACTGATACAGTCCTCACACGGACTGATTCTGATCTCATTTAGTCCTCATAATAACTAATGTTTGTTATAGTTTGTCCTCGCAGGGAATGGTTTGATTCTGAAGTCCTCATAAGGACTGGTATTGGTTGTGTTTAGTCTATTCAAGGACATTGGCAAAGCAGTAAACCCCTTTTTTTCGAATACGTTTTTAATGCGAGAGACAAACAAAACAAATGAAGACTAGGTATTTGTATTCAAATAAAACCTCACTAACAATACGTTAGTTTGTACGCCGTAAGATGCCTTCGTGTTCGTTATTTCAAATAACACACGCAACCTCAATAAGCCTTATTATCGTAACGAGATCGTATGTATGGCAAAATGACACTTCAAGCCAGTTGTGTGAAAACGGTAATTTCTTGTAATCTTGTGTTTTGTAATCAACACGAAACGATTTTCCCGTTTTTATTTTCAGAATAATGAACTGATGGTGGCTGCTGTTTGTGTTTAGTTTGTACAACAGGATGTGCCTATAAAATACTATCATATGCCAGTGAAACATGCTTCTATGGGGAAGATCCGCATAACAATTAATTTTTAACGTGAAATTATTTTGAAATTCCCTGTATATATTCACAATATGAACTGCAAACAATTAAATATATTTAGCTCTTGCGAAAAGAAGAGACATACTAAACACAGACACTGTGTACATACCTTACAAAGAACTCCATACACAGGTGAAATCAAAGTTATCAAAAATGAGAAACAATGAATAAATATATAATCTTCTTCTTCTTCTTCTTCTTCTTCTTCTTCTTCAGCGTTCCGAGCCATTGAGGTTCTTTGCTGCAGATACAATCCGTCTCCATTCGTCTCTCTGGTTGATCTTCTCTTGCCAGTCGTTGATTCCAAGTGCTTGTAGGTCTGTATGTATATTATCTCTCCACCGTCGTCTTGGTCTACCTCGGGGTCTACGGTCATTTATTTCCTGAGTGTAAGCGAGTTTAAGTATAATACTTCAGTATTATATATTTATTGATTGTTTCTCATTTTTGATAACTTTGTTTTCACCTGTGTATGGAGTTCTTTGTAAGGTATGTAAATCGTGTCTGTGTTTAGTATGTCTCTTCTTTTCGCAGGAGCTAAAAATACCTAATTGTTTGCAATTCATATTGTTATATCCTGCTGCAGCCGCTGCTTTTTCTTTTGTTCCATATATTCACAAGCATAGGATATTCAGGTTATCAACTGTAAGCAAGTGTACGTGCCTACAACAGACAAAGCTGGAAAAGTGGGACCAAACACAACCAGCAGGCGTAGTTATTCAAATTGGTGTTACTAAATACATTAAGGATATTTATAAATTGACCTGAACTGAAATGGCTCGCATGAAATGTTCTGGTCGGTTGGCGTGACAATGACCATCGTGTGCCGATTGGTCAATAATAATATGGGGCTAGCACCAAATACCCCTGTGGCTCAGGAGTCGCCAAAGCAGTTTCACAATCTGACATACCGGGTTCGATATCAGCCAAGGGCAAATTAGTAGCAGACCACTTTGTGTTGATTTTCATAATGGTATATGACTCGGCCATTCATAAAACAATGGCAAAGTGTTAAAGGTAAATTTCTGTAAATTATCACAAACAGCCAAAAATGGTGGGGTTGATTGCGAAGTCCCATAAAAGGACATGCAGTTAACTTTAACCAAATACTTAACAAATCAAAGGGCGTTGAAAGAAATCCTTTAGTTAACTTGTTACTACTAGGTAATTGGTCTCCCTGGTCTAGGAGTTAGCAGCTTTCTCCGTAACCCCGAATACTCTCGTGGTTGACGTGAGCGCACGAGAATTGGATGCGGTTCAAGTCGTGCCAATGTGACTTATGACAGTATGGAGCCGGTCGCTCAGAAACAATGGCAAACTACTGAGCGTAATCTTGCCAGGAAATCAACAATCAGCTGAAAGATGGTGATGTTGACAGCGATGTCCAGCAAAGGATATGCAAAACAAACTAGGTATGTAGATGTTAGTGTGTTATTTAGTTCTCAACGTGGTTACATCTTTATAGATCCTATGACATTTAAATTCGGGAAAACCCGTAGGCTAAACATGGAACTGAACTACCCCATAAACATAATATTCCCACGAATCCAAACGGGAACGAGTATGGCCAAGACAAATATGGTCAATGCTATGTGTGGACTCGGCTGTCGGATACTCACGACATTTTGACGCTAGGCAGACTACACGATCTGCAAGAGTGAAAACTGGTCAAGCAAAACTGGTCCTGTCTTCTGGGTGAAAAGAGAAGTATTATAATCAACTCCTCATGGGGAAAATTGAACAGAAATACTTCGGGATGACTGCTGCATAGGAGAACTGAGCACTCAGGGTAATGCCCCGTGCGCAGTAACATCGTGCGACATAACATTTCACAAATCAAGTTTGTCATAACTGGGGGAAGGACTAGTAAAGAAACATTTGCACTAAAAACAAGAGTGCGAAAATATACCTTGTGTTACGTTCATTATTCTTAATGACTACATTTTGGATGTTGAGGAAAACATTAACTACAGCCAGAAATATAATTCGATGGACATGATGAGCTGGATTTCGCTGATGACGCTGTTCCTACAAACGAAATCAAATGTAAGATAAATTAAATACACTTGATGAGAGCTCACAACTATTAGTATTAGGTCTAACCATTCATCGCTGGAGCTACGAAGTTCGTGCGACGCTTTCGGCAATTCACTGCGGAAAGAGACTGCGCCATATGGGATAACGCCAGGTGCAATGACGTCGACCCTGTCGACTTTTAAGCGACTCACTGTTCAACAGAAGCATGTAAAATGATATGACAGGATGACTAACGCGGAGCTTAGGGAGTTCAACAGAAGCATGTAAAATGATATGACAGGATGACTAACGCGGAGCTTAGGGAGTTCAACAGAAGCATGTAAAATGAAAATGATATGACAGGATGACTAACGCGGAGCTTAGGGAGTTCAACAGAAGCATGTAAAATGATATGACAGGATGACTAACGCGGAGCTTAAGGAGTTCAACAGAAGCATGTAAAATGATATGACAGGATGACTAACGCGGAGCTTAGAGAGTTCAACAGAAGCATGTACAATGATATGACAGGATGACTGACGCGGAGCTTAAGGAGTTCAACAGAAGCATGTAAAATGATATGACAGGATGACTAACGCGGAGCTTAGGGAGTTCAACAGAAGCATGTAAAATGATATGACAGGATGACTAACGCGGAGCTTAGAGAGTTCAACAGAAGCATGTAAAATGATATGACAGGATGACTGACGCGTAGCTTAGGGAGTTCAACAGAAGCATGTAAAATGATATGACAGGATGACTAACGCGGAGCTTAGAGAGTTCAACAGAAGCATGTAAAATGATATGACAGGATGACTGACGCGTACCTTAGGGAGTTCAACAGAAGCATGTAAAATGATATGACAGGATGACTAACGCGGAGCTTAGAGAGTTCAACAGAAGCATGTACAATGATATGACAGGATGACTGACGCGGAGCTTAAGGAGTTCAACAGAAGCATGTAAAATGATATGACAGGATGACTAACGCGGAGCTTAGGGAGTTCAACAGAAGCATGTAAAATGATATGACAGGATGACTAACGCGGAGCTTAGAGAGTTCAACAGAAGCATGTACAATGATATGACAGGATGACTAACGCGGAGCTTAGGGAGAGAACAAACCAGAGTCCCGTTGTTGTTTGTTTTTCTTCGCTGGCTTTGACCTCGAGCGTAGTCCACACTGGACTGATTTTTGCGTGTGGGCCAGCTTGCCCTATTACCTGTGCATCAAGAGGTGAGAAAAAGACGCTAGTGCTGGACAGAACACACTTTGAGAAAACCTGGTCACAATGTAATTAGAAAACCTGGTCACAATGTAATTAGAAAACTCTGTCCCAGGTGGAACACGAAACAGTGGAATGCCTGGAGCACACGGAGGAAAGAATAGGAGATATGGCTGAATAATATGGCCGGGGAGGGGGAGCATGAAAGGAGCTGCAGGGGATAGAAAAAGATAGGACGGACTAGTGTGAGTTGATTGAGGGCTTATGCTCCAATGGGGGATCAAGAGTAGAACAAGAAGATTTGCGTTGAGTCCAGAACCGACATTACAGCACACGGGACATTCCCCTTCGTGCTCCGTCCTCGTCTTCAACAGTCAGTGAAGACTCCCAATACTAATGGTGTCAGTACACAAAGGGGAAAACAAAATTATTAAAGCGGAAGCCTTGGAATCTTTTTTCCTGGGTCAGAACACGGTTTACTGGCAAGTTTTGTGTGGCAATTTTCTAGCGGATGGGTGCGAATGCTGGTTAATGAGCAATTAAATTGTCAGGAAATTGAGACAGCGGAGAAGTGGTTTTTGAGACGGTTGTTGAGAATACTGTGAGCAGGGAGAATAAAACACATCGAGGTTTGAAGACTGTAGGTGTTGCACGACCACTCATCTAAACCATAAGGAAAAGATGCGCTAAATGTATGGGGCATATCATCAGGAAGGTGGAACTGAGACCATTTAGCCATATGTTGAAAATATATATATTTATATATATCAGGAGAAGCAGGGTAAGAAAAAGAAAGAAGTACGTGTAAAACGTAAACAGCTGGGCAACAGATAATAATGTAAGTAACGCCCACTTTATCACAATATCACATGACTGGGGGTATTGGTGGGCCGTGTTCGCCGATGTCTGTCCCAGACCAGGCATCTATAGGAGACGTGTCAGATTTAATTAAACATGACTGGTACCTTGCCGTCTTGACAGACGATAGTTTGTAAAATGGAGTTATATCTCTCCATAACAAAACCTGGGCTGAATTTAGAGACCATGTGTTGACCATGTAGCATGATCCCTCTCTCGGTCTGTCTAGTGTACTCCAGAGGAAAGGTAACACCAATACGTCTGAAACAAGACAAGCTACAGAAGCTGCCGGATCAGCAAAGCAATGCTCTAACTGTCCGCCTGTCGGAGCTCAATCCTAGACCAGTTGCCAACCAAGGTTTAGGGCCTGGTCTGTCCTGCCATGACATTTAGTCTTTAGGTTGCATTTCCTCGCACTAGGATAAGGCGTGTACCCTCCCAATTGCGCTCCTCCATAATTAAACATATTATATCACTTAACGGGAGTGTTAACGACGTTGATAGCGAACAGCGCTGATGTAATTAGCGCGGTTAAACGTCTGGGCTCATCGTCTGCTAAGTGAAGGAGAGATTTACCACCTATTCTTCTTTCTTTATTTGTCCTTCACTACCCCTTAGGCGTCGAAAGTTTGTTTGATGATTGGTTTGCGAACTAGGACTCGCTCGGTCGCTTGGTATGCTGAGATGTTGGTTTTTAAGGTGTTGGTGACTCAGTCGATCCATCTTTTTCTTGGTCTTCCCCTGCTTCTTTATGTTTCCATTTTCTTGTTGTATGCTCTTGCTGATTGCGACACTTTGTTCATTCTCACTAGATGACCAGCCATTTAAGTCTGTTTTATCAATGTATTTAACACCAGGTGTTGCTCCAACTGTTTTATATATCATCTCGTTTCTAATATGGTCCTTTCTTGACTTGTTCGGTGTTTTTCTCAGGCATCTCTTTTCATAAGTAGTGAGTTTTCTTTCTTGTTATTTAGTTAGTGCACATGTTTGGCATTATAGCTCATCGTTGTTTTTTTTTTTTTAAATGCATTTATAATGTTCTTCTTAATTTCCACGAGGATAGCTGGGTACTTCAGGATGGATGTAATTTTATATACTGTATAACATTATTGGTTTGTTTAGTTCTTGCCTCCATCTCTCTATCTAATTTGCCATCTGACGTAAAGATGCTCCCACGATGTTTGAATCTGTGTACTTGTTTTAGTCTTTGGTCGTTTATCTGTATAATTATTTCATATTTGTCTTTACTGACATTCATAATTTCTGTTATTTCAATGTTGATCGTCATGTTATGTTTTGTGGGCAGCAAGCCCTCGCTGATCGCATTGCAGGGAGGAAATAGATCAGGAATGGAATAAAGAACAAAGAGAAAAAAATTATTTAAGACATATCACACACTGAGCGTAAGAGACATCAGATGGTGTGTGATGGTGGAAATGACCACGTGATCACATGCATCCATTGTGGTTGGATGCATCCATTGTGGTTGGATGCATCCATTGATTTGTCCCGCGAATTTGTCTTTTCAATTACATTCGCTACTACCGTGGGTTGTAGTTAATAGACCTTTCTGTAGCACACACAAAAACAAGACGGCACGGTGCCAGTAGAGAGTGAATGAGAGTGAGTGAGTGAGTGAGTGAGTGAGTGAGTGAGTGAGTGAGTGAGTGAGTGAGGGTGCGTGCGTGCGTGCGTGCGTGTGTGGTTTAATCATCGTGACATTCTATTATTCAGAAAAACTCTTTCTATAGTAGCCACTAAGCAACTTCTTTGGCTAAATAGTTCGGAATATGTACGTCTCAATTACACCCAGGGAGATTAAACATGATATTACATGTATAAACACAACACAATACAATACAAAACTCTTATTGTGAATACAACTGAAGTTGATGATTATTGGTACAAAGAAAATTAGTATGTTCTTTCTATCTATTCAATGATGGTCTAAGACGCTGGCAGAGGCGAATGTCATCAACTGAAGTTATCCACAACACAAAGACGGAGATCTATGGAGAGACATGAACGCCTACGTCATTCGACAATGTACAAGATGGTGATTATGATTCAGCCTCTTATGCTGATATGCCCCATTAAGAGAACACAATAGATAATATAAACATTAAAAGCTTTAGACACATAGGATTTGAACCTGCCGTTTAAAATGAGGACAATAAGTCGCTGAACTTTATTTCCTAACTATGAATGCCCATCAATGTTTGTGTACTTATTTTGTATGACATCTCTCCACCGTGGAGTTTTATCAGATTTGTATGTCTTTTAACGTGACCAAAGTATTTAACGTTTCTTTTATGTACGACTTTCCAGGGAAATACAACCGGATAACGAACGAAAACCGGAAATTAGTCACCGCTAACACATAGGGCCAGCGAGAGCTCTATTAACAGTTTTGCAGACAATAACAACAGAATCGTCTTGGTAATTTCTTGGTGGGGGAAAAAACGCACACACATACACACACGGAGAGAGAAAACTAACGTGATTTGTGGGAGGCATTCATACTTTCTCATGTAAATTCAAGTCGTAATCTGTTCTATTGTACCCAACTGCACACAGGAAGCTGTATACCCGAGACGTGTTTTGTTGCTTAATGAGACGCGTTAAAAATGACTCGAGTTAAAACTGATACGACACCGCGCGTCTTTCTTGAAACTTAGCAAGCGCTGTTTGACTTTCACAATGACAAAGTGCAAAACGAAGTCGCCCATTAGGGAACAAACAATAACAACACAGTTAAGAAGGATTGACTACCTTTTCTTAACCGGCAGTAAACTAACTGCAAAAAAAAAAAAACAATCATGAATGGGTCTACAAAGGATTTGCCGTGAGTTGGTTGAGGATCATGATCCACTGGGAGACGAGTTGAGGAAGAGGAAGAGAAGGAGGAGGAGGAGAATAAGAAGAAGAAGAAGAAGAAGAAGAAGAAGAAGAAGAAGAAGAAGAAGAAGAAGAAGAAGAAGAAGAAGAAGAAGAAGAAGAAGAAGAAGAAGAAGAAGAAGAACTTGTCTGCTCATTGTCCACGTTTCTCGTGCAGGTGTGTTTTGTGCATATATCATTCGGACATCCGACTTCAGCTATCATCTGCTGGGGTCTGCTTCCCTAGACTTTGGTTGGAATTATCTAGACTTCCCTATTAGTTAGAAGAAGGGTGCTGTTATTTGAAAATGGATTTATATTAAGACTTTATTGCACCGCAGCACAGCAGCAGTGCGTCTTTCGTTAGTTTTTTTTAAAAAGAAAATGGTGTGTTTGTCGTTCAGAAAGCAATGGCAAACGAACGTTAACTTGCCAAGAGATCATAAACAGCCAAAACTTGCTGGAGTTGACTGCTACGTCCTGTAAAGGATATACAACTAACTTTTCGTTTATCCTGTATTCGTTCGGTCTCTTTCCACAGATCAGTTAACCTCCTGTCGAAAGCATTACTCAGACCACAAACTCAGCAGCTCCGAGGTCTCCGTATAAACTGCAATCGAGAACCGAATGTCTGAAAACGAACCCAAAATCGTCTCAGCTCGAGACAGGCAGCTAAACCACTCTGATACGCAAACCCCTAACTTCTTAAAGTGCTAGCGAAACTTCAAATGAATGAGAACCAGTTGCAGTGGTTGTCAGTCAGTTAACGAAGCAAAGTATAAAATATAACCAGTCATACACATAGAAAATTTAACGAAAACAATTATAGCATCTGCCGACTACATTCCATACAACAACAACAAAATGTACAGGAATGTCATGAAACTGAAACTAAGTACATGTACTACCTTTATTAGTCAGACACATTAACGTGCAGGCCTGAGTGCGAACGAGGAAGAAGAAAAGAATATGCATAAAACATTATAGGCTCTATATGGCACTTGAACACACTTGTGCCACAAGACACTTGACACTTGACGTTGCTGACACTTAGCATTGCACAAAACCGTAATGATAATTATGGCTAAGTTTCAAGAAGGAAGCTGTATTGTATCATCATTGTGCGCCTCGTGTGTGCTGTGTGAGGAAAAAAGAACGCAGGAGACAAGACTCAACACGCCTTCTTCTGCCCTCTGTAAACTCATTGAAGCAGAGGCCCTAAAGTATATATACTGGTTCTCTGTTTTGCTATCTCCTGCTGATACTTTCATGTCCTCTTTCCCAATTCATACTTACTGAGTGTAAGGAGTGGCCAGCAGGCGCTACGGAAGTAGAAATTACTTCTGGACTACTCTCATCCTACGATGAGATAGATTATGTATACCAATGGGACGCAGAGGTGTTTCCAAGGCACCAGGGCCGGGATCTATACTGGCCAAGACCTGCTGACACGTCCACGCCGTGCGTCCTGGGCAACAGGTCCCTTCGGGGACCTGGCTAAGATCAGTAGGTTCGATGATTCCTCCAAAGCCGGAGAGTATTTGCCTCATTGGCGAGGAACCACCAGTCTGCACACCAATAAGCCAGACATGGGACAACGGAGCCACCAGTCTGCACACCAATAAGCCAGACATGGGACAACGGATACTCATGCAAACCTCAGGTCCGGTATGACATCACACTGATGTTGGACAACAGGATGTATTTGTGACAGTACAGGGACGATTATAAGATGAGTCCCGATGGTGTTTTTAAAAGGTTTTATTCAACATAATAAGTCCAAGAATATTGCACAGGTTACATGATATGATGTTCACCTTTCCAGACCCAGGCTGTAACTAACTTTTCTAAAACCTACGTCACGGCTTGAGCATCCTTAGTTACGTTCTTATAGGATGCTCAACCGTGCTTAACCTTTGCACATCATGCTCTCCAAACCTATTAACAGAGATGGTACTCACTCTGTTACAGACTTCCCTTTCTTTAAAAAGACTTTTCTTCAAAAGTCTTAACCCCTAACCTACTCATTCTAACCATTCTTTCCCTCATCAAAACCTTAACCCCAATATTCTTTCTCCAAGCCATCCCAAACTATCTTAAGTAACTACTTTTATTTCTACATCCTTCGAAACTAATTTTCCACTTGTCTCTTATAATTGTCCCATATAGCAAAACGCTATATTATGAAGTTATACTTCTTCTTCTTCGTTTCATTACAAAAACATAGGTCATAAGGATATTTCAATTCATATATATATAATTGTTCATAAAAATCGTTGGTATACACTTTGCGTTATGAAACTTCTCATTCTTTCTCAACACCAACACACGACACAGGATAGACAGAAAAGATGGGGTGCGCACCCAGTTATGAAGAGAAGTAATCAAAAACAATCACATTTACCTCCCTCGCAAACGTAAAAACTTTTACAAATAAACGTTTTTCAAAAACGCATCTTATGATTTATGAACCTATATCTCTGTTCGTTATAAATTAAGTTGATCCAAAATTTCTTCTATATACTCAATATTCGTACTGCCATCCACACCCATATTTCACCTATCTCATGTCCCATCATGAAACCAATAACAATGTTCATATTCCATGAACATTAATTAACGCTGTTTATCACAGCTCCTATATTTACCCCCTCAGATCCCATGACAAGCATCCTTGTTTATGTATCTAACCCTATACCAAACCATATGCACTGCTATCTACAGCCCCTTATATACAGCTTCTTATATTTTCTAACTATCACAGCCTCTTTAGACGTTAATCACGTGTATAATATGGCATCCAATCCATATACCTTTAATCCACGCTGACTTAATGCAGCTCCTATTTCAACTCCCCAGAACCCTCTTATTTGTGTTTCCAACACTTCGTAGTCACTATATAATTAAGCTCCTTATCCTAACACATTAACGCTGATTGGCGCAGCAGTGTTCCTACCAACACAAGGTATTCATATTTACTACAACCTATTACTCATAAGGAGAATGTGTCTCTCTTCTAGTCCTCATTCGTTTGTCAACCATTTTCTGAACGAAAGGTTTTAAATAAGGGCCTGTCTTATTACTTTTTATTCTAAAGAAAACTTGTTAACAAAATTTTCAAGTTATTTGTTAAACAAGGGTAAATACTATTCAATACACAAGACAATTCAACCAAAATCATGAATCAACGAAGTCAAAACAGGATATCATACCCCCCAAGTTTTGAAGACGCATTTTCTTTCCCCTCATATCAAATAAAGATGATCAACCCATTCAAAGAAAAACATATTTCAAAATAATATGACATACATCCTATCCATTGTTAGTCACTTTTACGGACTAACAATAACTTATTTATCTATTAAGAAAACTCAACAAGTCACATCTTAAAATCAATTGGCAATAAAAATACAACAGAAATACACCACACTCGAATTTACATCCATATTACCTATCTTAATACCAAAATATATAGTGTCATGTCTACTCCTCAAGACAACTCATTACTAGTATTAATCAAACCATTTGCCAGCCTGTTTCTATAAAACATCTGTAATACACAGCTAGCGTATTTCATCAACTATCAATTTCCTCTTTAAATCACAAAATCTTCATCCTGCTATCTGCAGCATTTTCTATCAATTTATCTACCATGTCTCCATTTCTTCAGTAACTCCAGATTTTTCTGTATAAGTGCTATCCCCACATCAATGTCTTCATCCTCTCGTAAAGAAATATCTTCCTCCATGCTACTATCTCTATTAGATTCTGCATTTTCATCCATTCCTTCTTCTTCATCTGTATGTCTGTTGCTAGCAGCCGCTAGTTTTTTCCTTTCTATATCTAACCTAATTTGTCTATCATTGTTTCTTAACGACCTTTCTAGTAGTGGCATGTCATCGTCGCTTGATGAATGTTCCCTAATGCTTCTCTGTCTTTTCACTTCTTTTTCTCTCTGTCTCTCTATTCTCCTTTTCACTGCTTGTCTAGTATTTTTAAATGGAGCGTTTACCTCTTCTTCCATAGATTCCACACTATCATAACAACCATCATACGTATTCTTCTCTTCTTTCATTAACGTTTTCGGTATTGTCTGTTCATAAGTATCATCATAAACTGGTGTTGTTATTAATTGACTTTGTACCGGATCTTTTCTAATATCTGGGGGTATTGTAGCTCTTCTGACGAATTGTCCATCTGAGTATAAGTCGTCTGAATAATAATAATTATTATTATTATTGTTTCTCTTATCATCATTATCTCTTCTTAAGTGCTCTACGTGTGCCCTTGCTACATGTCCCGTGATCTGGTTCTTTATACTGTATGATACATTACCTAACTTTTCTAAAATATAATAACCTGGAATCCAATTAGCATCAAATTTGGAGTTTTTCCTATGCTTCTTATAATAAACTCTATCTCCTACTTTAAATTCCTGTAATTGTGTATTTTTGTTTGCATGCCTTTTTTGTCTTTCTCTAGCTTTAATTATATTATTTCTTAATCTTACATGTGCTTTGTGCATTTCTTGTATAATAACTTCCTGAAAATCCTCCTCCATATATTTATGTCTAGGTTTTAATAGATTGTCGATTGGGAGTATAGGTTCTCTTCCGTATAATAAATAGAATGGTGAAAACCCTGTTCCCTCATTTTGATTAGTGCGTATCGTGCTCAGTGCAGGTCCTAAGTAAAGATCCCAATCTTTTTCATGTTCTTCTACAATTTTTGCTACTATGCTATACAATGTCCTATGTTGTCTCTCGTTTTTCGCATTTGACGAAGGTCTATAATAGGACGTATTTATGTGGATTATATTTAAATCCTGTAATAACTTTTCGAACTTTTTGTTCACAAACTCTTTACCATTATCTGTGAGTATGATCTGTGGGCAACTAAATCTTGGTATGTACTCTTGCAGAAAAATATTAATGATGGTATCCGCGCTTTTATCCGGAATTTTATAAACTTCTGGCCACAGACTATAGTTATCCACGATATGAAGTAAATATACATTCCCTGATAGTGTTCTAGGGTGAGGACCTGATATATCTAAGCTGATTTTCTGCATAGGGAACTGAGGAATGTCTGTATCTTGTAAAGGACATTTGATCGTTTTCATGTTTCTTAATCTACACTTCTCACACGCATCAACGTATTTATAAGCAGTTTTAAATAAGTTCGGCCAATAATATTTATTATTAAGTGCTTTTACTAACTTGTCACGGCCAAGATGACCATTCTCATCATGATATGCTTTCAGAATCTCAATTTCCAAATGTTTTGGAATGTATTTTCTCAACTGTTCGCTTCTTTCATTCACGTAATATAACTGATCATCATCTTGTAAGACTAAATAATTCTTCTTATACTTGTTTTCACACGTTTCGCTCAACTTCTGTTTTATTTCTACAACTTTCGGATCTAATTCTTGTTCTTCTTTCATATTAAATTGCATTAAATGTGGGTCTTCTGCTCTAGGTTCTGATTCTTGATCTGACGGTAAACTCTTAAAATCTTCCCTATTTAGTATGGCAGAACCTAATATATTTATTTGCCAGTTTCGGTCGTCTATTTCGGGTTCACCCTCATCCTCAGTGTCTAATGATGTCTCTGGATACGGAATTCTGGATAATAAATCTGCACAGGTGTTGTCCCTACCTGCCACGTATTCTATCTTTGCGTTGTACCCCTGCAAATTCAACGCCCATGTCTGTATTTTTCTGTTCTGCACTGGAGCTTCTAGTAAAGATTTTAAAGACATGTGGTCAGTTCTAATAATAAAATTGGCGTTATGTAAATAATAGTTAAGTTTCTGGAGAGCATAGTGAATAGCATATGCCTCTTTCTCTATAGTCGCCCATTTTCGCTGAGATTTACTAAGTTTATGTGACAAAAAATAAATTGGTCTTTCATTCTTAACTCCTGGTATTCCTGATCTTTCTCCTTCATATGGTTGTGCTAAACATGCTCCTATTGCATTATCTGAAGCATCTGTATACAAAATTAACTGTTTTTCTAAATCTGGATGTGTCAATAGTGGCACTATTGTTAAACTATTTTTTAAAAACTCAAATGCTTTTTGACACTCATCATTCCACTTAAATCTAGCGTATTTGCCAGTCAGGTTAGTGATGGGCTCTGCTATTTTTGAGAAACCTGGAATGAAACGACGATAGTATCCATATGTACCGATAAAAGCACGAACTTCTTTTACATTGGTTGGAGGAGGCAATTCTTTAATAGCTTTTACTTTATCCTGATCTGGTTTAATTCCTTCTCTATCAATAATGTATCCCAGATACTTAGTTTCTGTTTTTAGAAATTCACATTTACTGAGTTTCAATTTAACATCATGTATTCTTAATCTGTCAAATACTAATTTTACATGCTTCAGGTGGTCCTGTACATCTCCTGCTGTGTAGATCAAAATATCATCTATATATGCTAATGCGAACTTTTGCATACCCTCTAATACTTGATTTATTAATAGCAATTAATGAGAAGACGCCGAACGTACTCCAAATGGCATTCGTAAAAATTCGTAAGAGCCTGCATGAGTACAGAACGCACTTTTCTTCTGAGCATCCGGCAACATAGGGATACACCAAAATCCTGACCTTGCGTCTAGCGTGGTAAAGAAGGTAGACCCATTAAGTAGTCCCAAGATATCATCAATCACCGGCAATGGGTAAGCTACATTCTTGGTGATCTTGTTCAGAGCCCTGTAGTCGCAGCAGAAGCGATGACTCCCGTCCTTCTTGGTCACAATTACAATCGGAGATGACCACTCTGATTTGGATCTTGTTATGATTCCCGCTTTTAGCATATCTTCTATTGCTTTGTCAACAATTTCTCTATTCCTTAGAGGAGTTCTGTATGGTTTTAAACTGATTGGTGGATGATTTCCTGTGTCTATTTCCATAGTAACTGTCTTAGTCCTCCCCAATTCTAAGTCGTTAATTGCAAAAACATCTTGATTCTCTTTTATAAGTTTTTCTAATATTTCCTTATTTTCTGGTGGAGCTTTTAACTGTGCTAATAATTCTTGTTCTCTTGTGTTTTTTTTCTACTGAATATATTTGAGCTGTATGTCTTCTGAATGGATGGATCAATTCATCATTCTGCACGTTCCATCTTCTTCCATGTCTATTCCTGGTATTGATTCTTTTCATATGGGTTTCTGAACATTTCGGCATTTCTACCCTATCTGTTGCCAGTACGTTGTTAGTATCATGTTCTACTTTGGCTATTACACATCCTTTATACAATTTAATTTCTCTGCCTGTGTTGTTAATAACCATTACTGGAAAAGTTAAGTGTTTATCTAATGTCATTATCCCATCTGGAACTTCTAAACCAGGCTCATCAATCACCTCTCTTTGTAACTCTGTCCTACTAAATAATACGGATTTCTTTTCACTTTTGCCTGTATCAGATTAACCGTCTGTGGTTTTAACGTCGTGGATGTTTTAACTCTAACCAGTGCTGATATGTGCATGTCTTCTTCCAAATCTACATACACATCTTTGAATTTTAATTTGTGCAGATCAAAGAAACGTCTTACACCATTTTTTAGTAAGAAATCCCTACCTATAAGCATGTTCCTATTTAAATCTTTCACTACATGAAAAAGATGTCTTACGTTGATTCCTCCTAATTTGAGATTTATTATCGTTTGTCCAATTACTTGTAAATTTTGTCCTGTAACAGAGTGAAGATTATCATGACTTCTGAATATTTTACAATTTTTTATTATTTTGTATAGAAAATTTTCTTTGATTACACTAACCTGAGCTCCTGAATCAATTAATGTACGGATTCTATATTTCCCTATTTCTATGATACATGAACTGGGGTCCTTTTTATTTACTGAAAATTGTTTGATTTCCGCCATTTGAGAGCACTTTCTACTCGTCCTGCTATACCTGTTATTAAAATATTCTTTAAATCTTGGGACCTTGTTATCTTCCCTCCTACTGCAGGTCCTATTTAATAGGTGGGACGCCGGTTTTCCTGCGTTCTTGGACTTGTAAAACTTCTGTGTCTATCTTCAAAATTCCTATTTAATCTGTTATTGACATTTCTATTTTGTGTATTCGACTGGACACGCCTGTTACCACAGAAGCGAAAAATGTGTCCACGTTGGCCACAACCCCAACAGACTATATTTGTGTTATTTGTGTTACCTACCGTCTCTCTTATAGGATTTCTCATTTGTCTTCTTCTATCATAAGCATTTTCGTTACCTCCTTGTAACGTCTGTATTCCTCCTCTCCTATTCCATCCAAACCTTGTTTGTCCGATCTCCATGGGCTCTTCAATCCTATCTTCCCGACTAGTTCCTATTTCTCGTCCTACTCTGTCTAAATCTTCATCTCAAATTCTCTTCTTGTACAGCTATATCTACCGCCTGTGATAATCTCTCAGGGTTTTCTCTCATTAATTTAAATTTCAGTCCATCTGTCTTGATACCATCTACAAAAATCCCAATTAACATTCGTTCCACTTCCTCCCCTCGTACGTTCTGTCCTAGGAATGCTTCTTCAGCTAGGTTAATCAACCTATCACTAAATAATTGTATAGTTTCTCCAGTGTTTTGTTTGGATTGTCTTAACACTGAAAACACATGCTGAGGATCTGTAATTTCAGCATACTTGCGGGCCAGATCTTCCTTGAACTGTTCCCATGTCTCATCAGTTCTTGCCTCTAATTTTCTTCGAATGTGATCTGAAACTGGTTCTAAAGTGGCCTGGTAAGCAATTTTCATCTTTTCCTCATCCATTGCTGCCACCAAGAATGCATGTTTCTCTATCGAAGTTATCCACTTCTTAAAGTCCTTCGCCTGTCCACTAAATTTTACAATCTCTGTCCCTATTCCTTATTGTTTTATTGCTGTGTTGAGTCTGCCTATTGCCGTACCTACTCCAGTTAACACCTGTGTTGACAAAACTTGTTCTTCTGCCATGTTGAAATATGCTGAAATATCAATTCATATAAGCAAACTCACAATTATAACAATTTAGTTAATAAATATCACTAAGTATATGATCGTATTTAAATTAAACAAGAGACTTAATCAACTATTTTTCCTCTAATAAATATTGAATGTTCAAATTAATAAATCAATTTTATCTAAGACACTACATTATTTTATCTTGGTTAAACCTTAATTAAATGCCATTAAAGGGCTGAAACACATCGTCCGTAGGTCTAACCGGAAAGTAAATCCACATACATCGGCTGAGGGAAATGTTTATGCTTCACATAAAAAACAAGCGTGTCGTGTTCTTCTACTCCATCAGCAAGAGGACAATTCTGGACTCTTTACTTCACCCATTGTCTCATCTGTGTTATCTTGTATTACCCTGATATCGTCCTTGCCAAAATCTAATAAGGTCAATCTAATCAATAAACAAAGATTATTACACAATTATAATAATTGTCCTAAAATTAACAATCCATACCATTGGTTTTATGTAATCATATAAGGATACTTGAAGCTGTATTTTCTTACACTTCTCCAAACGACGACCTTCTAGTTGTCCTGTCGGTTTTTGGATCCCCGGAAAGCAGTTTCTGGTGGTTACATCAATCCTCAGACATCTCTAGCTTCTCTAGCGCGAGGAGTACTTCCACTTTCACCCATGGTTGGGCACACCAGACTTGCGGCTTCTTTTCACCCGATACAGGGCACTTCTGGACGACTTGAAACGGCTTACGAGAAATGAAGCGATTACAGTAGGTGTTCTTCTTCAGCAGGACGGCAACCCACTATGCCCACCCACGTCCAAAGAGACCAAAGCAAGTACATCGCATTCTTCATAACATCTCTATAAACTGTAGTTTTCACGTTAGTTGCGGCTGTTTTAATTTTGAGAGTTGAAAAATTTCTTCAATGCTGGACAGTTCCAGTGAGTAAGTGACCTTCAGACAAGCAAGGTCAATCAACGGCAGGTTAAAACTCACAGCATAATGACGACAATCAGGTTACTCCAGGTGGTTATGATGAGAAACAGCCCAGTATATTGACACCCAGCTTACAATGGTGGCTCCATCCAGTAATTCTAATATGTATGGCGGCTTCAATCAACTAGCCAGAAAAATGCTTCATGATGATTCTATTTTAAGTTGGAACTTTCAAGAAAAGTGGTCTGGTCTGGATCTTTTGATTACTAATTCAAAAAATTTACTCAATAAACCTTTATTTACTCATACCTTCTTGTCGCAGCAAGCCGAGATAAAGTGTTCAATGAAAGTTCTCCGCTGTGCTATCTTGTTTTTCAGTACTTCTCATTGCGTCCGCGACGTCTAAGTTCGAAATCAAAATCCTGGTTGAGCGGCGCCAAATCTGTTCTGTGACAGTACAGGGACGATTATAAGATGAGTCCCGATGGTGTTTTTAAAAGGTTTTATTCAACATAATAAGTCCAAGAATATTGCACAGGTTACATGATATGATGTTCACCTTTCCAGACCCAGGCTGTAACTAACTTTTCTAAAACCTACGTCACTGCTTGAGCATCCTTAGTTAGTTCTTATAGGATGCTCAACCGTGCTTAACCTTTGCACATCATGCTCTCCAAACCTATTAACAGAGATAGTACTCACTCTGTTACATATTCATTCGACATACAGGATTTCACAGCCAGCGAACACAAGCAAGCAAGCATCTATACCAGTGGTTCTCAACCGGTGGGAAATTCTTCTCCCCCCCCCCCCCCCCGAGGGGGAATTTTGTGGTTTCCAGGGGGGGGGGGGAGGATTAAGATTATTTCAAGATCGCATTAATACAAGAACCGATTACTTGATATTGTTTTTCCTTTCATACTATACGGTTCTGTACGTCTCACCCTTCTAAAATTCATTTTATAAAGTAAGTAGACCCACAAATCACGTTTTATGTGGCCGTCTAGACTTGTTTTAGTATGTGTAGGGGCGGAGGCGGGATTTTTAGGAAGGAAATACAAAAGGGGGGAATGATGTTCTGAAAATGTGAAGGGGGCACGAGCCACAATTTTAGGTAGGGAATACGAAAAAGGGGGGGGGGGTGACGTTCTGAAAATATGGTGAAGGGTGGCACGGGCCAAGAAAGGTTGAGAACCACTGGTGTAGATAATTACATCACCCGGTCAAGCATTATAGAGAGAATAGAATAAAAGACCATTCTTTTCCTTGAAAAGAAAAAAATAAGTGTTTTGGGAAACCACTCAGACTGTCACTCCCTCCTCCTACTACACACAATGGGAGGAGTGGAACGATCCTCAATGGTTCCAGAATCCACCACAAGAGCCGTAGTGGATCCTGAAGCCCGCTTCACGCTCAGAGGAAGTGACTGGGTCTCTTCATCGTGGCTTTTGTGCCGCTCACGTTTGTTCGACGTCTCGGCAAGACATTTTTTTTTTTTTTTTTTTTTTTTTAGGGTTTGGCGGTCATCCCAGACTAGCTGGTTCCCCGCCTCCCCTGTTTTTGGCGTGGACCCTTAGTCCCACTGTGAGCTATTGCCCACAGTGGTCCACCGGGCCCACATTTAAAGTGATGCTAATGTGAGGGTTTTTTTTTTTTTTTTTTGATCACCCGGCCCCCGACCAGGCCAGGCGCACTACTGCGGGGGATGCAGCAAATGCGCCTGATCTTAGCCAAGGGACCGAGATTGATCATCCCGGCCTCCGACCAGACCAAGCGCACTACTGGAGGCCAGCAAATACACTTGATCTTAGCCAAAAGGCCGAGAAGCGGCAAGACATACTTTAGAAATGATCCCTAAAAGTATGATCTTAATTGGCTAGTCTCGCTTTCCCACATCACTAGATACCCCATGTTATAAAGCTTAGTTTTCAATATTATGATAGTTTATTATAAACGGTATAATTATTATATAATAAACCAGGTTATTGAATTATTTTGAATTGTGTACTAAACTTTTATGTGTTTTAATATTTATTACATTTGAATTATTGGGAAAATGTTACAATGTGTTTAATAATAAAGTAAAAAATATAAAATATTTTAAAAGACATGGGAGATAAATGCGTGAAAATATCATTTTTAATGGGACATAATCAGGCGTTTGAGAGTTTGGATATATACAGACGTGTATATAAATAAATTTTAAAAAAAACAATAAATAAATATTATATTTTTTGACGGGACGCAATAATGATATTAATGTACATAAATGTCATTTGCACGCAACACTATAATATGGTGCATAGACCTGGACAATGAATAAGCAATTAGGATGTCAAATTGAGGCCCTAGAAGTGTGGATATATTTAAGAGTATGTCTTATAATACTTATATCATGGAACCAAAGTAATCAAACAGAGATTCTAGAGAGGTTGGGACTGAAAAAAAGAATTCAAAGGTTAAAGTTCGATAAAAGGCAAGAGGATAGATATATATATGCGTACCCATACACGTCATTTTTGTAGTAGTGATGGACATCATAAGTAAGTAAATAATTACTTACGACACACCCTATGATGAAGATTCTGAAGAAAATCAACTAGGACAGATACTGTTCTATACTAGGACAGATACTGTTCTATATAATACAGAAGCGTTGTTGTGGATTTGTTATAACATACAACATCAATACCAACTAAGGGGAGTCATGGAAGGCAAGACCTTTGACAAGTGAAGGACAGATCAGACAATGAACGCCTTCGTTCCCATGCATACAGCATGACCTCCCTTTGGAGACACAGCACTTAGGCCAGCACAGAAACACCTAAACAAAATAAGCACAAACCAGTTTTTCTCACACACACAAACACACTACTGTCTGGGGCAGAAATGTGGACCAAGAACAAGCGGACATCTGACTAGTCTGACTTCAGCCTATCCAGACTGCTCTCTCTCTCTCTCTCTCTCTCTCTCTCTCTCTCTCTCTCTCTCTCTCTCTCTGTCTGTCTGTCTGTCTGTCTGTGTGTGTGTGTGTGTTCGTGTGTTCACGCGAGCATAGGAGCATGTGTAGAATTATATAAAAAATAAAGACAATGCCATAAGCGGGGTCATTAACTCAAATTTGTCTTTCTTGGCTAAAACCGCCAGTCAAATGGGTTAAATAGAGCTATAATTTTCCTCTTCTGAGCTTAATCTATAGCTAGGAAAAATGTATTCCTTAATTAATCAATGTTGTGATCGACTACAACGCCCTGTAAAGGACATGCAACTAACTTTAACTTATTACGTATGTGCTCTATAATAACATATGTAACAGTAATAGAGTATTGGGGTATTATTAGGATCTAGTGGGAAATAGATATAGCACGATTGAGCATCGAGAGTGAAAGGGTGAGAGATGCTCAATCGTGACGTATTGTGTTGGCTAGGAAAGTTTACATCCCGGCTCAGAGGAAGAAGGAGCCATGTTGTCACCATCAAGATAATAAACGATATTTGAAATTGAACTCACGTCTTGTTAGTCTCTGTACACTGTTACAGGACTAATAAATGGTGCCGTGACCAGGATACTGGACTGGACTTTGCCGTCGCGGCCACAACGAGAAGTACTAATAAACCATCAAAAGATCCAGACCAGACTACCTTTTGAGGCCTGTATTAGAACAGACGTTTTCTCGAATCAGTTTTTAGACGGAGCTACTGTCTGTTGGAGGTTTTTGTCAAAGTCGGGAGTCGCTTGTTATTGTGCTCTGGGCGACCGAACTATGGTTGATATCCTCCTGTGAGTTTGGACTGCCGTTGCTTTAACCTGGCTGCTCTGAAGGTCACTTGCTTGTTAACGGACTGAGTAAATTTTTTCAGCTCTCAAATTCTAAGAAAATGGCCGTCTATGAGACTTACAGCTATAATTGGCCTGGACCGAAGCTCCATATCAAGTTCGGCTGAAATACTGATTTTCTTGATCACCGTCGTCCAGTGATGGTTTTGGTCGCTGTGGCCCGATAAATTGGTCATTAAAATCGAACCCTCGTCAGCTCATCACAGAGCTTTACTGTGTTTCAAGAGCCCATCCCTGGGTGGCTGATACGCTTGACCGCTCCTCACAATCTTGTAAAGCTGTTACAGAGACTTGAGATAACAAATTTTCAACTCAAGAGGCTTGGTAGAGCCGTCGGTTTGCATAGTACAACTCAAGGGGCTTGCCATAGCCGTTGTCTGACTTTAGCATTTCCAAGGGGCTTACCATAGCCTGAGTTTTGCTAGTTTCAAATCGCCGCTTACGTTCTCGCTATCTCAAGACATCGACGATGTGCCCCACCCGGGGTGAAAACAAAGGCTAGATATCTCAGATGGGACCCGACCAGGGGTTGAAGATTATCCCGGCATCCCTAGAGAAGTGACGAAATTACTTGGGAGAAGAGACAGTCTACCGGAACCCCGCGACCGATTTTTCAACAGAAACAGGCTCCTGGTGATCGAACGAGTCGAGGAAAGTACGTGCTTGAGTCCGGAAACAAAAAGAAGGTGAAATTGTGTGGTTCTCAAACCCAGAAACTAACTATAGTTTTACAAAACAAGTGAGTGTATTCCTTAAATTAAGAAATTGAAATTGTGTGCTTCTTTGCTTGCTTTGTTAAAGTATATTTCAGCGGAACAGGACACCTCGGACATATAAATGTTGTCTTATAATAATGAACTTGGAATAAGATTAATATTAGACTAATATAGTGATATATATATATTGCAATTTTGTGTTGTACGGGGGTATTTCATATTTCAGATCTACAATATGGAGACCCCAGATATTTGTTAGGACAGGTACTTGGTAGTGTATAGGATTGGATTACATTGCCGAACATTGTCAACATACAACATACTGGATAAAAATGGATAAGGAATTAGGACGCGTGACTGCATGGTTGCAAGAATTGAAAGTAGCGGTCGATGAGGTAAATAATTTTGTAGAAAGGTTAAGAAGAAGAACAAATGGACTAGAGACCTATAGATTTAATGTACAAGGCAACAGAGTAGGAGGGAATAACAGGAGACAGCCAGTGCTTAATGAAAACAGAAGACGATATGATTCTATGTATGCGGCTGGTTATGACGAACCAAGTCCAAATGCTTATAGGGTAAGAGACGGTAAGAAGAACAGACATAATAGTGAAAGGTCAGACTGGTATAGTATTGGGCGTGAGAGAAACCTTGCAAAGAAATCGTGGGACTGGCCCTCTCACAGTGCAACCGCCAGAAAAAGACGTAACGACTGGTTTGAAAAGAGACAAAGACAATATTTGAAGTCAGGATCGAAAGACAGAGTGGAACACAAAGATAAGAATTCAACGACACCTAAAGTACTTGCCAACATTAATATGGAACAGGAAAAGAAGACGACGGTGTTAGTAAGGAAAATAAACCGAGAGACACAGACGCAGACAAGTAATACGATAGAACGTAGTACGCAGACTCAGGTACAACCAGTCAGCAAAGTAACAAAGGGAACTCAAACTGACTTAATAGAGAAGCAGTCAAAACCAACTCAATTGACTAAGAGAGACAAGGTTGAAGTTAGGAAAGATGGACAGACGAGGACCAAGAACGAAAGAAAGATAAAGAGGAGAAGTATTGAAGAAAGAAATAGTATGGTTGTAAATAGAGGTAGTGCCATGTCAAGTTCTTCAGCTATAGACAGGAAACTAATTCCCAAATGGTGTAAGAATATTAGCTGCCAGAGTTCAGGTTACGGAGAAGATATTCCTACAGCCGAATATTATAGTGATGCTGAAACGGATATTATTACTGAGGATTCGGAGAATGAGAGTGTTGCACTACGAGCAGATCATGAATCGAGGCGTGATGTTCCCTCATACGGAGTAGTTGCTGGTGGACAGACGGACAGAGTTTTGGTTAGTGACTATGTAGAACTAGATACTGGATTATATGACAATAAAGTAGGGAAGGCTAAGGGACGAAGACCGAGAAAGAGAAAGAAAGTCAGACGTTTTAAAGATGACTATGAGAATAAGGCCGACGTGTTTGCAGTAAACTATAATGAGTCTGATGAAGGAACTATTATTAGTGTGTCATCTGAGGACGAGATGGGAAGGTATAAACGTTACGTAAGGTATACAGGAAACAGTGAACAGACTGACGCAAATAAAGGAAATAGAAATAACTCATTTAAGAAAAAGAATAGTGGTAGACAGTTAGCGGGAATTTATTCAACGACAGAAAGTGACTTAAGTAAAATAGAAGACCTTAGGACCTTAAGACCTGAATACTTTAACAGGTTGACAACAGATAGTGATGAAGACATAATAAGCGAAAGACGGGTGAATGTATTGAAAGACAGTGAAGTGTTTAATTTGGACACACTATATAACGGTTAAAATTCCTTGGGTGAAGAAGAAAAATGAAATAGTTTTGGGCTTATGAGAAGAACTCCGGTTTGAGAGTATAGGTATATGAGCTGTCCAAAATAGACAAGATGAATTTTTTGGGGTAGCATGGTACAGGGTAGGTGATAGTGATGTTGAGGTTAAGGAAGTACGGCAAATGATATTCCACGTGGATTACGTAATACAGGATATCTACTATTTGGTCACGATGTAGAGAGAGTATATTAAGTAAAATAGGGTAGATTCAGGACAGAATTAGTAGAGGGTAAGAGATAAATTAAGTATGAATGTTTGTATTATAAATGGTTTGACTCAGAGCTATGACGTGATGTCTGAGATAGTTTTGCTTGTTGGTTTGAGAAGAAAGAATAGTATTGTATGACAGCTGAACCGAGAATGTCTAGTGAGGAGAAATAAATTGAGGAGGAATTAAGTATCCTGTGAGTAAAATAGTCAGTTGAACGCGAAGAGTATTAAGAGTAAAAGACTGTAGAACTTGATACTTGAAGAATACGAGTTACGTCGTACTTGTGGAGAAGGAAGAGTTGATTAAGTCTGCGAAAGTTGTAGTGTGGAGAAATATAGAAAGCGGAATGAAGTTTGTTTTGAAAAGATAGTAGATAGTGCTGTGAAAGCGATATAAGTTGCGAGAGGCAGCGTCTGACCTTCGTATGGGAGTGAATGATTGAGTAAAGTAGAAATAAGGAAGAAGTGAATTGTGAAAGTCCTGTGGAGAAATTCGTCTGGTTATGCGTTGTTCATACGTGAGTATAACTGTAGTCAAACAGGTGTTCGTCGTGATGAGTAAAGCAGGATAGAGCTGTGATAACGTCACTTAAGTGTAATACATAGATAAAATGTAATGGTTGCGCTGATGTATCTTATGTCAATGTGTGTGGAGGAGATCGATACGCTTAGATTGTGCTGAGTGATTGCTGGAATGTTGAATTGGCGTCTAAATTGTCTTTGTAATAATAGTATAGATACGTTAGGTTGTCGCGATGCGAGAGTAGTTGTGAAATGAGTGCGAGGTTGTGTAGCATGCTCCGTGTGAGTGTCTGTAGAGTGGTTGATAAAACGTAGAACATAGAGTATGCGAAACATGATTGGAGGATTGTGATGTCTTTTCGTAAGAATATCTGACGTTGGAAGGAAATTATGGAAGTTGTTTGACGGAAACAGTATTAACATTCTGAATGATGTTTCATAAAATATGTTTAGTATTGTTGACAGGGATGCATCGAAGCAAGAATGCCTAAAAGTGAGCTCTGCTGTCAGTTATAAGTGGAGTGGGTTGCTGTTCTGGAAGAGTCCCGATAAATAGGAAATGGAGTGAAAGGTACAGAGGTAAACAAGGTTGGTTAAATGAATGTTGGAGAATGTGTTCCGACAAGGATGACCAGTTTGATTATCGTCACGATACAAGAATGCTAGGAGAGACCTGAGGATAGCTTAGAGTAGTTGTGGTGAGATGTTGGAAGATAATGATGTGTTTAAGTAAATTTCGTCGGATAGACGAGAAACTTAAAAAGTAGATTGGCGAGAGACAAAGTTGTGTTGGACGTAAGAGGTTAGAGATACCGTGGTTAATGGTAATAAAAATAGTTAGTTGTAGAAATACTTGGAATAAATCCAAGGGAAGTAATTGACCACTGGTACTTTGTGGTAACATTGAGATAGGTGAAATGAGTTGACCTGTAGTTTACAGTGATTGAATTACAAATAATGTGATGTGTAAGGAGTTAGTTTGACTTCCAGAAAATAGAACGGTCAATTGTGGAGTAAGGATTGTGGTTGAGGAGAACAGGTATTGTTCTAAATTAAAGAAGTTAGTCTGTAGTTAACAGATATACGTAGCAGTGAGGTGTTTTGTTTTCTCGGTTATGGGAGGCCAAGATTGATGGGCCACTGTGTGTAGTAATTTGAAGGGAGTTGTATTTTTTTGAAAACCTTCTCTGTAGAGAGAAGACAATTGTTTTATCTTGTTTTATGGACTCTAGTTTTGATGCCTCATATATAATATGTTTTTTTTTGTTGCTCGATTTGGTCCTGTAAAATGATTGTTATTATTTTAGAATAGGATTATTGTGTTTGTAGACTTTTGTGTGTAAACTACTGGTCCGTAAAAGAGACCAGTAGTAGTAGTAGGTAAAAATAGAATAGGATGTATGTTGTATCATCATCACCATCATCATCATACCTTTAGTTGAGTTACGGGGAAACATAAATGATTGTTACAAAAATTTAGGGGGGTTTGATGTCCTGTTGTGATTTTATTTCGCTGTTTTGTATGTTAAATAGTAGTTAGTTAAGTTATGTTTAAATTACAGGGTTTTGTCTAGAATAAAGACAATATATGGGGTTTAATTAGGACCCTTCGTTCAGAAAAGAGTTAATAAAACTACTGAGAACTAATAGAGAGACACATTCTCTTTGTAAAGAGTAAGTTCATGGGTAAAATGGTTGTGGGAAAGTTTAGAGATACAATAAAGTCAGCATTAATTAGAAAAAAATATAGGATTGGAAGCCACATGGGAGAAGAAAAGATTAATGAATACAGCAGTAGAGTAAATGAGGGAAAGTTATAAACATAGTTTCCGAGAGGTCAGAAGAGTCATGATATACACGAAAATGCTGGGTTATAGAAGAATAAGAAAATTACCCCAGAGAGTAAACATGAATTGGATCCATGTTTAACTAGACACTGTGGATAACAGTACAATAATAAAGGGGTGTAAGTGTGTTGATGAGAAATGAACATAGGGGAGACATAGTGACTTGGGGTGTTTGTAGGTCCGTAAGAAAGGGACTGAGATAAAGTTGATTGCAAGCAGTCACAGACATGAGTGGTTATTTTTGCTGCTGTGGGTTACGGCACGAATTATGAATTGAGAGGTGGAAGATGTTAGAGAGGCATTGGCTTACATGGCCTGGGCAGGATGTAAATGTTTATCCCTTTGGGTGTATTAAGCTTCAGAGATAGAATAATAAGTGGGTTGCTGGAGTAGGGTATATAATGGTCAGATTACGATGTTGTGGTTAACATTCCGAAGTTACTGGTGTCTATAATAAATAGACATTTAAGGGGAGATTTCGAAGTTACTAAGTTGCTGTAGATAACGGCATGAACGGAGATTTGAGTAGATATGCCCATAAGAAATGGACATTAAGAGAGAATTTTTGAGTGAGGTATAGGAGAAGATTAGTTATGTGAGGTGATGTGTATAATGTTGGAAGAGGTCTTAAAGGAAAATAGATTTTTTAATTGTGTCCTCGGGATATTGTTTTGTGGTTGACATTACAATGAGAGGTTAAAGTAAGGTTCAGAGACATAAAAGTAGTAGTGTCTGTAATATATATTGGATGTGAATAATGTTTTTGATGCTGTAGATAGCAGCGTAAACGTTTACCATAATGAGTGGTAAAGGTGTGTGATTTAGGTGAGTGTGGTTTTAGACTTTATTACATAAAGTCTCAAATGACATAGGAGGGTAAAGGAGTATGGTTTGGTAAAGGGGGTGTGTGATGTAGCTGAGTGTGGTCTTTGTGTGGAAGAGTTCTACTGTTTCTTTTAAATGCCGGTGGCCACCGATTCTTTATCTTTCTATCGTGTGAAAGTGATTTCAAGTTAGTCGAAAGGGGAGAATGGTATCAGCGTTTGAAATAGTAAGCGGAATGCTTATAAAGTGGAAAAGTAATATTTAAGAAGATGTGTTATAATGTATTTTATAAAGTTGATATTGAATTGTTATTAAAGATATGTAAATATGTTATGGTTGTTTAAAGAGCCAGAAACGAAGAAGAAGTGGGTTGATATATATATATATATAGCAGGGGAAGACTTAAAGAAATAGAATATTCACTTTGGGGAAGATTAGGGGAACTGTGAGAGATAAAGAAAAGGAGGGAATAGAGTAAGGGGATTAGGAGTAAAGATTTTTTCCTTTTATAGGAAAAATTCTTTAAGTAACATGGGGAGGTGTAACAGTAATAGAGTATTGGGGTATTATTAGGATCTAGTGGGAAATAGATATAGCACGATTGAGCATCGAGAGTGAAAGGGTGAGAGATGCTCAATCGTGACGTATTGTGTTGGCTAGGAAAGTTTACATCCCGGCTCAGAGGAAGAAGGAGCCATGTTGTCACCATCAAGATAATAAACGATATTTGAAATTGAACTCACGTCTTGTTAGTCTCTGTACACTGTTACACATATTTAATATAACAAATATGTTAACAACTTAAACGGACTTTATTATTCCTCCACCTCCTTTCACAGAAGTGTACAGGAGATGCTAGAAGCTTACAATCAAGACCACAACAGTAATTCTGCAGCTACCACAGCACCTTGGATGTGAGAGACTATTTGTAATTAAATGGGCGCCCTTAAACATCAGACAAAATGTTTAAAATGTTAATGTCCTTTCTGTAGCTTTGTCTCCTTGCAGCTATAAGTCTAATTTTGAGAACTAGTTCGCCACTGTCCACGGCTCCATTACATTTGTATAAAAACATAAAAACCAATGATATACTAAACCAGTGGTTCTCAAAACTGATTTACCAACCGGACTTCCTCAATAGACTGTTCCAAGTGGGAAATGAGCTCTTGAATTTGCAGTGTGTGTATTATCAGGACAGAAGTGTCTATCAGTATGTGTGTATACACAAGGTGCTAAAGTTGTGGCCTATGATACAACTGAGAGGGAAGTGAATTCTTTAATTTAGAGTGGACTTATTACTAAGAAAGAAGTGACTATCTGTATGTGTGTAAAAATGGGCCACTAAAGATGTAGCCTAAGTTTCAAGGGGGTGGGAATGAGTTATTTCATTTGCAGTTAACTTATTACCAAAGAAAGATTTTTGTATTTGTATGTTTACATGGGTCAACCAGAGAGACGAATGGAGACGAATTGTAGCTGCAGCAAAGAACCTCAATGGCTCGGAACGCTGAGGAAGAAGAAGAAGAAGAAGAAGAAGAAGAAGAAGAAGAAGAAGAAGAAGAAGAAGAAGAAGAAGAAGAAGAAGAAGAAGAAGAAGAAGAAGAAGAAGAAGAAGAAGAAGATGTTTACATGTGGGACCACTAAAGATATGGCCTAAGATACTACAGAGTCCTAGTCAATGCTCTGTAAAGCCTGTGAAATGTTGTCAGCAAGCAGTTTACATCGTGCACCACAACCATTAAAAGTTAGACATTTCTTTATTGGTAATATGTTTACAGCAAATTAAAGAACTAATTTTACACCCACTTACATCACAGCACACCCATGCATACCCAACTCTACATCTGACTATCATTTAAATTTCATTGTTCTGAGCTAAAAATATGTACGCTATGGGCTACAAATATGTAAGACAGCCCAAGTAAGCAGAGCGTTGACAAAGTTTGAGAATCACTGTGCTTAGGCAAGTCTTTGTTCAAGAAACTGTTTTATGCTATTCTGGTATCACTTTAAAGTTATCAGTGTCACATCTAGTTCCTGTCTAAGGCACAAGACATGTAACTAATTATGAAGAATGCAGATGGTGTCACTAGGAGACATTATAACATCAACAAACAAGAGATTACATCCTGAACCATGTTCACAATAGACATAAATTTAACTTTACATCCATCTTAGCACTCAACATAGCCAAAAAGATAAAAGTGCTCTAAAACTTCCAGTGCACTGACAGCGGGATCAACCTCTACACCGGTCAGTTGGACTTCAACATTGACTAACTACTGAATGTAAAATTGTCTAGGAAATAAACCTGGGTGTGGGGTTGATCGCAATGTCCTGCAAAGAGCATGCAACATTAACAGCCATCTTGAAGTCTGATCAGATAGAAGTGCAGGATACAACTAAAGAAGATTTGGTTTCAGAATAAGAAGAAGGTCAAAGGTCAGATGGTTATACGATATCATGGCCAGCCAAACAAGAGTTCAAAAGAGCCAAGGCAGCAAATACATTTGAATCAAAATAAATCCTACATGTATAGTAACAGTTTAGCCTATCTAATAGGAAAATGAACAAACTTTATTTTCAAACGGTTAAGAATTGGCCCGTTTAACAATCTGCCCTGCTTATCTCTCTTTATCATACATTATTTCATCCATACATCATTTATGAGGCTAATCAAGAACAACAGCAACATTATCAATACATGCACTATAAAGGCATGGGAAATGTGCACAACTCATTACTACATGACTCACAAATATTAATTATTGATGTGGCAATTGTTATTAGCTATGGGTGACATACTGTACTACCAATAAGAGACTAACTGTTATACAAGGGATTTATTATTATTATTATTATTATTATTATTATTATTAAGGGGGAAGGTATTCTGTACTGAGATAGAGTCTGAATAGTTTGGGATAGTATAGGGATTGGTGATGTCTTTGATTTCTTGTGGAAGACTGTTCCAAACTAAGCTCGTTTTGTATAATCTATCCTAGGCTTCCGGACATGTAACGAAAGACAATGATAGGTATGTTATTGACCTGGCAACATAAACCAATGCAAGCACAACACAATATTAAGTGTATTTATTTTCATTGTATATACATAGCTGTAATATTTATTTTTATGAATATATTATATTATTTATGCATTATCATTCTTATAATTTAACATTAAATTTCCATATTATGGCTGCATTTTCATATTCATTCACTGTTGACGTTTTTTTTTTAAATCCCCTTTGAGGTGGGGATTCTTTTTAACTGAGCTCTCAGGTCAACCCAGTCAGCTTACTTTGGATACCAGAAGATCTGGGAAGTAGACGTGGCTGGTGTGATATTGACAACTTAACTCATCGAGTGGCAATTGGTCTAAAAGTATAGGTCTATCGCTAAACAACCGGTCTCTGTGGGGAAGGGGTTACGGATACAGTTTTTGATCCCGCAAACCCGCGTTTGAAACACGGCTGCGTGCAATTTGGCAGCAGACCGTGTTGCATTGGTTTTTTACGAAAATGGTATGGGTGCCGGTCGTTCAGAAAGCAATGGCAAACTACAGAACGTAAACTTGCACGAGATCACAACAGAAAAAAATTATGGTGTTGACTGCAACGTCCTGTAAAGGTTATGAAAGTAAGGGGAAAAAAAACACTAAACAAATACCAATATGCCTCAAAATTAGTCCCATGTCCCTCACAGGACATAGCATTCAACCCCAGCATTTTAGCTGTTCGAGATTCCTGGGCAAGTTTTACATTCAGTAGTTTGCCATTGCTTTCTGAATGACCGGCACCTATATCTTTTTAGAAAAAACCAGCATCGCTGTGTTTCGAACCCGGGTATACAGGATTACGAATCGTGTCCGTAACTCCTTCGCCACGGAGACCGGTATATGCCTTAAGGTGAGAAAAGAAGTCCTATTTTTACTTTATATATATATATATATATATATATATATATATATATATATATATATATATATATATATATATATATATATATATACACACACACACACACACACACACACTTTGTTATAAATAATAATTTCAAGAATACTCACATTCTCTTCTTTCAGCAAACATGCAGCCAACATTCAGTTTATTTCATAATGAATCAGTGGTCAAAACAAGCCAGAATTTTATAGACACATAAAAACAACGCTCAGAGCTTTCACAATCAATTCAACACACACCATCTCCTCCCCTGGAGGCATTGTGAACTACAGCTACACACAGGCAAAGAAAACTACAGTCCAGCTGTTGCACAGGGCAATATATTTAGGACACACTACGGCCTAAATAGTGTGTCAAATTGATATACAGGATACGTGTATAGATCGAAATAATACAACACACTGGTAAACTAAATGTCATTGAACATGAAATTAGAGTCATGTGAACAATCAATAAAGGGGCTTTGGATAGCATAAGTGATTGGTTCACAGACTAACAATTTTTAAGAAAGTATAAATGGTCCTTGTCTATGTCTTGATGCATTTTGGCTATATGGTGCTAGCCCCATATTGTTACAGACCAATCAGCATTCTTCTTCTTCTTCTTCTTCTTCTTCTTCTTCTTCTTCTTCTTCTTCTTATTCTTCTTCTGCTGCGTTCATCATGAGTTTTTTTTTTGGACGTGATTGCGTTGTGCCTGTTTACAGCAGAGCTGCGTTCTTGCGCCGTTAGGCCGACACATTCGACTTCTGCGGGCATTTGTTGACCAGGTTAACCTTCCCGGAATCAGCATTCTTCTTCTTCTTCTTCTGCGTTCATCCGGATTTTTTTTTCGGACGTGATTGCGTTGTGCCTGTTTACAGCAGAGCTGCGTTCTTGCGCCGTTAGGCCGACACAATCGACTTCTGCGGGCATTTGTTGACCAGGTTAACCTTCCCGGAATCAGCATTCTATTTGTGATGTTGTTAATATCCTGCCAGCCACCTTTATTTCCCATTACATTTCCTCACATCTATTTTAGGCTGGGTCAACCTGAAAGCTCAGGTCAATTTTTTTTTTTTTTTAAATCCCTGCCTCAATGGGGATTCAAACATAGTATGATTCAACTTATTCTGGAACCAATCAACTGACTATTCGCTAGTCAGTTACACCTCATTTGCTTATGTAATTTCAGTTTTCTTTACTATTTCTGTCCTAAAAGATATTATTTTTACCCAGACAGTCCTAGTTATTTTAAATGTTACTGACCTAGTTGGTAATTTTAAATTTTAACTCATTTACTTTCAGACAGTTACTACTTTAATTTCATGACTATTACTTTATAATAATGAGTGCCTGGCACAGAAAGAGTTCAGATGAAACGACTGAAACACCATGTTCATAGTTATATGATATTCCCTTTGGTCATTGACTTGAAGTCTGTTGACAATGAAATACCTAAATCTCACGGAGGAAGCATTACAAACCTAGGCCAAATTTCAGTTAGTACATATGTGCTGTGCCAAATGATGACCTAATTACATCCTAATAAGCCATTTCACAGATGTGAAGTTCCACTACCTGGAATCTGCACACCCCACTGGTTTCTGAGGTTGAAGAGAGAAAGGATAACTCTGCAACAGTTCCCATGGGGATGGTACATTGGCACCAGGATGGGAGAAAAGTCTCTACACAAATCTCATGCCCGTAGATGCAACAAGCCCTTTTCAGGGCTTAGACAATCTGAATGCCAAAAACTATAGTTGTAAAAGCCAGCCAATCAACATGCCTTCTTGGGAAGGTTTGGCATGAGATGGTTGAGAGCCTAGGCTCCATTAGAGAATAAAAGACAAATCAACAAACTTTATTTTCAAAGATTCAGAATTGGGCATGCAGGCTCTTCTAACATTCTGAACTCTTTCATACATTATTTCATCCATACTTCACTTATTTAGAAGACTAAAGAAGAAAACACTATAACAGTGTGTGGAATTAAAGGCAGAAAATTCTGCAAGAGTTAATATGGTTTCAGAATTATCTGAGACAGTTACAACTGGTTGGTTGGTTTGTTAGTAATCTGCTGGAAGACTGTTAGTTGTTAGTTGCCGTTCCAACTTCACTGCAAAGAATCGCCATATAATGCCCCGTTCCTGTCACACAAAATGCTCCTCACTGCCCCATATGAAAAGTAGAACAGGCAGGAGTCTCAACAAACCAACACCCTGCAACCCTGCACATATAGTTCATCGTCGATGGAAGCGGCAGTCACTAGAAAACCAGCAGCCCCACATTACTGCAAAAGACAACCCAGTTAGTTCAGCACTGGCCGGCAACTATTTTTCTGAACATGCAATTCACGCTATAAACAACTGCGGACAGATGTTAAAGCACTCCATATAAAATCCACAGCTCACAGTGTGGCTCCACGCATTCAATTCAGTAGCAGGGCAACGGAACCATTGGAAGACTGTATTTAACTCTTTAGCCTGGTGTGCTGATGTTAAGGTCTGAGTTCTGAAAAGGGCTTCCATCTATCAAAGTGAGGTTAGTATAGAGGCTCTCCTCCTAGTCAGGTGAACAATACCATCTCCATGTGGATTGTGTTACAGGGCTCTCCTGTTTTCTAGTCTCAGAAACCAGCAGGGTATGCAAGACTGGTAATGAAACTTCACATCTACAGAGAAGCATGGTGATGCCAGGAAGGTTAACCACACTGGGAACACTGTCAGTGGAGAAGCTGCACCACACAGAGGTGCTACCAGGTCTTGGCCAGCGGGAGACCTGGTCCTGGTATTGTGATACAGTAGCGATAGTTAAAATTAAATAAATATAATGTGACTTATCATCATCATGTAGCAAGTCCTTTGCAGGGTGTCGCTCTCATCACAGCCGCCAAAAAGATTCTTGATCTTATGCTAGTTCCTCTGCTCATGCACGTTCATGACCAAGTATCTTCAATGGCGTGAACCCATCTTTGTGCTGACTGACCCCTGCTCCTTTTTCAAAAAGCCACCATCACCGTTCTTTCCAAACCAGTCACCTGTGACTAAGTGATTCACTGCCAAGAGCCGATTAATCGCCTCAATTGAACTACCCGAAACTGCCAAGAGCCGATTGATTGGCTGAATGTTGACAGTGCATTATTTGTTTCATTTCCTGTATCTTCCACAGTTTTAGTGCCTGGTAAATTAAAATTTACACCAGAAAAAGATATGCCTGTCAAACTATATCTGTCAAGAAATGTTGAGTATGCGTGTTTTGAGAAAAATAGCTTGTGACACTGGTTTCTTTTATTATTTTAGACATGGCAACGACCTCCGGTTCTCGACCTCATCAGTTTACACCAGATTAACGTTTTAAACAAATTTAGATTATAGTTATTCTGATTTAAAGGAATTTATGAAAGATTCTAAACCTGATAACATGTGCAGTAATGTGGTTATTCAGTTAAATTATTTAGCATTATGGAAAACAAACCTAACAGTGAAAGTTCGTCATCATATGATGGCATATGTCGAATTATGCTTGCTGTAATGGACCACACTTTTGCCCCTAAGTTTGCTTTACCTATCACAAATAAGCTGAGGAGTTTTTAAATAATTAAATTTAACAGAATAATAATTATAACTAAATAAAAAATAGTGTATATATTGGTTCTCATTCTAATGAGTACAAATCTACCTGTTGTTCAGATTTTTTCCAGTTTGTGTGAAATTGATGTGCTTCAAAATATGATGTTTTAGATGTGTTTTGCTGGCGTTAAGGAGCAATTCTAGAGATATCGGACAAGAAAAGTGGTGACGTACTTATCAATATTAAGAAAGTTTAATTGGATTATCATCAAAGATTGAGAAGTAGTGCCTTGGTAAGTGGGCATTTTCAATAAATGTCACCTGTCTTCAACATTTTAAAAATAAAATCTAGCATTTTTATTATTATATTTCTAACCTCTAGCAATAGTACATTAGTAGCAATGCTGGCGTGTTCCCTGTGCAATCTCTTTTAATTTAGTATATATTACAATGAAGCTGCTACCATTTTAACCATTTTTAGATCATTACTGCCGGTCTCTCTGGCCGAGGGGTTACAACACTTTCTCCATAATCCCGTTTATCACGCAAAGTCTCGTAGCGGGCGAGAGCTGGAAGCGGTTGGACCTCCGTTGGTGACTTGCGGAATAAATGAGCCGGCCGCTCAGAAAGCAATGGCAAACTACTGAGCGTAAACTTGCCAAGAAATCAACAGACAGCTGAAAAATGCTGCTGTTGACAGCGATGTTCTGTAAAGGATATGCGAATTTATTTTTTTAAATTACTGTGACACACCCCTACAAAGTTACAAACAATGCCTACATCCCATTTTCTGCCATCAATTTATCATTTTATGATGTTTGGTCGAAACCCACTTTTTGTTTGGCAGTGAATTGTTTGTTGAGTTTCCGATACATAAAGCAAAGCAAGCAGTTTCCTTCGATCTTCACATCTTGTAGAATGCAGAATGGCAGTATTTTTCATCCTCTTTACAAAGATACTACTACTACTATACTGAGTAAAAGAAAAAGTAAAATTGACTACTGAGATAATTTTAATAATTGATTCGGTGGAATTGAATTACTAAAAAAATTAAACCGCAAATGCAAATGACAAAATTAAATAATGAATGCTCAAATGCACTTCTTACTTACCTCAACTAGATTCCTGTGAGTTAGCAACACTTGTTAACGGCATGGAAGTCGCGCTTTCTTCCGGAACAATGAAAGTCTTAAAAGTTTGTAAACAAATAGTTAATCAGAAGATGATGTAACGAAGAATGGCCAACACAAACAAGAGTCAGGGTATACATTGTTGCGTCCCTCTTCGAGCGGCGAAGGTAACATTGCGCAACTTCCGGAACACGGTTGGGAGTCAAAGTGAGCCATCGGGTAGTGTTCATGCTGAGAAATTGGTAATACACATCAATGTGACATAGTGATCTATAGTCTGTACTGATGGGCGTACATCATTACGCAAGGGGGCAGTCACTTGTGAAGCAAACAGGACTGCAAGAGCTGTGGAAAAAAAGGGTGGCCCGAAAAACTACTGCAGGAGATTCTCCCTCCTGGAACGTCAAGCATTCTTTTCCCATATTCATTTTGTCAAAGAACATTTCGAACCAAAATAGGCCTTACCAGCCATCTTATAACTCACGGCTCCATAATTTCAACCCCATTGGATGGAATGAATGTTCATCATCATTCTTGATGGACAAACAACATTGCATACTGATGGCTCAGTGGTGACAAACAGAGTGGTTGGGGTTTCATTGCGAAGGCTATTGGCACCATTCTTGGAAAATGAGTTTGCCATATGAGGCTACGACCTCCAGCATGAGAATTAGAGGTGGAAGCAGTTACAGCGGCATTCCGTTGGTTAGAGGAGACTCCTGAAACACATTGTAGTCATTATGGGCTCAATAAAAATGCTTAGTAAAGTGGAGAAAGGAATGTTTCGTGTGGAATGGCTCAACTTGCTTCAGAAGTCACAGATTGTCAGAATTGTGTGGATTTTTTGCCCTGGCCATGCGGAAGTACAGGGGAATGAACAGGCTGATAGGTTGACAGGGAATGCACCTCTTGGTGGTCGATTACCAATGGACCAATGGGAGAGGTGGGCGTGCGCCTGTGGGACCAGGTGGAGAAAGTGGATGAACAGATTTAGAACCCGTATGTGGAAAGGATGAGATTACGGGGGATTGGCAGGGGTTCTGGTGGAATCTCAAAACTGAGGGTGACGACCGGGAGAACTTTCAACTTTCAATCAAATAGCGGTGGAGACGATTAGTAGTGTGACTCTTCGCTTGCTGTTGAACGAGGGGACGGGGCGCATATGGGAATGTCCTGAGTGCAGTGATGTCGGTTCTTAGCTCAACTCAGCTGAGAAATTGGTACTAGGAAATGTCTTGGTCAGTAAAGGCGGCCGGCACGATACTTATCACATCAACAGCTAAGTTCCGATTGGTCTATGAAAGTATGGATCTGGTACCATATGCCCAATGTGCCTTAAGGCGTGTAAAAGGGTCCTTTGCTTGATTTTCTTTGTAATTCAAATAGCTCGAGAAAGAAAACCACAAGTTCCAGAAATACAAAACAATGTATTCCTTTGCTGAATTTAAACACAGACGTCGCAAACAATATGTTGCATCAGTTATTATCGGGCATATTTCGCTGTATCTGATCAGATACATAGTACATTGTTTCATATGCAATGAATAATCCAACATCGAGAAGATGACACCATCCTAAGATTATTCTGTCGAACAGAAACATGGACGCAGGGCCGTGCCGTGCAATGATACACAGAAGAGCCGGCTATAGTGCTCTACCAATCCCAATATCACTTTTCGCTCACATGGGCGTCTCCCTCCCCCATCCCATCAGCAGGGGTCCCCCACCGGGCGACTTAGCTAGTCATTGAGCTTATGTGGGTACTGACCGTTAGTCCTTTGGCCACCTAAACCACACATCCGGTTAATTCAATCCACTTACAGTCGCTCAAGACGTATTCAGCTAAGTAACATTATTTTAATGTAGTATTTTTCGTGTAGTTGTGTGTCTGTTTGTGTGTGTTTGTTCTGTGCTGACGAAGGCTTTAACCACAACGTCCATTTTATTACTTGTAATCGTGTTCTAGTAAGCTCACAATCTACTTCTCGTTGTTTGTTTGGTGATTCACTCAATGATACAGAGAGGCGGCAGCATCAGTCGGCACCGTAAGGGCGCAGCATTTTTAAAGAATAAAAACAAAAAAACATGTAAGGGGCGGCATTTCCAAGACTTGCATCATACTGAGAAAATCTACCGCACGATCCTACATGGACGGGCCAATGTCTGAGTTTCAGTAGGTGTGCAGTGGTTCAATATATGTAAGAAAGATTTGCACCAATGAAACACTAGCAGAATACCTAGACACTCTTAACCAGGCTCTGCAGTCTAACTGATATCCAGCCGGCTTCATCAAGCGTAGCTACTAGCCGCAGATTCACAGATGCTCCCTATCTTTGATTCTTTAATTGAAGCATACCTCTCTGCACGAAGCATCCATGTCTTAAGCTTTCTCAGTATGCTTTGCCAGTCCGTTGCAATCACGTCATATGTATGTTGTTTGTACCCCCAGCTAACGGACCGTAGCTGTGACTGTCTCCGCCTCCGTTCTCAGACTATATGTATCACAGACTATATGTATCACAGACTATATGTATCATATACCAGGCTCTCCAGATTTTAAGTCCCATATTTTGATAGACCAAATCGGCACTCAATGGGCAATGTGGTCCATTCCATAACACGCCGGTCGTCTTTACTTCCCAAAACAGGCTTGATTGATAGGCTCTTCATCACTGTGCGAATTTCCTGATTTACCACCTTCATTGATGTTTACGCCGTCTTATCAGTTATCAGTTGGGGTATCTTCGTTGCATTCCGGACAGGTCCATAGGTGCTCAGGACCCCCCCCCCCCCCCCCCAGCAAATGCATCAGCGTCTCGTGGTTAATAGTGCCAGTTTTGTATTGGTTGACGAGGCACCTCGTTTTCCCGATGTATCTCTCGCGTCTGGCCGTGCTGATTCTTACTCCCAAGTCTTTCATCCTGGACAGCGATGTGAATTCACTGACATCAAAGTCCTCTGTTCTCGCCATGGACGTTAATAAAATCGGCACGATCCATGGGCTGGCCATCTACAGGGGTTGCAGAGCCAGCCAGTTTATCAGCTCGTTCATTTCCCTCGACTCTTGCATGTCCCGGGACGAAGATGAAGGTGACTTTACGGACAACAGACTTCCGCAGCGACTCAGTCCACTGTCTACGTACAGATCCAGCTTCGACCTTCTGAATCATGCTCATTGAATCACTTAGTACACACATGTTGGTATAATGCTGTGATTCCAGCCATATGAAAGCCTGTGTAACTGCCATCACCTCCATCGTCATGCTGCTCGTGGTCATAGAGTGGGCACCACTGGATTCTTGAACGGTTCGGCCCGCTGAACGGGCTGCAAATGCCCACGCACTTCTCTGCTGCTTTAAAACAGATCCATCTGTATAGATGAGCACTTCGGGGCTATCTGAGTGTGCATAGATGAGCGCGTTGACTTCTGCATTGACAGCGGCAGGGTTCTGCTCTCTGCACCGTCTGTCGAGTGTGATAATGCAGGAGAAAGTGTGGAGGCACCGGCACCCATTCCTTGCCGGGGTTGATACTGGTAAGACTGCAGACCTGTCTGACGACATCTTCGGCCCGACCCATCCATGATTTGCCACTCTTTAGCCTGTCACCCTTTTCTCTGAATATAGCGTCATGCAGAGGGTGCTGCTCGTCTGCACTTATTTTAAGTATGCACGAGCTCTCCAGATCTTGATCCGGTGTTCCATTGTCGGGAAGTCAAGGAGGTAACGCATTGCTACACAGCTGGTGTCTCTCGCGCAGCCCAAAATGATGCGCATGGTTTCGTTTTGTACCTTTTCAAGTCTTCCAATCTGTGTAGGGCTGACAGTGAGGATGGCCAGGGCGTACTCGATGAGTGAAAGCACCAGTCCTTGGAACAGAAGTATTAGCAGTTTTTGCTCGATATTGGCAGTTGCCATGACTCTCATAGCTGACAAACCTTTTCGAGCTTTCGTTGATAGAAAAGATGATATTAGAGTGACTACATTAGGGCCAATTTTCATTGTCTCAAGTTTTTTAATTAAAATAACATGGTCTATCATATCAAATGCTTTCTTGAAATCAATAAACACAGTTCCACATAGACTGTTGTTGTTTATATTCTGGTGCCAATTTTCTATCATGTTTGTTAGGGCCGTATGGCAAGAATATTTTGGTCGAAATCCTGATTGGCTGTCAACAATAAGCTTGTTGCAAACTAAATACTGTAATGTTACTTTATGGATGTGTTTTTCTAGTGGCTTAGATAGTGATGATAGTAAGGAAATGGGTCTGGAGACCATTGTCCAATGAACCAGATTTAAGAAGAGAGTACACTTTAGCGATTTTGAGAGCTGATGGAAAGTGGCCTTTGGTGAGACACTGATTATATACATAGGTTAGTGATGTACAGATCACCGGCGCAGCACAACGGAGAATCCGGTTGCTGATTCCATCTAACTCAGATGAGGTTGTGTTTTTTAGGTTACTGAGGTAAGTGAATACTTCAGTGATTGTCATTAGCGGTATGTCGGAAAGAATATCGCGGGAGCATCTATTCTCGCAAAACGATGACAATAAAGATAAGTTGCAAGGAGAATTAGGTATAGAAGCCTTCAACTGGTCTATGTCAGTTTGAAAAAAAATTTACTGAATTGGTCGCATGTAATATGATTTGATGGTAAAGAATTTCGGAAGTTATACTTGTTTGTCAAGGTGTTAATTGCCTTCCATATATCCTTACTATTTGTTTTATCCATTACTAAGTTCTTAAAGTAATTTTTCTTTTCCCGTCGTATCGTGTATTGAACTTTGTTTCTAAGAGTACGGTATGCACTGAGATCCCGCTTTTTATGTGCTTTATCTCTGTCTCTCATAATTTCAAGTATTTCCTGGGTGATCCAAGGTGGCTTGACGTTAGATAGATAGATAGATAGATAGATAGATAGATAGATAGATAGATAGATAGATAGATAGATAGATAGATAGATAGATAGATAGATAGATAGATAGATAGATAGATAGATAGATAGATAGATAGATAGATAGATAGATAGATAGATAGATAGATAGATAGATAGATAGATAGATAGATAGATAGATAGATAGATAGATAGATAGATAGATAGATAGATAGATAGATAGATAGATAGATAGATAGATAGATAGATAGATAGATAGATAGATAGATAGATAGATAGATAGATAGATAGATAGATAGATAGATAGATAGATAGATAGATAGATAGATAGATAGATAGATAGATAGATAGATAGATAGATAGATAGATAGATAGATAGATAGATAGATAGATAGATAGATAGATAGATAGATAGATAGATAGATAGATAGATAGATAGATAGATAGATAGATAGATAGATAGATAGATAGATAGATAGATAGATAGATAGATAGATAGATAGATAGATAGATAGATAGATAGATAGATAGATAGATAGATAGATAGATAGATAGATAGATAGATAGATAGATAGATAGATAGATAGATAGATAGATAGATAGATAGATAGATAGATAGATAGATAGATAGATAGATAGATAGATAGATAGATAGATAGATAGATAGATAGATAGATAGATAGATAGATAGATAGATAGATAGATAGATAGATAGATAGATAGATAGATAGATAGATAGATAGATAGATAGATAGATAGATAGATAGATAGATAGATAGATAGATAGATAGATAGATAGATAGATAGATAGATAGATAGATAGATAGATAGATAGATAGATAGATAGATAGATAGATAGATAGATAGATAGATAGATAGATAGATAGATAGATAGATAGATAGATAGATAGATAGATAGATAGATAGATAGATAGATAGATAGATAGATAGATAGATAGATCCCCGCCAGGGACTGGGCGAAGCCGGGCCGGGTCAGCTAGTCATTTATATAATACTAGCTGACCCGGCCCGGCTTCGCCCAGACCCTGGTGGGGAGCATCTCATTTAATTCATATAAGTAGTCATATAAGTTCCCGTTCCCGTTACCGACTGTCTGTCTGTCTGTCTGTCTGTCTGTCTGTCTGTCTGTCTATCTATCTGTCTGTCTGTCTGTCTGTCTGTCTGACCCGGCCCAGCCCATGGTGGAGAGCATCTCATTTAAATTATATTAGTAGTCATATAAGATCCCGTTCCCGACTATCTGTCTGACTGTCTGTCTGTCTTGGGTAAATGGAGGAGGAAGAGGAAGGTGGAGGAGGGAAGAGGAGGGAGGAGGAGTGAGGAGACAGGAGGAGTAGGGAGGAATAGGAGGGAGGAGGAGGGATTAGGAGGAGGAGGGAG
>OY992877.1:90026725-90369225 GCA_963921405.1 Cepaea hortensis | reverse complement strand
CTAAAGAGGGTGTCTGTGATTGAAAGATTGTTTTACACGAGGGCGGTAAGTTTTCCGTGCGCCGAGTACGTGCGGTTTTGCAACTAGGCGCTGTTATCATGTTTTTGATGCCACAGATTCAAATCCTGATACGGCCTGTATAGATTTGGGGGACTCTATGGTGAAATGGTCAAGCCATCAGCCTCACGCTTCCAAGGTCGGGTGTTCATTATTTGACTCCCTCATCCGGTTCTCAAGGGCAATATATATTTTTGGGAGACCCTGGGGTGGGGATTGTCGCTGGTACTACGGGGTTTAGACTTTCTGCGACGCTTGCGGCAGGTCGCTCTGCGGAAAGAGGCAGAGACATGTGAGGTAAAACTCACTGAGATGATCCGCTTGCTTTTAAACTCCCTTTTCAACCTTTCCCGACACAAAATTCGATTTGTTTATCTCCTCTTTCATTTCTACATAATGTATAGAAGAGTAAGCCTGATACAATGTCTTTGTCCACCGTTCGTTTAACATTAGCTGAAATTCCCTTAATTTCCCCCCCCCCCCCCACCTTTCCTTGTATCTTTAATGAACTACTGTAAAATTCCCATAAGCGGGCACTCTCCCGCTGTTTATACTTCACCTCGACACCGCACGGTACAAGAGGAACATAATGAGATGAGATGAGTAAAATTACCAAATGCCAACCTCTTTCGATGCAACTGAAAGCGTTAAAAAAACACAAATAAAGGACTTTTTTAGTCCTGCGGCGCAATGGGGATATAGTTTTCTTTCGATTATACCATTACCTCCACCCCGTTCAACTTCCGAAGAGAAGTTATATTAGGGTCCACCCAGGCTCAGATTAATAATCATGTGACTGAATAATATACAATTAGGATATTCATTTGAAGGTGATTGTTGTCCAAAGAGAGTAATGACCTGTATATATACGGGATATGGTGCTAACCTCAATCGGCAATCGAGGGGTGAGTTGGCCACTATCAGTCTCTTCTTCCTAAGACATTTTCTAGAACAAGCCCAGGAGTTAAAATGATATCAGTGGCGAGCGGGCTTGCCTGCCTGCCTGCCTGCTCAATGGTTGTGTGTTCAAATCCTATCATGCTAGGTCTGCACCGCTTTGTGAAGTATTGGTACATGATGCGTCAGATGTGGTCTCGGTTCTTTGGAATCGTGTGTATAGTACAGAACAGATAGATCCTCACGGCCAGGAGAGAACGATGCTACATGGACTGACCAAAAGATCTGGACGACACTCAAAGACTCCGAGGAAAGGCTGGACGGACACATAATCAGACTACTACCATTAGTATTGGAACTCTTCGCTGGCTGTTGAAAATGAGGACGGAGCACGCATGTGAATGTCCCGAGTGCTGTCATGTCAGTTCTTGACTTAAGTCAACTTAACTCAATCCCACTAACGCAGATTTATTAAAAATTGACCTGACCTCCCAGAAGGTCCTAAACATGAGTAACACAAACTGTTATGTGAAGTCCATCCATCCATCATGTGCCATGCCGATAAGCTCGGGTGGTCATGTTTTGCCATCTCACTCGATCACCAGAGACGTGGATCAGCTCCCTGTTCCTGTCTCGACCATGCCATGTGGCCAAGCTATCCAGGTATTTGCTTCTTTGTCTTCCCCTTGGTCTCTTCCCTTTGATCTTGCCAGTTGTCACCAAGTTTTCTAAGTCATTTCTTCTCATAACATGCCCCAAAAACTTTTGACTGTTTTCGTCTAATGACTCTAATCAGTTTACGATCTTTATTTGTTTTCCTGTCTGTCCATGGTATTCTTTGCATTTTCCTCAGAAACCACATTTCCACAGCCATCAGATGTTTTTCAGCTTGACTGCTCATTGTCCACACTTCACATCCATACAACAGTACAGGTTATGTGTAGCACTTCAACACCCCTTTTCTCGTTTCAATTGATATCTTTTTATTGGTCAGTATGTTTTTCATCTTGCAAAAGGCTACCTTCGCCATGGCAATTCTTGTTCTAATCTCTTCAAGGCATCTCCCATAAGATGTTATGATTGTTCCGAAATAACTGTATCGATTCACTTGCTTAAGAATATGCCAATTTACTCGTATATCACATTGTGGTATTTCCTTCTTCCCAGTGACGACCATAATCTGTGTCTTCTTACTATGCAGTTCTAACCCTAGTTGTTCACTGTGTGCAGCAACCCCATCTATTAAATGTTGCTGGTCCTGTTCATTGACTGCAATCAAGACTGTATCATCTGTATATCTAATGTTATTGATGTATCGTCCCCCAATGTTGATTCCTTCTATGTCTTCTACATTTCTGAAAAATTTTCACTGTACAGGGAAAAAAGATCTGGAGACATTACACATCCCTGTCTCAAACCTCTTTCAATAGGCTGATATTTACCTACATCATTATCAATTCTGATGGCAGCTTGTTGTTTCCAATATATGTTTTTTACAAGTCTAAGGTCTTTTCCATCAATTTATAGATCTTCAAGCATCTCTATCATGTCAACATGTCTCATTGTATCAAAAGCCTTTGTGTAGTCAATAAATCACAGATATAGATCTTTGTTTACTTCCATAGAACGTTCAATAACTGTTCTCAATATATACACAGCATTTACTGTACCCTTGCCTTCTACAAACCCACATTGTTCTTCTCCTATTTCGGGTTGTAATTTCTTCCTAACTCTTTGCATAATTCTCAGCAAAATCTTCGTGATGTGGCTCATTATACTAACTGTTCGATGTTCATCACAGTCCAAGGCTCCTGATTTCTTCAGGATTGCAATAAATATCGAATTACATAATTTAGGAGGTAGGTCTCCAGTATCGTATATTGCGTTCAGCAGTCTGGTGACTTGGTCTATTCCATATTCTTCTAAGGCATTGATCATTTATTTTGTGATGTTATCTGTACCCGGGCTCTTGTCAGTTTTCAAATGGTTAAGAGCATTCTGAACTTCCATCTTCAAAATTGATGGTCCTTCATTATTATTCCGATGATCATATTGTTCTTCTCTTGTATCACCATAAAGGTCTTTCACATAATCTGACCACGCATGTAAGATCTGATCTTTTTCTATTATGATTTTGCCATCTTTGGTTTTTAGGCAACCCATTGAAGTGTGTGTTCTTTTGTTAGTGATGTCATTAATTCTTTTGTGCATTAATTTGGTATTCCGGGTGTTGTGTTGGTTTTCGATTTCCTTGCAATTTTCCTCAAGTCATGTTTCTGCTGCCTCTTTGCATAGCTTCCTAATTTTCCTGTGAATCTCTTCATATTTTTCCTTGTTATTTCTTCTAATTTCCATGAGTTTTAAGATGTCCTCAGTCATCCATTTCTTGCATCCTATTATCTTTGTTTTTGGGATGGATGTTTCTGCAGCTTGGTTGACCGATTTATTTAATATTTCCCATTGGTCACTGACGTCTTGAAATAATATTTCAATATAGAACAATGCATCAAATCTGTTCTTTACCTCTACGTTGAATTTATCTTTTATCTCCTCACTCTTCAGTGCCTGTAGATCAAATTTTGTGTTTCTTGGTGTATATTTGACTTTCTTTAATTTTATATGTAAATTGCTTAAGATTCTTTGGTCGCTGTAGCAGTCTGCGCTTGGTATAGTTTTTGCGACTTTTAAGGCATTTCGAAATCTTCTGTTGATGAGAATGTAATCAATCTGATTTCTGACCTTATGATCAGGACTCCTCCATGTCCATAATCTCCTTGGGTGCTATTGATACCTGGTGTTTCCAAAAATCAAATCATGCTCTTTTGCCCACTGTACAAGTGTGCAACCTCTTTCATTCTGTTCCCCTAGTCCATACTTGTCCTGTTGATTTCCAACTTTGGCAATCCAGTCACCCATTATGATATTTACTTCAGAATTCTTGCATTTCTTGAAGGCTTTCTCTAAATCATTATAAAATTCATCAATGCTGTCATCACTACTGTCTGCTGTTGGTGCATAAACTTGTATGACGTTGACATCAAAAGGTCTTCCACTCATCTTCACCAGTACCACTCTGTCTGATACAGTCCAATATCCTTTGATCAATTTTGATTTCTCTGTATCCATTATAATTGCTACTCCTCGCTGTTGTTTCTCTTCACCAGAATAGATTATTCTATACTCCTCAGATGTTATGGGAAGTAAACAACAAAAATCATATTGAGCACATCACCCATCAAGTGCCGATTGGTCTAAAAAGATAATATGCCTAAAGATGTGGAAAAGGGTATTTTACTTTACTTCTCCTAGGTATGATGTGTTGCTAGATATAGAATTAGTTGCAGCTAATGAGCTATTATAGGTATAATCTGTTGGATGACGTAGAATTAGTTCATGTACAAGTCTACATATGATGTGTTGCTACATATAGAATTAGTTCATGAACTAGTTTACTATGATGTTGCTGCATATAGAATTAGTTGCAGTTAACAAACTATTATAGGTATAATCTGTTGCGTGACATAGAATTAGTTCAAGAACTAGTCTATGTATGGTGTGTTGCTGGATATAGAATTAGTTGCAGTTAACACACTATTATAGGTATAATCTGTTGCGTGACATAGAATTAGTTCATGAACTAGTCTATGTATGGTGTGTTGCTAGATAAAGAATTAATTGCAGTTAACAAACTATTAGAGGTATAATCTGTTGCGTGACAGAGAATTAGTTCAAGAACTAGTCTATGTATGATGTGTTGCTACATATAGAATTAGTTGCAGTTAACAAACTACTAAAGGTATAATCTGTTACGTGGCATAGAAATAGTCCATGAACTAGTCTACATATGATGTTTTGCTACATATAGAATTAGTTGTAGTTAAAGAACTATTATAGGTATAATCTATTGCATGACACAGAATTAGTTCATGAACTAGTCTATGTTTTTTTGGCGCCTGCTCACTTTAATTCACGTGTAGTCCATATGCATTCTATAGTTCTAGTGCACTGGACTTGCGATGCAGAAGAAGACTAAGAAGAAAAAGAAGATGAAAAGCAGAAGAAAACAAAACAGATGAAGAAAAAGAAGGAGAAGAAAGAGGAGGAGAAGAAAACAAAGCAGTAGAAGAAAACGAGGCAGGAAAAAAACAACAACCATGAACTCTGCCAGATAAATGTAACAAAATATAGTTCTATGTGATGTTAGAGCAATGTAAGTAAAAAGTAAATGTCCCTTACACACGCCTTCATGGATTGTGTGCTCAATATTATGCAGGCTGCCTTTACTTCCCAAAACATTTCCTGGCAGCCATTTTTAGACTGTTGACCTGGGAGCTCAGGTCAATTTTAAAAAAAATAAATAGAATCAACTCCAAAATGTGGATCACCGTAACGGCAAGCAAGTGTTAGTGCAATGTTTCAAAGTAATTATTTCAAGAAGTTTGTAAAACGAAAATACAACAAAACACAATGTTATGTTCAAATTTCATGTTAATAACAATCAAATATCACATGCAGATAGTGATATGAGACACAACAGATCATTATTTACAATCAATGAGAGTACAGTTAAGACTGTGAACAACAATGGTGTATCATGCTCCAATCATTTCTCAAAAACTCTTAGGTTCCTGAACATTCCTGTCTACTCAGACAATCTCAGATTACACTTATTTCTAATTATAGTCATGGGCAATCTCTTATACAGCTTTTTCTGCCAAGCTGATTTAGCCAGGTTTTTTAACATCTATGTTTCTATGTTATACATCACAAGTATCACAGTCTTAAAAAAATCAAAGAAAATTATTTGTCTGTTATTATCGTATACAACAAAATTCATGTTATGTATTCTTGAGTAGGCACAAGAACATGTTACATGCTTAGTTGAAACATGATTCAACAAATAGCAAAACTTAAACAAAATGTCACACTTTCCTCACTGTGTACAGCACTGAAGCAAACTGCATAATGTAAGGAGCAATTATGTATAACAACCTCTAGAAGAAAAGTCGTATTTAAGGAAACACAAGACAATATTAATTTAGCAGAGAGAAATGTATGGTACAACAGCTATTTCAACACATACGGTTGCAATCAACCCTGGCATTTTTTGGCTGTTTGTGATTTATCAGGCAATATTTACGTTCAGTAGTCTGACACTGCTTTCTAAACGACTGACGCTCACACAAGGCGGTCTGCTTCTAAATCGTCTCCAGCTGATTTTGAATCCTCGACTAGGTATGTCACAGCACTAGCTATGTCAACACGATCTATCTTTTATTTTATTTTATGTCAAAAGTTCTCAAAGTGTGAACTGGTGGCCGGTTGACATAAATATATAGGGTGGGGGTAGTAGGAGGGGGGCAGTAGCAGTTAGGAACCAGATTTGATGCATCTTAAATAGCAAGAAAGAGGTGTGGGAGGACTAGGGATGAGGTCTAGGAGGCATGGGGGTGGTAGATCAAAAATATATGAAAACTACTGATATGAGTAAGGGCTAAGTCAGCATGCAATGTGCTGCACTTTTAGATAATATTTTTTGGGTAGTCAATTCATTTTTCAACACATCACAGGCCACCAAGAAATAGTTCACATCCCACAAGAAATATATGTGATTATGAAGTTATAACAGTGTTATGTTGTTATTAATTATCACTGAACATGACAATATATCCAAGATAAATATATGCATTAGTTATATATTGCTAGGAATGTTTAGCAGCATCTGGGGGGTCTCCCGGTCAAATTATTCAAGCCTGCCTCATTTCCAAAAGTCATGGGTTCGATCATTCTGTTCACGGGTACAATTTGTTTAGACTCCTCAGGGTTGTTGCTGGAGGTATAGAGTGCATGCTCTGTGCGATGCTTTCAGCAGGCCACTCTGTGGAATGAGACTGCAGCCTATGGGATAAAGCCCAGCACAAGGGAGTCAATCCTCTTGCCTTTAAGTCTTCTCTTTAGTAGCATCTATAATATCAAGGATATGTTCTTAAGCTTTATGTAAAAACATGCAAGTCAGTCAGAAATACTTACACCTTTTGGTACAAAAAGCCACAAAATATCTATATAGACAAACGGTTTCAAAATGGTGAGTATGCTTTTGTGGTGCAGTACTTTCTAGTCTTCTGAAAATATCTAAAGCAAATCAAAACACTTTCAAACTTAATTTTAAAAAAAAAAACACTATCGTGTCTAAAGCTGGTTGTCAGAAGAAGTAGAAGACAACTATGTACTGAACTCATATTGCTGAATTGGCAAGACAGAGTAATATTCACTACACCATCATGATGGGGATCCAAAGGTGCTGCTGCTCCACGATCAGGAATCAAACAGACCAAAGTCTTCTCGGGAGTCTCCGTGGCAAAGTGGTCAAGCCGCCTGTCTGGCGCTCTGAAGGTTGTGGGTTAGATTCTGAGCTACGTCTTTCGGTTCACGAGTGCATTTTTCTCAGAGACTCCTGGGGGTCATCACTGGAGCTACAGAATTTGTGCTTTGTGCCACGCTTTCGGCAGGTCGCCCTGAGGAAGGAGACTGAGCCATATAGGATCAAATCTGGTGCAATGAAGTCAATCCTCTCAACTTTTAAGACTTTTTTAAAATCATGATCTCAGCCAAATGAAGTCCACTGAAGACTACACATGCTGCAAGATTGCAAGACTCAAAGCAATTTTTCATGATGATATTGATGACCAGCTTGCTGCTCCAGGATCAGATACCAAACTACCCAGGAAGGTAACCTGGCCAACAAATGCCTGAAGAAGTAGGATGTGTCGGCCGAAAGGTTCAAATATCACAGCTCTGCTGTAAACAGGCACAACGCAATTACATCTAAAACAACATTCCAGATGAACGTAGCAGAAGAAGATACCGAACTGAACAAGAACTCCAGAAAGGACTGACCATGATCTCGGTCATGATGATGCCTGCTGAAGACTACACATTCTCTGCAAGATTGCAAGAGTCACAGCATTCTTCATGATTATATTGATGACCAGCCTATTGTAATTAAACATGAAGGGCTCATGAGGCTGCTCAGGTCTGAGTGTTGCTTGCCTACCAGGATGGAGCCAAGCTATCAAAGTCCTTAAATATTGTGTATATTAGTAAACAAACCACATAAATGCAGTGGCTAGATGTTCACTTGCCAGCCTGGGGGTAATAGGTTCAAGTCTGCATTGAGGCGGATGTTTACAACTGACCTGGGCTCCCAGGTCAAGCCAGCCTGCAACTGGTGCCAGGAAATGTCTGGGGAAATAAAGGTGCCAGGAAATGTCTGGGGAAATAAAGGTGCCAGGAAATATCTGGGGAAATAAAGGTGCCAGGAAATGTCTGGGGAAATAAAGGTGCCAGGAAATGTCTGGGGAAATAAAGGTGCCAAAAATGTCTGGGGAAATAAAGGTGCCAGGAAATGTCTGGGGAAATAAAGGTGCCAGGCATGATATTTACCACATCTCCCACTGACTGCTGATAGGTCTACAAATACAAGGGTGCAGCACCATGTATCTAAAGCACCTCAAGGCATGTAAAAAGGTCCTTTACTTTATATAAGTAAAGAACTTAATGTGACAGGATTCACAATCATTCAGCTTTACCATGGAATATCCAAGTTTAGCAGGAACAAATTCAAACAGCTGGAATTTTTTATTGTAAGGCAACAGGTACTGATCAAGTAGAATATGTGAACACACCCACAGCTTTACAGATACGGTACACTTTATGATAATATAAATGACATTATTATAAAGCCATTACAATAACATCTGACTCACACCTGCTTTGTTTGTTCACCTTCCTATATACAAAGTCATCACCATCATGTGCCAATGCTGGGTCGCATTGGTGATCAAATTTCTCCACAACCATCGCTTTTCTGTGTTCTTTCCTGGTTCAAAAACTGATCATCTTCTGTAGCATACAGTCAAACCAGTCATCATTTGCTCCGCTTGTGACTCTTTCTCTAACACCCTCAATGTTCTTGGGTTTTATCATGTTGTCCAGTCCCTTTCATCTCTCAACATGACCATAAATGATCACTATCTTGTTCTTTTGTGGATAATCTTCAGTAGTGCATATGTAATAATTAGAACTTGACATTTATACCATATATATATATATATATATATATATATATATATATATATATATATATATATATATATATATATATATATATATATATATAACTTTAACCACGCCTGGCAGCCTATTGGGTGTATAATGCTAGCCCCATATTCTCATAGACTAACTGGCACTCAATAGTGGATTGGACAATATCATGCCGGCCAATCATCTTCCAGGAACATTCTATGATATCCGTGGGTTGACCTGGGAGCACATGCCAATAAGAAAACACCAACCCTGCCTCGCTGGGGATTTGAACACATGACCACTGGGGTCAACAGGCAAGAATATTAGCCACTGCACTACCATGGCTATATGTAATAAGTCTTTCTCAATGGAAATTAGGAACATAATTGTTAAGTGTTATATACAAGCAATTTTAACATATAGTTGTGACTCATGAATAATTAATTTACATATAGGAAAATCACATAAGTTAGAGAAAGGTGGTTTTATGAAAGAATGTGAAAAATATCGCGTACATTCTGAATGATGTTTTCAATGAGACCAAGACAAAAAAACAAATCATCAAAGGAAGATTCAACATTCTTTGTCCATGTCATAAGTGTGAAAAAGCTGAAATACATGTATCGGCGAAGTTGACAGAAAAAGAAAAGGAAATGCTGAGACAAAACATACTGGATAGTCTGGGACCACATTTTGGAGAGATATCAGTGCATGAATTAAAAAAACAGCACTAGAAAATGGAGGGTCATAGAGAGACATGGTTAACGCGTACCAGTAGACTACCACAATTAGAAGAAATGCATAATAGAACATTTTGAAAATCTCAATATCTTTAAAAGTGTTCATTTTTTTAAATCAGACAAATGTGGCAAAATGTTATGGTGTTTATTCCAAAAAATGGTTATGTTCTTTACTTAAAGAGTTAACCTTATTTAATCAAAATCAGGACTGGAAAGGCAGCAGCAACAATGAACAAGTTAACAAAGAGAGTCTGGGGGAACAGAAAGCTTACTGCCAAAACAAAAGTTCTGGTCTATCCAGCCTGTATCCTTAGTACTCTTCTTTATGGCAGTGAAAGCCAATCAACTTACACCAAGAGAAACATATAAACAGCTTTCATAAGTGGTGTATTTGAAGATTACTTGGTATTAAGTGGCAAGACACATTAGGAGGATGGACAATGGTAGAATACCAAAGGATATCTGTTTTGGTGAATTACATATAGGTAAAAGATCTTGGGGTTGGCCTCTTCTATGCTACAAAGATGTGTGTAAGCGGGCCATGAATGATACAGGTATTCATAATGCACCTTAAGAGCAATTCGCAACCGAGCCCGCTGCATGGATGGAAAAGATCAGGAATGGAATCAAGACAAAAGAAAAAGTAATTGCAAATAGGTCACATCTTGAGCGTGTAAGGTGCTAGATGGTGCATGATGGTGAAAATGACCATGTGTTCACATACATCCTTGTGGACAAACATTTACCGCACAAATTGGTCTGTTCAATTATAGTCTCTACTGCCATGTTACAGTTAGTTGCATATCCTTTACAGGACGATGCAATCAACACCAGCATTTTTTGCTGTTGTGATCTCTTGGCAAGTTTACATTCAGTAGTTTGCCATTGCTTTTTGAACGACTGGCAACCATACTATTTTGTAAAAAACCAACTGCATCCGTAATCACTTCGTCACGGAGCTGGCCTACTGCCATGAGTTATAATTATGCCTTTTTTGAAGCTCAATGTGACAAATTATCATCTGTCAAGACAGCCAGGTGCCAGTATCTTATTTAAATAACGCCCTGAATTCCAATATGACTACTGGCATTTAAATTTTTGAAGTAATATTTTTTTTTTATACGTAGGAATATATTTCACCACATTTTAAAACTTCTGTCTCATTATGTTTAACAATTTTGTATAGTTTTAAAATTATTGAGACATTAAACTATTTTCGTATATATCTCACAAATATCTCCTCATAAAAAGATGAAGAACGTAATGATGAAGTCACTGGAAGAATGACATAGCCACATTTCCTACTATTTATCCAGTAGTGTTTAGACAAGTGAGGAATGATGTGGAAGCTGAATAGATGTGGTTTTATAGAAGGAAATTGAGAACAGATAGAAAGAGCAATGAAGATATCTTGAAAGAAGTTAACACAAAAAGAGAACTGGTTACTCATATCAGAAGACAGTCCACATTCTCTGGGCATGTCATGAGAAGAGGAAAGCTGGAGTATGTTATCACAACAGGAGGGCTGGAGGGAAAGAGAGGGAGTGGGAGACAGCCCAGTCCAGTCGCGGTTCCAACATCACAGCAACGGGACCATTCCTGTGCCAGTGAATATCACATAAAATGCTCCTCACTGCCCCATGTGAAAAGTGGAAAAGACAGGAGTCTCAACAAACAACAGCCCGCTCAGGCACACTGTGCACAATGCTGCCACTAGAATGTCACCACAAAAGTCCTCCACACAACATTCATCCACCTACAGTCTCGATGTTTCTAGATGTTGGTGTTCTGCTTCTAGATGTTTTCTAGCCAGCCATGCCATTTTATCTCCGAAATGCAGCTCAAGCAACAAAACAACCTCTGACAGATGTAAAAACTTTCACTGTACATAATGCCATCGCCAAAATGCCAACACAAAAGTCCTCTACGAAACATGCAGTTCATCCTTGATGGAAGCGGCAGTCACTATCCCAACCAGATGTTAGCCTACAAAGTCTCGATATTTCTAAATGTTGTTGTTTCGTTTATAGATGTTTTCTGGCCAGCCACGTCATTTTTTCTCCGAAATGTAGTTCATAGAGTAGGAGACCAAGGGAGAAGATGCTGGACAGTTGGACATTATGGCATGGAGAAATGTTGGTATTATAAATGACTGGCAGCATGAGAGACAGAAGGATGTGGACAGACAAGATCACCAATGCCATACACCATGGACTATAAGAAGAAGTTTAGAATCCTACCTGTGTAGAGATAACAACATGCATTTTATGCTTTCTCTCTTCCTTCCTCCAGGCCTGATCCTACAATATGTCAATTAATGGGACAATTAATATACAAATAATTGTTAAACTCAAGTGCATTGGTCAAATTTCTTAGAGATAATGGAGAGTGGTATTTGTAACACAAAATGTGCTTATAGTTCAGATGAATAAGTAGATACATTCTCTTGGGTTCTGCAACTGGTATTATTCCTATATAACTCACACATCAGCGCTGCATATAGATACATATGTTGATTAAAAAATATATTTTCTATGTACATATACACACAGTGTATTTACATTATTTATCAATCAAACAAGCAAATAGTAGCATATGTCTCATACAACAGTGAATACAAGAAATCTTCACTACAACATCTCAATGACTAATATACATATCATACTGTGTACAGCTGCAAACAAAATAAAACAATTCGTACTTAGAAATTAGATTTTAAGTTCTGAATAGAAACAGTTGTCGAAAACTGAAGATCAATACTGGAACATACCAATATAAATACACTGATGAACAAAAATCCACTTTTATAAATAATGAAAGTAAGTGTATCAAAGATAATGTTTGCAGAAAGTGGTGGAAGAAATTATATTTGCTGGCAAAAATAAAGAAACCTGGCAGTCTACAAGGACACAGAAAATAATACATCTGAGACACAACAAAAAGTATTAAGACAGAAAGAGGCGCTGACAAAAGATTGCCTACATACTTTGTATAGTAAGTGAGAAGCAGGATAGTCAATGATAAAGTATACAAAACTAAATACACTAAGTGCTGATGCACAAAGTAGGCCATTGACTTTGTTCTGACGTTTAAAGAATAAAACTTAAATATACTAATGAAGAGCAGGATGAAATAAAGAAACCAAAATTTAAACAAATCCAGCAAGACATCCAAACAATACAAGTTACCACTGCGGACCACTGACGCCACAGGCTGCATGCAGCATGTGTACACAGATAGAGAGAACTCTATAGCAGATACTATTGTATGTTAAAGGTGAGAGGATCAGCATCACTGCACTGGGTTTTACCCCGTCTGGCTTAGTCTCTCTATGCAGAATGGAAAGCTACCTGCTGAGAGTATCGCACAAAGCATTACATCCATAGCTCCAGCGATGGCCCCCCCCCCCACAGGTCTTCAGAAAAACTGCACTCCTCGTCTGAATAATGCAGTCCAAAAAAAGAACCCTCTACTATTAGAGAGCAAGGCAGACGACTTTACCACTTTGCCACCTATTATATATAGGAGTGTGAAATGATAGGACATGCATACTAGAGAAACTGTTATTAAGAGGTGAGGTGACTAGCTCTATTCTTGACACTCTTTATTGTCTATAAGAATAAAGTTATCAATACAAAAGGACAAATGTAAGCAGGCTAGACTGTTGTCAATATTGGAGCATGATTTCACATTTACCACGATTGAGTGTGCTCAGTGGTGAAACCCAGTGGACAGAATCTGGTAAAAAGAAGGAACTTTAAACATTGACGTATACCGAATCATTCACAGACAAACAGTTATGTCTCAAGACAAAACATGTGGAGCATAAGGCTTGCAACATATTTATCTTCACTGCAAAATACCAGAAACAATTTGATAAGATAAAGATAAGACCTTCTCACAAAGTATTACAAACAGGAGAGTCAGGACTTCTGCAATATAAATACACATACACAATTTAAAAATTTACATTGCAATATATTTCTCTTTCCAAGATTACAAAAGGATAATTAACGATGAGACCTTACACAATAAGAAACAGAATACTTAAGTCAGAATTTCTGTAAGATGAAAAGCTAACATATTAATTCAATTTAAAATGTGCATTATTCAAAATAAACGTGTTACTAGTGTGTCAGTGAAACCAAATGGGAATAACAAATTGAAACAAAAAATACACAAAAATTATGGGATAGTAACAGACATAATGGGATAGTAACAAAGATAATATGGTAGTAACACAGATAATAGGATAGTAACAGACATAATGGAATAGTAACAGACATAATGGAATAGTAACAAACATAATGGGATAGTAACAAACACAATAGGATAGTAACAAACACAATGGGATAGGAACAAACATAATGGGATAGGAACAAACATAATGGGATAGTGACAATCATAATGGGATAGTAACAATCATAATGGGATAGTAACAAACATAATAGGATAAAAAAAATTACCTCTCAAAAGATTCAGTTAACTGTTTCTCACACCTAACATCATTATGTAGTATTTAGTACCTTCTTTTCATTTCTTGTTCTATAAGACTATACAACAAGACTTAATGAAATATACCCTCAAGAATATTATTATGCAGCCAATTAACTAAAGCACCAAGATAGAGCTGATAAATGATTATAATGTATTTTATAAGAAGTTTGTTTAAATAAATGTAATGATAAGCTATGAATAACATTGAATATACATACATCTTTTGTAGATTTCAGTCATGCAGGAAGAGATAGTGCTCAAAGATGTCATTATGTCATTACACATAATTACAAAACCAATAGTCAAATATTTCAATGCACACTGTCATATACATACAGAGTGAAGGTCACATACCTTGACACACTGAATATTGTGTTTGAAAACAAATTACATAAAAGCAAGATCGGCAAATGAGTAACACATACATAATAGAATATTTCAACCAAAATCTTTATCAACTAAGAAAAAAACAGAAAACTTACAACTATGAGAACTTCACACTTATCTGACAAATGGAAATATTCAAAACTGCAAGTATCTCTCATTTCCTGACCTGCATTTTGTTACTAAATTTCACGTTAATGTGTCTTTAATGGCTGTGTGCAATACAATATAGAAATAGTTAATCATAATGTAAACATAATAATACAGCAATTACAATCACAATATATTCTGTATGTTCTCATTCATCACATTTATATCGATATTTGCTTCAACATTAACAAAGTTAAGGCAATTATTTGTATTGTTACAACATGTTACAACATATAGTGTGTTTATATTATTCTTGAGCAACCTGAATGATTTACCATCTACACACGATACAAGCACACTGTAAATGACTTTATAAGTGTAAATCACTATGATCGCTTATGTAAGATCGGCTTTCTATAATAAAGAGGCAGACTTTTGTATAAGAACTTTCTAATTAATGTAGAGGTCCTAATTGTCATGGGAGACATGAACACAAAAGTTGGAAAAAATAAATATAAGCAGATAGTAGGGCAATATGGTATAGGAAACAGAAACGACAGAGGAGATCAGCTGATACAGTTCTGTGAAGAAAACAATCCTATTGTTCGTAACACATTTTTCCAACCATCTATCCATCATGTGCCATGCCGATAAGCGTGGGCGGTCATGTTCTGCCATCTCACTCGATCACCAGAGTCGTGGATCAGCTCTGTGTTTCTATCTCGACCATGCCATGTGGCCAAGCCATCCAGGTATTTAATTCTTGGTCTTCCCCTTGGTCTCCTCCCTTCAATATTGCCAGTTGTACCAAGTTCTCCAATTCATTTCTTCTCATAACATGCCCAAAAATGTTTGACTGTCTACGTCTAATGTCTCTAATCAGTTTACGATCTTCTTTTGTTTCTTGTAGGACTTGTTCATTAGTTTTTCTGTCTGTCCATGGTACTCTTTGCATTTTCCTTAGAAACCATATTTCCACAGCCATCAGATATTTTTCAGCTTGTCTGCTCATTGTCCACGCTTCACACCCATATAAAAGTATAGGTTCTATGTAGTACTTCAACACTCTTTTTCTCGTTTCAATTGATATCTTTTTATTGGTCAGTATGTTTTTCATCTTGCAAAAGGCTACCTTCGCCATGGCAATTCTTGTTTTAATCTCTTCAAGGCATCTCCCATCAGATGTTATGACTGTTCCGAGATAGCTGTACCGATTAACTTGTTTAGAGAATATGTCCATTTACTTGTATATTACATTGTGGTATTTCTTCCTTCCTAGTGACGACCATAATCTGTGTCTTCTTACAATTCAATTCTAACCCTAGTTGTTCACTATGTGCAACAACAGCATCTACTAAATTTTGCAGATCCTGTTCATTGTCTACAATCAAGACTGTATCATCTGTATATCTAATGTTATTGATGTATCGTCCCCCAATGTTGATTCCTTCCATATCTTCTATATTTCTGAAAATATTTTCACTGCACAGGAAAAAGGTCTGGAGACATTACACATCCCTGTCTCACACCTCTCTTAATAGGCTGATATTGACCTACTTCATTATCAATTCTTATGGCAGCTTGTTGTTTCCAATATATGTTTTTTTACAAGTCTAAGGTCTTTTCCATCAATTTGTAGATCTTCAAGCATCCTTACCATGTCGACATGTCTCACTTTAACGAAAGCCTTTGTGTAGATCTTTGTTTACTTCTATAGAACGTTCAATTACTGTTCTCAGTATGTACACAGCATTTAATGTACCCTTGCCTTCTACAAACCCACATTGTTCCTCTCCTATTTCACATTGTATTTTCTTCCTAACTCTTTGCATGATAATTCTTAACAAAATCTTCGTGATGTGACTCATTATACTAATTGTTCGATGTTGATCACATTCCAAGGCTCCTGATTTCTTTGGGATTGCAATAAATACAGAATTACATAATTCATTAGGTATATCTTCATTAACACATATGGTATTCACGAGTCTGGAAACTTTATCTATTCCGTATTCTTCTAAAGAATTAATCATTTCTGTTGTGATGCTGTCTGAACCGGGGGTCTTGCCAGATTTCATATGGTTAAGAGCATTCTGAACCTCCATCTTCAAAATTGATGGTCCTTCATTATTATTTTGAATATCATACTGTTCTTCTCTGTTATCATAAAGGTGTTTCACATAATCTGACCATACATGTAAAATCTGATCTTTTTCTATGATTTTTCCATCTCTTGTCTTTAGGCAGCTTGCTGATGTATATGTTCTTTGATTAGTAAGCTCCTGAATTCTTTTGTGCATTAGTTTGGTATTTTTACTGTTGTGTTGTTTTTCAATTTCTATGCAATTTTTCTCGAGCCATGCTTATTTTGCCTCCTTACATAATATTCTGACTTTTCTGTGAATTTCTTTATATATGGCTACCGAAGAAGCCAAGAGCTGTTGATTGTGAGGAGTACAGAACTATTAGCTTAATGAGCCACATAACTAAGATACTACTCAAGGTCATACAAAAAAGAATTCAACATAAAACAGATGAGGAATTAGCTCAAATTAGAACAATTTGGGTCCCGCAAAAACAGCGGCACCAGAGTAAGCAATTAACTGTTTGAGGATGTTAATTGAAAAATATATAGAAGTTCAAAAAAGTATATATGTTTGTTTTATAGACTACAAGAAAGCTTTTAATAGAGTACAATATGAACAACTAATTACGTGCCTTCAAGATATAGGAGCAGACGGAAAGGACATCAGACTTATTAGTAACTTGTACTGGGAACAAGTGGCGTCTATTAGATGCGGAAATAACTATTTGTCGCCTATAGAGATAAAAAGAGGAGTACGGCAGGGATGTGTACTGTCCCCAAGCCTCTTCAACCTATACACAGAAAGAATTTTTAAACAAGTTGAAATGCCTGGACTTAACATCAATGGAAGAATCATAAACAATTTTAGGTATGCTGACAATACCGTGTTATTAGCAGAAAGTGAGCAAGAGTTATAAGACCTAGTGGAACAAGTAAACACGCACAGTGCAGAATGTGGCTTAGATATTAACATAAAAAAAACAAAAACTATGATAATTAGCAGTGAAAAGGAAAGGTCGTCAATGAACATCACAGTAAACAGGGAGATACTAGAACAAGTAACAAGTTTCTCCTATCTTGGACATATAATAACAGATGATGGCAGAAGTGAAATAGAAATCAAAAAGAGAATAGGAATGGCCAAAAATGCTTTCAACAGCATAAAATCAGTATTAACATCTAGAGAGATTAATAACGCATTAAAAATGAGAATTGTCAAACGCTACGTATATTCAATGCTACTGTATGGCGCAGAAGCCTAGACATAAAACAAGCAACTAGAAAGTCACATAGAAGCCCTGGAGATGTGGATATGCAGACGAATATGTCGTATTTCATGGAAACAAAAACAATCAAAAGCAGAGGTTCTAGAAAAACTGGGAATGCGGAGAGAGTTGATGAAAGAAATAAAGAGGGGGCAAGTGAAATATTTCGGCCACGTTAAAAGACATGATACTCTAATAAAAATCATACTGATGGCAAGGTTGAGGGCAAGCGAGCAAGAGGTAGGCAACGATACAAGTGGGAAGATAACATCAAGAGATGGACGAACATCAGCCTGACAGAATGTACAGTCAAGGCGAGAGACAGTCAGTGTTGGAGATCCATTGCAGCCAACCTTCATTGTGGAGACAGCACCTGATTGATTGAATTAATGTAAGTATGCTCCAGAGACATACTGATTAGGTAACTTAGTCGACACCAAGGATGGATTAAGACCTTTTGAGGCAGTAAGCACTTAAAATATTCTGTTGTCCCCCCCTCTCTATCTATCTATATATATATTTATATATATATATTTATAATTCAGTGGTTCTATCACATACAGGCCGGGCTCCCTGGCCTAGAGGTTAGCGTATTTCTCCGTAATCCCGTTTATTCTCATGAGTAACATAACCTGTGCAAGAATCGGTAGCGGTTCTCGCCGCGTTGGTAACTTATGGGGTATGTGAGCCGGCCGCTCAGAAAGAAATGGTAAACTACTGAGTGTGATCCTGCCTAGTACATCAACAGCAGCTGAAAAATGCTTGTGTTGACTGCAACGTCCTGTAAAGGAATATGCAGCCCCCCCCTCCCATATATATATATATATATATATATATATATATATATATGTGAAAATTCTAACCTGCACAGTTCGCGGCGACTGGCACTAGCCAGGCGGCCTTAATTCCTCAGGCTCAAAGACCCCTCTGCCATACACCGCAAGGTACTATATTGGCAGTAAATGACAGTTATATATATATATATATATATATATATATATATATATATATATATATATATATATATATATATATATATATAAATAATTTTTTTTTTAAATTTTTTTTTATTTTAACAGTAATAAACTGAAAATAACTTTTTTTCTTCAAAATGAAACAAAACAGTTAGAATATAATAATATTTTTTGAAAAATCTTCTATTTTATATTTGAAAAATTTGTATTGTGGGTGCCCTGTTCTGTAGAACGTTCATCTGCAGCAATTGCACCAAAAATCAAAAGGTTTAAAGTAAATCTGGCAACTGAAAATTTATGTGGCACCTTTCACATTGATGGCTCATCCACATGTTTATTTTGCTTATTGGTTAAACCCGCCCGCAGGACAGCTTACCACCACATTTGTTCTGGGTTTGCCAGAGCACCAAGGACTGTGATCTGTGGAGGGACATGAATGTCTATGTAATTTGGCACAGCATATGGTAATGAGGAGAGGTGCTGATGTTCTAGGCTCAGAGATCATACTCACCAAGACCTACCTTCACTTTCACATGGTGCAAATCGGCATAATTTGCGATTCTGGGCAGACACTAGAGTCCGGCAAATGAAGGTAGCATTGATCAGTCTCTACACTGTGATGAAGATCTTGAAGGACTGCATGTGATGAGACTAGACTACAAGAGAACCACAGCAAGTCTTTATGATGACAGAGCACCAGTCTTGCATTCATTGTTTGAAGAGCTTACGAACATACCCAGAATGTGTGTTAGTGTGTTGAATAGCTACTAGGATGGAGCCAAGTTATCACAAAAACAGAGCATACCCAAAAAGAGCGTTAGTGTGTTGAATAGCTACCAGGATGGAACCAAGTTATCGCAAAAACTCAGAACATACCCAGAATGAGTGTTAGTGTGTTGAATAGCTACTAGGATGGAGCCAAGTTATCACAAAAACAGAGCATACCCAAAAAGAGCGTTAGTGTGTTGAATAGCTACCAGGATGGAGCCAAGTTATCGCAAAAACAGAGCATACCCAAAAAGAGCGTTAGTGTGTTGAATAGCTACCAGGATGGAACCAAGTTATCGCAAAAACTCAGAACATACCCAGAATGACTGTTAGTGTTGAATAGCTACCAGGATGGAACCAAGTTATCGCAAAAACTCAGAACATACCCAGAATGAGTGTTAGTGTGTTGAATAGCTACTAGGATGGAGCCAAGTTATCACAAAAACAGAGCATACCCAAAAAGAGCGTTAGTGTGTTGAATAGCTACCAGGATGGAACCAAGTTATCGCAAAAACTCAGAACATACCCAGAATAAGTGTTAGTGTGTTAAATAGCTACCAGGATGGAACCAAGTTATCATAAAAACTAGAATTCATATGGTTCATGTTTCACAAAATATTTCACTACTTGAGAATTTCAACATATTGGTTTTTATTCTCTTTGTTGAAACTCTTGTGTACCGAATTATGATTTTTGAGTGGGTGCCCACAACAGATGACAGGAATTTGATTTGAAAGTTCAGTGTATGAACATTTTGCTTTATTACATGGTTACTAAGTATTGCTCAGTGGCAAAGAGGTTCGAAACACAGCTGCGAGCGATTTGGAAGCAGACTGCCTTGCGTAGGTTTCCTATACAAAGGTATATGTGCCGGTCATTCAGAAAGCAATGGCAAACTACTGAAAGTAAACTTGCCAAGAAATAACGAACAGCCAAAAATGCTGGGTTTAACTGCGATGTCCTGTAAAGGATATGCAACTAACTTTAACTAAGTATGGTAACTTTTTATTCTTCCTAGCTATCTACCTACCCAACCATATATGTACGTACATCTATGTAGGTTGTTATGTACATATATATATATTTGTCTATCTGTCTGTCCGTCCGTCATTCCATCCACACATGGAACAATATATGGGAAAAACCTCTCAATTCTATAATAATAATAAAAAAGAATATGTTCTAGCCATAAACATATGTTTAAATGCTGTTTACAGTGAGCTTCGACCATTTGCACATGTGAAGTTATTTTAAACAATGTTTGTTGCACAAGTATGCTGTGATATTTATGTCTTCCTCCTTCTCCTTCAGATGCCTGGTTTGCGGCAGACACTGGTGATCATGACTCTACATCCTGCTTGCGATCTGATATTTCGATGAGATTGAAACTGCTTATATTACTATTGTTACCCCACTGTTTAAGCTTTCCACATACATCTTTCTCTTCTTCTGCTGCCTTTATTTGCCTTGGATTTTCCAATACAAGGCCAAATTCTCAATTTCTTCTTTTCTGTTGATATATCCCCTATACATTTCCTTTGTCTTTTCCTGTTGGTTTAGGTAAGAGATCTTGTAGCATTTACAACTCCTAATACCTCAGCTTTGGTTTCTTCTTAATACCTCAGTGTTTGTTTTCTTCTGTCCGTGATAATCTCAATATTCTTCTAGAAAAAAAAAATCACATTACTTCCTCCAGTTTCCCCCCCAATCTATGCCTCATTGCCCAGCATTTGCTCTATATTTAAATTATAATGTGCAAAAACATGTAAAAAACAGGATGCACAATTTACATCAGTGAAGTCCTTGCAAAAATGCCTTCTATAAACACATTGACAGTTACAGCTTCTTGGATCTCTCTGAATAAAATAACAAATGTATGTAAAATATATACTTAATTTTTATTGAAATTTACAGTGATCACATTGACTGCTCTAGTCAAGTTCAAGATTATATACACAGTAAACAAACAATACAAGAGGGAAAAATGTACTTGAAAGTGATGTTGATTTCAACATCCTTCAAGCTTTTATCTTACTGAAAATATTAGTGATCAATGATAAAACCATGCCATAATGAAATATGCATTTTATTTATTAAAACAGAAATTAAATGCTTACCATTAAATTAAGTGAGGCAAATGAGAACTTTTAATTTCAAGTGCTCCGACAAGTAAAAAGCAGTATCCCATTACTACTTCCTTCTCCCACATTCAGAGTGCAAATTCAAATCACTGATAGTCATTTCTTAACCTTGCTGACAAATATGGGCAGTTTCTATTTGTATTCCAATATAACATCATGAGATAGTTCTTTGACTGGCATCAAACAATGACAAGGAAGAAAATGTACACATATATGATTTCTGATGCTGTAATGTCTGGTCATTAGTAAAGTGTGACCTATTATACTCCACATTAAACTGACTTGGATGAACACAGCAGACCTGTTAACAGGTTTGGAATATGTTATCCAACATTTTTGTTTCATGCAAATATGGGCTAAAGTAATCTGGAAAAAAAAAAGCTGTTGCATATCCTTTGCAGTCAACCCCAGCATTGTTTGCCTGTTCATGATTCCTGGGCAAGTTTATGTTCAGTAGTTTCAGTAGTTTGCCATTGCTTTCTGAACGGCCAGCACACATACCATTTCATAAAAAAACCAACGTAAGGCAGTCTGCTGCCAAACTGCCCACGCAGTGTTTCGAACGTGGGTATGTGGGATTACAAACTATGCCCGTAACCACTTTGCCACTGAGCCGGCCATTTACCTAAGGCACCAATTTGTATCACTTTCAAATAGTCAATTGTGGTGGTGTAGTGGCTAAATGCTCACCTACCGGGCCAGTGGCCATGGGCTTATATCTGCATTGGGGTGGATTTAGAAATTAACCTGGGCTCCCAGGGCGATCCAGCTAAAATGGACACCTTGGGAAGTGAAGAGTGTGATTGACCAGTGTGATACTGACCACATCATCATCCACCAATCGCCGAGTGGTCTATAAAAATATGGGTCTAGCACCATATGCCCAGTACACCTAAGGCGTGGAAATGGGTTCTTTCCTACAAAATCTGGCTGCTATATTTTTGTAGGCAATTCATTTATAAACACAGAACAAGTCTAATAGCATTTTCTGAAAAAAAAAGTAGTTTCTCCATTTGTCACATATTTGTAAAACAAACTCAGCGAGACAATACTACCAACCTCTACAACTAAAATAAGAGACATCCACGTCCAAGCAAACAAAACTATGCATTAAAAAATAATGACAGACATCTTTGCGCAGATTCTATAACTTAGTCCTTTAAATATAAACCTTTCAATGTATTTTTAATGCAAATTATTTGTTTTATGCTACTCAGACAGAGCAACATGGAAATGTCCTACTATATCAATCAAGATCTATGATCATCCATGGTAAATAGCTATTTATAGTTAAAATTAATTGCAAACATTAAAATTAGCATTACTATTAAAGTCATAATGAGTATGCTTTATTATATCCAAACAATCAAAGGTTTCCCAACAAACAGATGATCACTAGCTACTGTTAACAAACTACTTCTACCTGGAGAACTTAACTCCACTATGAAAGATGATGATTAATAACATTTCTTCTAAACTTAAATAAAGCATGTTATAATGTTTACAAATGAAGTTGTCATGGATGCAAATTTCAGTAAGTATTTAAAAAACAAAAAGACTGGGGAAAAGGTGGAAAAACAATAAGAATCTAATTCTAAATATTACAGCCACCTGAAAAAAAACTAACAATTCTATTTGATATTTTGTACATAATCAGCTAAAAGAATTATTAATGTACGGTGTTGAATATCACTGTGACATTTTATTGAAATTCTTTTACAAAAGTAAAACATGATTGGTGTACATTAGATACATTTATAGTTACGTAGTTTACAATCTGTAACAAAACCATGCGCACAATGACATTAATTTTTAGTGTACTGCACATTTCTTACAATGTTGCCAGGTTTTGTTAACAAATACCACAAACCAATTAGGCTGCATGAGTAAGTTCCATATGATGTACATTTCAAAACACAAATTAAATAAATTTATGTACATTTATGAACAGTATATTTCTTGTTTAAAATAATTCAGATAAATGCATCAATCTCTTCTTCTTCTTCTTAGTCTTCTAATCTATAATCTCAACTCTGGGTTGTTAACATTTCAGGATCTCAGCAGTGATATCATCCAGCCATCTGCCTCGTGGCCTGAATGTTGTGGGTTTGTTTTCAGATCGCTTCACTCAGACCATGAATGCAATTTATGTGGAGATTCCTGAGGGTCACACTGTAGCTATATACAGTCCATGTTTTGCGTGATGCTCTGGGCAGCCAGCTTGCTGTTGCTCAAAGAGAGGCCAAGTCAGATGGGGTAAATCATGATGCCATAAAGTAAATCCTCTTGCCTGTAATCCTGTTAAACTGCCTTGATTGATGTGTTTATAATCAAGGGTTTTTCATTCCGCAAATTCAGCAATATGTATATATGCAACCAAGAAACAATGGTAGATACTGCAGATAAATATCCTAAGCCATGGCATAATGAGGTGGGTCAGCCAATTACTTTTTGAAAAAATCCAACACTTTTAATGGAAAAAAACACACACATAATCTGGCACAATTGACCAACTATGGCCATGTTTGTAACTTGACAACAATATGGCATACAAACTGTATTTGGGTAATTAGTGATGATTGTCATCAGGGCACTTTGAACAGGTTAATAGATACTCCTATTGCCTCCTTAACATCTCCACCAGCATATATCAACTAACTGCACCAGTTTTGTGTTGGATAATCAAATGTCTTGTGCTCTTGACAAAATGTTCGCATCTGGTGGCTTCCCATCTCCCTCACTCTGGACTAAGGAAACAGATTCAAGTGACCTTAAAGTCATCTGTTTGTCCTGCATCTCTTATGGCATTGATATCCAATCACTTCTTCAATACATTCTCCTCACTGAAGAAATTAACTGTTCTATTTCTCTGTTGTCATTGGGTGTGTATTCTAAAGATTAATGTCAAATTATGCTCATATGACATTTTTCTAACATAAGACAAACATGTGAATGTTGACACAAGCACAACTTCATTTAAATCTGTACACGAGATCACAGTGGTTAAACCAGTGGTTGCAACAAAACACACTACTTACTTATGTCCAAGGAAATACTCTTCACACACACGCCGCACATATCATATATACATATTCACACACATTTACATTAAGCCATATACACAAGAACTGAAAGAACTGATGTTAAGCACAAGCATCTGGGTGACTATGTGTTAGATTTTTCCGTATCTTTGGTTTGTCCCCTTTGATATGTTCTAAGCTCTGTTTCCTGTTAGAACCTACGGAAATAGAAAGAAAATGCCAACAGCATATTATTCATTATTATTCATGAAATAGACATAGAATAGAACATCAAATTAATATCTTATGGATCAGAAACACATACAACTGACAAAAACATTTACAAATAAACTATAAACATTCGTTAATTAATGCCAGTGCAGAAAGAAGGACTAAAATGGAATAACTAATGAACAGCTCATGATGAGATCTAGACAAATTATAGTGAATAAAGAGATGAAGAAAAGATGCCGGACTGGCTAGGACACACATTGTACAAAGCTATTAAAATATTAACAAGAAAATCCTGTCTCAGGAACTTATATTACAAAAGAAATAGATTGAGGCATGGAGAAGTGAATTAGAGACTAGAATGAATAATATGGTGAAGACATGAAGTGAGCTGCAGTAGATAGCAAAGGATAGGGGTACTTGGTGTGACTTAGTTGAGAGCTTATACTCCATTGGGAGATAAAATACAGCATCAGAAGAAGAGAAGGTAGTATAAGGAAAACAGGAATGGTAAGCTGGAGAAATTATGGAGTTATCCAAGTGTACATGATTGATTGATTGATTGATTGATTTAGGAATCGACATCACAGCATTCGGGGCATTCCCATAAGTGCTCCGTCCCCATCCTCAGCAGCCAGCGAAGAGTTCCAACACTAATAGTACCAGTAGCAATCTGATTATATGTCCGTCTCGCCTTTCCTCTGAGCGTTGAGCGTCGGCCAGATCCCTTCGTCACTCCTCGTTGTCTCATTCTTGCCAGACCATGGTAATCCATTTGCTCCTCCGAGGTGTGTACGTGCTCCCACAAGGCCGCAACCATGTCTGCCTTGTCATGTATCAATACTCCACCAAGTTCTGCAGAGCCAGCCAATCTGTCCGCCTGTTCATTTCCCAGCACACCGGCATGCCCCGGAGAAAAGATCCAGGCGATGCTTGTCACCCGTGACCTCCGAAGCGAAGCAAGCCACGCCGCACGAAGTCTGCCCGTCCTCACCCTCGTCAGCATGCTTTCTGAGTCAGTTACAATCACGGTGTGTGTGTCGTATTCTCCATCCAGCGGAGAGCCGCAGTTACTGCCTCCACTTCCATTCTTAAGCTGGATGTTGTGGTATCATATGCCAGGCTCTCCTGCCCCAAACATCGACCATTAGCTTTGGCTATGAACCCCCAGCCACTTCTCTCACCTCTTGACACCGAACCATCTGTGTAGATAATCACATCACTCGAGTGAGCATTGTCCTGAATTAGTTGCTGGATTTCCACTTCCGTGGCCCCTGCTGGCCACTCCCTGCACTCCCGGTTTAATGTGATTATAACTCTGCACAAGTCTGACTGCTCCGCTGGCACTCTGACCCACTCCTCTCCACGCCTAATGTTCTCCAAGGGGCACACCTGTCTGATCGTATCCTCCACCTGAGCCATCCATGATTTCCCTCTTATCAAAACGGCAATTAATTTGTGCCTTGTCGGGCGATATTCCACTTTATTCGGCGTCATCAGGGACTTTCCCGGCTAAATAATTAGATCGGGGATAGCCCAGTAGGAATTTTCCATCTGGAAGGTTCGAGAAACACCTGGATTTGGATGTCCAGGGTGGCTCAGTACAGCACTAACTTCCCGTGCTGTTAGAACCTAGAATTCCACTGTGGAAAATAGGGTTTCTCGTGGAGTTGCCACACTTCGTGCAGCACTTATTTCTCGAGCGCATTCGTACGCACGAAGGAGAAATGCGGAGGGCACAGCTCATTCACTTTCTATCTCTTGTGTGAGAAGGTTCTGCTTTTGGGTAGCAGTGAACCCACTCCTTCACCCACAACCAAGTTGCAGCGGACTGTCAATATTTCACGACCAGCAGGCGTAGATAGTCATTGAAGCTGACTGGAGACAATCAACCGATTCAGGTACGAATTGTGGTAATTAATTTAACGTTGTAAAGTGAGCAGAAATTGTGATCGTTCATAGCTAATTAAATATGCGGGCGTCTGGTATAGCTAATGACTTGACCGATTGATAATCCAGTTGAGAACGAGGGCAGCGCACAGCGGTGTGTGTACTTGTGTTTACAAGCCGTCGTGAACAGCTGTTTTGTCAACTGCTTAGAGCGAAAAGTCCATTAAGATTGGCAAAATTGTGTTACAAAGTTATTGATTGATTATAGTTCGTAGTTGCATGTACTATGTTTGCTGGACTGTAGCAGGGAACAGTAAACTATGTTATAGTATGAACTTAATTGATGCCAGTCAGTAATTACGTTAGCCGAGCACTGAAATTAGACAAGGTAAGTTGGTGGATGAAGAGTGAGTTAGTGAATCGCTCATGTGATAGGGAAATAGAGCACGTACGTGATTAACTCTAAGAAGTGATGTAGCTATTTTGTGTGTGAACTAAATAGTGAATACATTCGAGGAACTGGGTATTCATACGAAGGTAAGTTCTTCAGTGGTGCTAGAGAGATATACGATGTTGTTCTCACGTATATACTAGGTCATGTTGTGTACTACTTCTATGAATAATGTACCGACCGCCGAAGTGGTTCGACGCGAGATAACATGGCTTTACCGTCGCGATGTACATCTGCGTTCTTCATGCTATTCTTTCCTGTCCTGTTCTATTCATACTTGCATGGGTACGTCAGTGCTGATGTGAGGAAAGTATGGAAGAACAAATGGAGGACGAATAAGATTCGGGGACGAATGGGATATGGGGACTGCGTGTGAGTTATTCTTGTATGAGACTGGTATAACCAGGCCAGCTATGAAGTTCGGCCACGGCCAAGGCTAATCCTCTTGGAAAGGCAGAACTGGAGAGAACCTTGAACATGCGGGGAGCATGTTTTCGCTGGAAAGACTTCTTGACTCTAGGGAAGAGTCTAACAAGAAGAGTTTCGCTATAGAGTGGGCAGGAGATCCCACTAGCGAAATGGAAACTGTAGATATGTTATATGGTCAGGTATTGTTACTGTATCCCAAGTGATGGTGCCTTGATCATAGTTGGTTTATGATTAGATGTATATTGTAAAGGGGGGGTCCAGGGACACCTTACCTTGATGTTTAGTTTCAGTTAACTCTTGAACAACTACAGCATGACGTTAGCGACCACCGTTATGTGAATAGGGATAGGTGAAACGGTAGATCAGACTCGCCATTCTTGATTCGCAATCTGTTTGACGGGCTGTTTCTGCAAGGCCAGCTGACATTGGACTGAGCTTTATGCATCAATACTACCAACTTAGAGATGTTGCTTTACTTAGTTGTATAACTTGGTAGCAAGACTGAAGGTTGATTTTTCATGGATTTGATGCACATGAGCCAATGTTTGGGCCGAATACTTTCACCGATCGCTCTTACTTTCAGGTGTTGCCTGTTAGAACCAGCCTATTACTAAGTTGCCGGAAACCACTACGTGATCCATGGCGAAGGGTCACAATACCTACTTTACCACGCCTGACTGTGCTACATTTTGCAAGAGTAAGAATCACCATGCATGACTCATATTCACCACGTGATTCTAGAACCCTGCAACAGCAGTAGTGGAACTAGATGGTTTGTTTTTCCATATTAGAACTGTGATTAAGACTATTTCAGAATAGAGTTCATCTACCTGAGCAATCTTGCAGGGGTATACTGAAGGTTGATTTATTACGGAGCTATGATGGCAGGCTCACTCCAGAGAGACTTACCAAGGTGGGGTAGGCGCAGCTCTGGGAGCTCATCAAGTCCAAATCAATGGGTTTCCGCCTAAACGTGGGACAGACCAGGCAAAGATTGGCCCAAACCAAAGGGGCTGTAACTACGTTGGCACTAGTGTTCGGTCATGACTAGACCCACACCAGCTGGCGTATTTTCTTACTCAAACTCGAGATGGTAGACAGGTCAACTCATCCTGGCCTTTATGAACCTTGTATGCTGAACATGAATTAGTTCTTACTCAATCATTCGAACAACCGAGTCATAGAAATAGAGACATTATGTTTTGTTACCAAGCGCAACCATGTGTCAAGATATGTGCTGGACTCCGAGGGAGTCTGAACATGTGACTGTGTAGTGACTATTGAACTCATTTACCGGAACATTGGTGTTTTTCTAGTGACTGTGTTGACTTGTTGCAGTATTGATTCATTACCCAATCAGGGGTATACAATTCTACTACGGGACCATTAGATTGGTCATGTGTTACGTCTAGGGAAATCTAGAGATCAACTGGGATCGCCTCAAGGAAGAGGGTCTCCATACCAGGCTGTACGTCGATAACTGTGAAAGTTGGTCACAGCGACTCATTGGGGCAGAGCAGACGAGAAGTTCATTCAGCAGTCGGTGATCCGAAGAGGTAGTTCCTCTGACATCTGATCTTAGCTCTGGGGACGGAGTGGTCTCCAAAGGTTCCAGTCATCAGTCTGGAAGAGAGCCGGGTGAGTGTCGGACCGACTGGACGGAACATCTGTCTCAAACCTGCACGTCAGCCTCATGATGATACAAGTAGCATCTCTGTCTCTGATTCTGTCTCTAACCTATCCTCTGCTATTGTAAATAGTTGATACTATCAGGGTGTTCATTTCCTACCTATTGTCTTTAGAGTAGAATAAACTTTGTTGATGTTGACTGATTCTTTGTACAGTGATTGAGTGTGGTCTCGGACGATACCTCAGGGTTCATTGTCCCAAGGGAGAAGGTAGAGAGTGGGGGTCTAGAATCTGGAGGGGCTTGTAGACTTAATTAAACCATTTGAGGTTAACCACAGAGAAAATAGTGTATCTGCCTGTCCAACCCCTGGGGTTAGAATACACGGGAGTGCTAAGGACCCTTGGGCTTGGTTAATTCTCAATACCCAAGGCAAACCTGTCACAGACCCTTAACTGCATCCAGCGCCTCATGCAGTGGGTGGTCTGTGTATGCAGCTACTCTGAGGTATGCCTTCGCCTGCATCACCTTGAGCCAACAGCAACAGTCGGCAGACCAAGGATGTAACGCATACACACTACTGGGGTGTCTCTAGTGCATCCCAGAATGACCCGCATAGCTTCGTTCTGTATGCGCTCTAACTTCACCAGCTGACTCTCTGACAGTGAGCAGACCTAATCCATAATCAATTACTGAGAGGATTAAGTGCTGGTATAGTGTGAAAAGCATTCTCTGCTCTATGTCCATTGCAGCCATAATTTTAAGTGCATTGAGTCCCTTTTGAGATCTTGTCACGACCGTCTCCACATGGTCCTTGAAGGATAGGCTCCTGTCAAATGTGATCCCCAGATACTTCAGTTTGTTCTCTCTGCTGACATTTCTACCATCTATCGCGAGGCTTGGGACATCAGTTCTTACAATCCTGTTGTCCAGAGAGCACCACAAAACAGCCGCCTTTTCCGGGTGGATGACAGCACTCATTTCTGTGCACCAGTCAATCACTTTATCTACTGTTGCCTGTAACTCCTGGGCTGTTTGCTCCCTATCTCTCCCCTGCCTATATGCAAGAATATCATCTGCAAATGTTAGTATTCTTCCAACCCCTGGTGCTTCTAGGTTTGCAATCTTGCTCTGAGGTCCATGCGCCCAGACGAAGAGCAACCCGACGAGAGTGCAGGACGGCTGCTATCCAGTTCACCAACCAGGGATTGACCCCCTTCTCCATCAGTGCAGTCATCAAAATATCAAGTGTACATGAAAGTGACTCTACTAAACAGAACATCTTCATCAACACCCAGTGTTTTATCCTGTGTAGAATGTTTCCCCCCAGAGCAGTCTTATTTCTTTGACTGCTATAGTTTTCTAGGCCAGTTGTTCTAAACCTGTTTTGGCCCATGCCTCCCTTTACCATATGTTCAAACATCAACAACCTCCCCATTGGGGGAGGGGGGGGGGGGGGGGGGTTGTTGTGTGTGTTTGATTACCCACCGGTTGAGAACCACTGTTCTAGGCAAATATAAAGAAGGTAGTCTACCACTGGCCAGTCTCCCTGGCCTAGGAGTTAACGTCTTTCTCCGTAATCCCGTATATTCTCGTGAGTAACGTAACCTGCGTGAGAATCTGTAGCGGCTCTCGCCGCGTTGGTAACTTACGGGATATATGAGCCGGTCGCTCAGAAATCAATGGCAAACTACTGAGCATAATCTTGCCTAGTACATCAACAGCAGCTGAAAAATGCTGATGTTGACTGCAACGCCCTGTAAGGAATATGAAACCCCCCAAAAAAAGTCTACTACTGATTTTGCTTTTCTTCTCGACAGTGACAGTACTGGTTGGTGACCATAGCCATTGTCTCTGTTACGAGATCCTCTGCCTAGCATCATGAACTTGAGACACAATAAACTACCTGTCAGTTGTTCTGAAGCTCAATCCATCCGCTGCCTGCTTTCTTGGTTTCATGTTAGTTTGTTTAGGGCTAAAAGGGTACTCAATCTTGTCCGAGCATCCCACAGACTAATGGAGGGAAGGACGTGTCTTACTTCTCCTTTGATACGGAATACCCCTACCCTGCCACAACTACTAACCAAATGTTGAGTTTAGTTAAGAACTGACATCACCGCACTCAGGACATTCCCACATGCGCTTTGCCCCCTCGTTCAACAGCCAGTGAAGAATCACACTACTAATCCTTCCCACCGCTATTTAATCGAAAGTTCTCCTGGTCTTCCCCCACAGTTTTGAGATTCTTCCAGAACCCCTGCCAATCACCCGCAATCTTATTCTTTCCACATATGGGTTCTCAATCTGTTCCAACGCCTTCTCCACCTGGTCCCATCAAGAGGTGCATTCCCTGCTAGCCTGCCAGCCTGTTCATTCCCCCGCACCCCCGCATGGCAAGGGCAAAATATCCATTCAATTCTCACAATCTGTGACCTCTGAAGCAACGATAGCTACTCCACATGAAACATTCCTTTCTCCACCTTACTAAGCATACTCTTTGAATTCGTAATGAATACTATGTGTGTTGCAGTAGTATCCTCTAACCATCGGAATGCTGCTGTTACTACTTCAACCTCCATTCTCATGCTAGAGACCGTAGTCTCATATGCCTGACTCCTTTTCCAAGACTCGTCGATTATCCTTTGCAATAAAACCCCAACCACTACATCTGTTTCTCACGACTGACCCATCGGTGTAGATGACTATGTCACCTTGATGTGTGTTACTCTGGATGAGTTGTTGCACTTCAAACTCAGTGCGACCCGCTGCCCATTCTCTGCACTCACGACCCAGTGTTACAATTACATTGTGCCAGTCCGTCATGTCTCCCGGAACTTCAACCCACTCTTTATCATGATTGATGGTCTCTAGATCACACACCTGACGTATAGATATTTCTGCCTGTGCCATCCTGGACCTGCCTCGCCTTAGTCTATGACCCTTGACCAAATCCATGGCTTCATGCAGGGGGTGATATCTATCTGCAGCAACTCTCAGGTACCATTTGGCCTGAAAGATCCTATGCCTATCCGTCATTGTTGGTAGCCGCCAGGATATGCCTCATGCATATAATTGGTGTGTCCTTTGTGCACCCCAGGATTACCCGCATAGCAGCATTCTGTATGCGCTCCAACCTTTCAAGCTGGCTCTTTGATACTAACCAAATATGTTTGTGAAATAGTTCAAGTGCAGCTATTTCTCATTATTATCACCATGAGGCTACTCAATCTGACTGAAACTGGTGTTGAAGTCATTTTATCATGTCGCTCCATTTCTCCAATTTTCAGCAACTCTCTTCAGCTCAGCATCATTCTAACACCAATGTGCTTGCACATCACAGGATTTGAAGCAAGGATGTAATCAACTGGTCGAATGGATAAAAGTGCTCGCTATTAAACTTCAGGCGTTTTGATGAGGAGATAGCGGGTTCAACCCATACACGAGCTACTACTTCTAGTGCACTCAACTGATTTTTGCGTGTAGATTAGCTTTCCCTATTACCAGTGTCCCTCGCCTTCAGGCGAACCCACTTCTACTTATGAGGTACTTGTAATTTATGTTCCCAAGTCAAGGATGAGAATTCAACATTTTAGTCCAACTGACTGGTGTCGGGGTTGAACCCGCTACCTCAGCATCAGCACACCAGATGTTTAAGAATTAGTGCTTTTATCCATTCGGCCATGCTGACCTCCATTCAGTGCAATGAAGTTAATCCTCCACCTTTAACCCTTTAAATAAATCTATTGTCTATTTGAAAAAATTCAACATACCAAAAGCATCAGCAGTCAGATCATGGGAAGATAAAGGTTTCATTTAAAAATGTATGAATATATTATTACCAATGGTCACAAGTGCACTGCCGACAGCCAATCCAGACTGACCACCAGGTGCATACTCCAAATCTCCAGTGGGTAACTGTATCAGAAGCGTCAAAATGGCTGCTTTGTGGTCAGAAAGAGGCTCAATAGCTATTGCCGATGGCTTGTTGCTAATCTGTAAACAAATAAGAAATTTAAAAAAATAAAATTGACATATAAAATGCAAGAAATGAACGTTAACGTTTAGAAAACAGATTAATTCCCACCAACTGTAACAGTTCTTCTGACAGGAATCCAATAATCCAGCATTCCATTTATGTTTATTGTAATGGAACATTTATATGAGGGTGTTTGAAATAAAAACCTGAAATATTTGTTTACTAGATTTATTTTTAAAAACATAAAACATAACTCTTTCATGTATTGAACACAGTCACTGTTGCACTTGAACCTTTCAAAAAAGTCCACAGCACCTACAAAACGCATGGATTCCTCAGGTAATGAATCTGCTGCCCTTCTTCATTACATCTGAAAGCCTGTCACATGACTACCCCAATGAGTGGTTCAAAGACAAGGTTATCACAGTGTGCATGATGGAGAAGACAGATACTCAAAGTGTAGGTCTAAGTGTAGCAACTGACTCTGGGGTGAACACCTGATGTGTGTGCATGTTGGAGAAGACAGACACTAAAAGTGTAGCAACTGACTCTGGGGTGAACACCTGACGTGTGTGCATGTTGGAGAAGACAGACACACAAAGTGTAGCAACTGACTCTGGGGTGAACACCTGACGTGTGTGCATGTTGGAGAAGACAGACACTCAAAGTGTAGCAACTGACTCTGGGGTGAACACCTGACGTGTGTGCATGGTGGAGAAGACAGACACTCAAAGTGTAGCAACTGACTCTGGGGTGAACACCTGATGTGTGTGCATGTTGGAGAAGACAGACACTAAAAGTGTAGGTCTAAGTGTGGCAATTGACTCTAGGGTGATCACTTTTCTTGCCTGCAGATGGCCAAAGTCATTCACAGAACATATGCCATTTCAGAATGTCCTATTCCATTTGTACAATTAATGGAGTAACATGTATGCATCACCACACTGGACCTTCCCTAGCTGTTAAATTGTGATAGATTTCATCCCTTTGCTGCTAAAATTAAAATGGATAACACAACATTGATCCTCTCTGGTGTATATTATTAGTTTCTAATGCAACATCATGTGGCTAATTTGCAGTTTGGTACACTGCAGAGTAATTTTGACACCCTTAGTAACAATATTGTTAACATACATAAAGTTAAAGTTTAGAAGATCGATTTAACTGCACCCCACTGGCATAGCAAGCTATCTGCTGAAAGCACTCGCACAGTGCACAAACTCCATAGCTCCAGCGATGACCCCTGGGGGTCTCTGGAAAAATTGGACTCATGGTCTGAATGATACAGTTCAAAAATGAACAAATGATCTTCGGAGTGCGAGGCAAAACACACGACAATGGCGAGGTGTTTAAAATTGTTACAGCAAATTTAACATTTTCATTTAAAGTTCTCTCATAAACTAGTAACCAAAATTTAATACTGCACTAGAATTGTATGTACACCTGTGTATGAATAATGAATCACAGAGATATAAGTATAGCTTTCATGATAGAGAGGCAAATGTACCTTCTTGCGTCTCCTTAGTACAGAATCTAAATGATCTCTTTTGTCTGCAACAGCAGAATCAAATTTGCGGTCAATCTCAACAGAAATGGTGGAGAAAGGACGGCTCGCCATCTGTTGCATCTCCACTATCATTTGCTGTAAATATCATTTTAAAAATAGTGTGACTAAATAAAAACACATTTTCTAACAAAAACATGTATATATCAAATATAAGAAAATGCAGCACTTATATGATTCAATGGAAACATAAGAATGATCTGTAAACATAGATGGCTTCCAATAAAGTAATTTCATCATCCAATGGCTTGTCCTGTGACGAACTATGTTCCCTATAACAATCTTATCTCTTTGACTGCTATAGTTTTCAAGGCATCTGTAAAGAAGGAAGTCTGCCATTGCTTTCCTCCCCAGAAACCATACTAGTCAGTGACTGTAGCCATTATCTGCATAAAGATCATCTGCCTACTGCTATAACTTGAAATAATAACCAACAACTACCCATTGGCTGCTCCCAAGCTCAATATGCCACCTGATCCAAAAGTTTCATGTTACCCTCTTGGGAGTGCCCCATCAGCTAACAGAGGGGTGAGGTGCTTTAGTTCTCATTTGATATGCAATACCCCAACCCATCACCCAAGAGAGAAATCACATACATGTACTAATTACAATAGTGCTCCAGAATCATGTGGACACATTTACTTGTACAGAAAGTCACATATCATTTATGACTTAACTCTTAAAGGGTATGAAAATCAGGTGCAGGAGTTTTGTCTCTCAGTTTCCATTTACTGTTAAAGGTTAAGGGTTAATTATTTCCATAGTTTTCAAAACTATACTGAAGTTATAAGTGGTAATCAGCATCCATTGGCCTGGCCTGTGCAGATTTGTGTCCAATAATAGTAATTCAACATTATTGCCTGTCACAAGCCGGATATCCTGCCTTTGCTGGTCTCATGAATCAATTGTCTGTCACATCTTGAATCCATCTGTCGGGATTTCATTCTGGGGTACTCACTTGCTTTTGAACTCAAGCATAGTCTACACACACTACTTCTAGTAGCACTGGACTGAATTTTTGTGTGCAGATTAGCTTTCCCTATTAACAATGTCCCTTGCCATTAGGCGAACCCACTCACACTTCAGAAGTACTTGTAATTTATGTCCCCAAGTCAAGGACAGGAAGTCAACATTTTAGTCCAACTGTCCGGTCTAGGGGTTGAACCCCTTACCTCAGCATACTGGATGTTTAAGAACGCATATTCTTATCTATTCAGCCATGCTGACCTCCTGATGGGATCTTACTTTTCTCTGCTTCCCTGGTAGCCTTCTTCCATAGTTGTAAGTTGCAAAAAAGGGGTATGAATACCATTAAAACCAGACAAAATCAAACAAAACATTCAGTAGCACCACAGAACTGGTAAGTTGTTGCTATTACTACTACTACTACTGCTGCTGCTACTACTAGGTATCAGAACATGTCAAAAGAGACTGAGTTTATCCTACAAGATGATCAAATGCTTAGCCAACTGCAGACTGAATATTGGCCCACACAAAGCTTTTTGGGGGTTTTAAAGAACCCTCATTTATAGCAACAAATGTCCAGGACACACCTGTGTCTTAGGCAGACAATACTTAACAACAGTGAATAAGAAGAGGAAGAATACAGAATTCACTACCTCAACTAAAAGCAAGTAGAAGAATACAGAATAAATTACCTCAACTAGAAGCAAGTAGAAGAATACAGAATAAATTACCTCAACTAGAAGCAAGTAGAAGTATACAGAATAAATTACCTCAACTAGAAGCAAGTAGAAGAATACAGAATAAATTACCTCAACTAGAAGCAAGTAGAAGAATACAGAATAAATTACCTCAACTAGAAGCAAGTAGAAGAATACAGAATAAATTACCTCAACTAGAAGCAAGTAGAAGAATACAGAATAAATTACCTCAACTAGAAGCAAGAAGAAGAATACAGAATAAATTACCTCAACTAGAAGCAAGTAGAAGAATACAGAATAAATTACCTCAACTAGAAGCAAGTAGAAGAATACAGAATAAATTACCTCAACTAGAAGCAAGTAGAAGAATACAGAATAAATTACCTCAACTAGAAGCAAGTAGAAGAATACAGAATAAATTACCTCAACTAGAAGCAAGTAGAAGAATACAGAATAAATTACGTCAACTAGAAGCAAGTAGAAGAATACAGAATAAATTACCTCAACTAGAAGCAAGTAGAAGAATACAGAATAAATTACCTCAACTAGAAGCAAGAAGAAGAATACAGAATAAATTACCTCAACTAGAAGCAAGTAGAAGAATACAGAATAAATTACCTCAACTAGAAGCAAGTAGAAGAATACAGAATAAATTACCTCAACTAGAAGCAAGTAGAAGAATACAGAATAAATTACCTCAACTAGAAGCAAGTAGAAGAATACAGAATAAATTACCTCAACTAGAAGCAAGTAGAAGAATACAGAATAAATTACCTCAACTAGAAGCAAGTAGAAGAATACAGAATAAATTACCTCAACTAGAAGCAAGTAGAAGAATACAGAATAAATTACCTCAACTAGAAGCAAGTAGAAGAATACAGAATAAATTACCTCAACTAGAAGCAAGTAGAAGAATACAGAATAAACTACCTCAACTAGAAGCAAGTAGAAGAATACAGAATAAATTACCTCAACTAGAAGCAAGTAGAAGAATACAGAATAAATTACCTCAACTAGAAGCAAGTAGAAGAATACAGAATAAATTACCTCTACTAAAAGCAAGTAGAAGAATACAGAATAAATTACCTCAACTAAAAGCAAGTAGAAGAAGAAAGAATACCCTACCTCAATCCAAAATCCAAAACCTACATAAGAACATCCCTGATGATCACTCAAGCATAGATAAGGAATGGACATGTTTCAAGGCTGCCATGCTCGACACACTGAAAAATAAATGTGGAACAAAGAAAGTAGGGCAGGACAAAAGATTAAGAACAGCCTGGTGGAACAACGAAGTTAAAGATAGCATATTCAAAAAGAAGGTAGCATTCAAAAAGTGGATCACAACTAAATCTGAACAGGACTATATTACTTATAGAATAGCACGACGTAATGCCAAACGAACAATTAGAGCATCTAGAGATGAATCCTGGAGAATATACGGTGAACAGATGGCGACCCTTAGCAAAGACTGCCCAAGAGAATTTTATAAACGTGTCACCACAATGAGAAACAGAGATGCATATTACAACCCAACCACCATCATAAACAGCAAAAGAGGTATACCGATATTTAATCCACAACAAAGACTAGCAAGGTGGGCAGAATACTTTCAAGAACTACTTAACCCCACACATAACATAGAAAACCTCACTTTTGTGCCTGTAACGGAGTGTTTCGGGTTCACCTTGGGTAGTGAGAGTGAACCACACCCGAGGTGTCTCTGGCACTCCCGTGTATTCTAGCCCCAGGGGTTGGACGAGCAGATACACATTTTTACTCTGTGGTTGATCTCATATTAGTTAATTACGTCTACAAGCCCCTCCAGATTCTAGACCCCCACTAACTACCTACACCTGTGGAACAATGAACACTTAGGCATCGTCCGAGACCACACTCAATCATTATACAAAGAGCAACTCAACTTACATAAAGTTTATTCTACCCTTGAGAATATAGAACTGAAATGAACATCCTGATAGAAGAATCTATTTACACAAATAGAAGATAGAGTAGAGACAGAATTAGAGATGTAGGTGTCTTCATCGAGTTGAGAAGTAGATTGGATGCAGATGTCCCGTCCAGTCGGTCCGCCACTCACCCGGCTTCCTTCCAGTGAGATGACTAGAACCTTGGAGACCACTCCGTCTCCCGAACGTGGAACCACAACAATAGAGTCACTGCTGGACCACACTTCACTGGACCAACTGCATCTCTAACACTCCCACGGAGTCACTGGTAATACAGTTCTCGAACACAACCGAGTTGGAGACAATCTTCCTGGACTTGGCTCCAAGTATTGGTTACTTCGATGAACTAAATAGTCACTGACCAACCGAATGGTCTGTCACTCATAGCACAGTCCCACTGCAGAACCGATATGGCATTGACCAATTCAATGGTCTCTTACAGTCACACTTTGTAGGATCAGATATGGCTACTGAAAAGTTACTGAGTCCTTCTAGAACACAGTTGATAATCTGGATACGGAAACAGTACATGAATAGAATCAGACATCTATTTTACGGAAACAATTCAGGTTGGACTATAATCCCTAGTCCCTTCCACCGGGTTACACTTGACACACGTCCATACTGGTGTAGTTCTTCTCAAGACCTGCCACTCGAGCTGTCCAAAGAACCATTCAAGTGTCTGAAGATTAGTTACTTCTGCGTTTAGGCAGAACCCCCGTCAAACCAGACGGACCGGTGTTCCCTGTCGAGCATGATTACTCAACATGCTGAAATGTTCCTGGCAAAAACAGAGTATCTTCTATTTTAAACGATCACAAACCATCACTTCCCACACGTGCACCTTCAGGGCAGTTGTATGTCTTGAAGCAACCTTCACGCATGGTGAATCACATTGGGTACCTGGTGTGATGGAGTCTGGCGTGATAAGTAAAGAACTGAACCCTTCGCTCTGTCACACGAAGTGGTTTCCTGCCAACAACAATTATAGTTGACTGGTTCCTCAACAGGCAAACTCCTGAAACGGAAGAGCGACCGGTGAGAGTACACTGGCCCAAACATTAGTTCACATGCATCCTACCAAAACTACTCAATTCTCAGTCATGCTAGTTAGTTATTCATATAACCAAAGCATTATCTCTATATGGAGAGTAGTCAAGCATGGGTTCACCAATGTCAGCTGGCCTCACAGAACAGCCCGTCAAACAGAGCTAGACATCAGAATGACGAGTCTGATCATTGGTCTCACCTATCCCTAATCATCTACCAGTCGTCGCTAACGTCAGTAGTGATACAAGGCTGTTATGGTTCTAATTTAATCGAACTAAACAAATAGGTAAAGAGTCCCTAGACTCGTTCCTAACATCATCAATGTACATTAAGAAACATAAACTTGATCAATATACCATCCCTCGGGATATAGGAATAGTACATGATCACATCCAATATGTACACAAGCCTGTTTGCTGGTGGGACCACCTGCCCACGCCACAGCAAACTCTTCTTATCAGACTCTGCCTTAGAGTCAAGAAGCCTTCTTGAGAATACATGTTCCCCACATGTTCCAAGGGTACTGTTCCAGTTCTGTCCTCCCAAGTGGTTTAGCCTTGGCCTGGACTGAACTTCATCGTTGGTTTGGTCTACCAACACATACTTTCATAACTTGCTTTCACATCCCCATATTCTATATTTCCCCAGTCTCATACAGCCTCCTGCATCCTTCCATACTTCCAGCACCTTAGCATTCACTCGCACTAGCGCCAGTATGAAAGAAACAGGATAGCTTCGACAAGATTTCAGAACGCATATTTACCTCGCGACGGCACGCAGTGTGATCACGCGTCGAGCTATTCGGCGTTCGGAATTACCCCAGGAAGTATCCCATGCCATGAACTAATATATATACACAATGTCACATCATATATATATATATAGATATAGCACCAAAGCCACTTACCTTTCCACAGAAATCCGCTGTTCCACACAATGAATTCACTATTAAGTTATTACACAATAGTTACATCATTCCTGGTGGCACAGAACTAAGTTCTTCCTTTACTTAGTAACTAAGCACAATTTTGTCTGAATCTCCACCTACCAACTTACCTGGTTTTCTAACCGTTCTTCTGGCTTCAGCAACTGACTGCCATAATCTAAGTTTCCATCCGGCCCAAGTAACTAGGTTTTATTCTAACACAGCGACCTAATAGATGCAACGATTGGCAATATATGGTACATATATTTGGAACCCAAATCGCCCACATCACATTACGGCGTTCCTAACAGCTGATTCGCGAGCACACGGTAAACAAACCCACGATTAATTGTCACCTGCGTTATCGATCGGTTTGCTAATTAGTATGCAAGGACATCCGCATAGGTAATGAGGTTAGAACAATGGCGTGTGGAACACACGTACAAAGTTAAATGATTTAACCAAATATCTACCTGGATGGTGAAACCAGCTCTCCAGTCAGCTTCCGAACTGTTCAAGGGCTTCTCAGCTTCCTTTTCATAACAGTCAGCCGAATCATGGTTGAGGTGAGACGCAACACAAAAATGGCTCACATTCAGGCCAGCGTCTGTTCTCTTCGAACAAAAGTAAGTGAATGGCTGGTTTAGCCAATTTCCCGCTTCGTGCCAACTCGATGCGCACAAGAAGCGAGTGCTTCTTGAGAAAAGATACTTTCTCGGGAAAACGTCATTCCCCGCCTAGAGTTTCTAGATCTCTCTGCACGGGAAGTTAGAGCGATACCCAACATCACGGGTTACTCGAGTTCCAGTGTTTCGAGACGATTCTAGATAATAAGTCCTCCATCGGCTTCCCTCAGTCTATTTTTAGCTGGGAAAGTCCCCGATGACGCGCCAAAATAGTGCGGGAACTTGACGACCCAAGACAGATAAACGCGTTTCGTCACATAGGCCCCCACTTTAAGAGGATCGACCCCGTCGTTCCACTTCTACGCAGAAGCTGTCTATGTCGTTCGTTCCTCTTTCTAAGAGACCGGATGGCGGGTGAGGAAGTCTAACCCGTCAATATTGTATAGAATACTTTTACCACATTCGGTGGGGTGGCAAGCTATTCAGTATCACGGGTGATCAACGCCTACTCCGCTACTGCGATCGGGCATCTCGCAGTATCTTGCGGACCAGAGCTCCCGTCTCGACCTGATTTAACGATCGTTCCTGCCAGAGTTTACTGGACTTCTGCAACTCCAGCTTCCCCTTTCGAGGACCCAGCTGGACTGCAGTCGGTCGGATTGAGGGACCAAGGGTCTGTGTCCCTTCCGACACAACCCACCTCTTAATACCACGGTTCTCAGTGTAGCTAGCACTGCGGGTGTTCCTTTGGCCGGTCATGTTCCCCCGAGCACCGGGCTGAACCGAAGAAGGTACCTGCACATACATATAGGGCTTCCTATGGTGTGACAGGCTTTCCGCTACCTGACCTGAACCCCGAACCGTTATTTCAGCGAATCTCTGCGCCCTTGGGCTGGTGGACTTATCATCGGGCTTCCCCTCATAGCGCATGAGGAGACTGGAATGGAAAGTAGTAGACTTTCCCAGGATCACCACTCCATAGTGCTTGTGGAGCCCCACTTTATCCACTAGGAATGGGCCCTGCCACCCGATTTCGAATTCGTTCCCCTCGATTGGGAGGAGTACTAGAACTCGGTCTCCAACCTCTAAGGATATCTTCGTCTTCGTCCGTTTCTCAGGTGTGCATTTACGGCACTCCGGACAAGACCTAATATACCTGCGCACGTCGCCTGTCATTCCCGGCCACCAATAGTACCGGGATAGACATTTACTGGTTGTCCCTACAGTCAGATGTCCGGTTGGGGACCTGACATGTACCGTTCGCAGCAGATTAGCTCTGAAGCTCTCAGGAACCAACTTACGTTCCCTCTGCCTTTTCTCTGGCCCAGTCTGAATTACCGATGACTGGTTATCAGAGTTGAACTTACCCTGAGTTAACGGGTTTCCATTGTTGGGCAACCATTCCGAACAAGGACACTCCGTTGCATCCTTGCTCCGAGCATTACTCATTCTATCCGGGTGAGGATTTCGGAGACTTACCTTTTCGAGACCCTCTTCCTCTGTATCTCTGACCTGCCTAGACTTATGGATGCTAGGGTGTTCTGGTTCGCCCAGAAACACGTACTTCCGGCCTAGAATTAGGGGATAGAGAGGATCCGGTACGACTGCCGCCTGAATGCGTCCAGTAACGTACTTGCTCCGAATCTCCACATTGGCAATCGGGCAACGTAGCGCTACAGCACTCCTACTGGCTGGCTGTATCTCCGTCATCTCCCCGGTGAGTTGCTCTGGGCCTGTCAGGTGGGATGCAATTACAGCTGAAAATTGCAATCCCGTGTCGTAGAGGCACAACACCTGTCGCCCATTCACTTCTACTTCCTCAACCACTGGAGGTCGTCTAGTTTCTCCATTCCCATCAACCGACTTCACTTTCCCGCAAGATCTATCCCTAACCTCTGCAAGACAAGCAAAGTGAAAGTCCTTGGGCTTACTCTTACACTCACTCGTATTGTGAGTGCTGGACTTGCAGAATTTGCACCATCGTTCACTCCACTTCCTCTTTGGAGAACTAGGTGGGCTATTCTTACCTTGGTTGACGTTAGAGATCTTCTCTAAAGAGCCTACGTGTTTCTTTGGTTCATCAGAGCCTTGGGTCTTCTTTGACTTCTTCTTTGACTTACCTTGATCCGGATCTTTCGATCTCGGATCTGTTGGACTGGTGTCCCCAGTCTCGCCATAGACTTCAACGTATCTTTCGGCTAACTTGGTGACTATATCCAATCTCTCAGCCCCATTCTCACCTAAGAAGTTTCGCAAGGGTTTAGACATTTGCATTCGCATCTGATCTACAACCATCAACTCACGCAAACTTTCATACTCCTCCTTAAATCCGGCCAAGGCCATCCATTTAAGAAGGTATGAGTTCAATCTCACACTGTATGCTGAAAACAGTTCACCAGGTTCTCGCTTCGCCGTTCGAAACTTCCTTCGGTATGAGTGCGCTGTGATCTCGAATCTCTTCAAGAGAGCCGCTTTCAATGCCGGGTAATCATTCTGTAACCCCGGTGGTAAGCGTGCATACACCTCATAACCTTCTGCACGGAGTCCCTGGGAGAGTTTCAAACCCCATTTCTGTTTGTCTAGACCCATTGCAATAGACATGGCTTCATACTTCTCTAAGTATTGGTCTATCCGTTCCTTCTCGGGTTCGAACGGCTGTAAAGGCCATTTCATAGCCTGGTAGTCACGTCTACTGGTTGACTCTGAGCCAGGAGGTACACCTCCTCCCATAGCTCCATCAGTTACACCTGTAGCAGGCACTTGTGCCTCAAGTAGCTTCATTCGATACTCATGGTCACGTTTTTCTTTCTCGGCTTCCAACTCAAGCCGTTTCATTTCAGTATCAGCCGCTATCCTCTTTTCCTCAAGAGCCACTTTACTGGCTTCCAGTTCTCTTTCTGCTCTCCTCCTCTCTCTTTCCTCTTGGCGAAAATTTCTTTCTACCTCTTGGACATAGGATTTCAAAGCATCTCCTTCAAGACCAGACTTACGTCCAGTTTCCTGAACTTTGTCCAAGTCTAACTCTTGGGTAGACATGTTGACTATGATAGGTGGGTACTCAAGTATGTGTGGGTGAAGCAATACAATAAATCAATAATCAATAGTACTAACTAATCACCACTACACAAATGTCCGTCAGACAGTTAGGAGATAGGTAGAAGTAGTAGAATCTTATGTAGACTGAAGTAGAGGATAAAGACAAAGTCCCTATCCCTATGTGAGAGGTCTACAACACACAAAGATCTTGGAATAATCCCGGACGGGCCCCCACCTGTAACGGAGTGTTTCGGGTTCACCTTGGGTAGTGAGAGTGAACCACACCCGAGGTGTCTCTGGCACTCCCGTGTATTCTAGCCCCAGGGGTTGGACGAGCAGATACACATTTTTACTCTGTGGTTGATCTCATATTAGTTAATTACGTCTACAAGCCCCTCCAGATTCTAGACCCCCACTAACTACCTACACCTGTGGAACAATGAACACTTAGGCATCGTCCGAGACCACACTCAATCATTATACAAAGAGCAACTCAACTTACATAAAGTTTATTCTACCCTTGAGAATATAGAACTGAAATGAACATCCTGATAGAAGAATCTATTTACACAAATAGAAGATAGAGTAGAGACAGAATTAGAGATGTAGGTGTCTTCATCGAGTTGAGAAGTAGATTGGATGCAGATGTCCCGTCCAGTCGGTCCGCCACTCACCCGGCTTCCTTCCAGTGAGATGACTAGAACCTTGGAGACCACTCCGTCTCCCGAACGTGGAACCACAACAATAGAGTCACTGCTGGACCACACTTCACTGGACCAACTGCATCTCTAACACTCCCACGGAGTCACTGGTAATACAGTTCTCGAACACAACCGAGTTGGAGACAATCTTCCTGGACTTGGCTCCAAGTATTGGTTACTTCGATGAACTAAATAGTCACTGACCAACCGAATGGTCTGTCACTCATAGCACAGTCCCACTGCAGAACCGATATGGCATTGACCAATTCAATGGTCTCTTACAGTCACACTTTGTAGGATCAGATATGGCTACTGAAAAGTTACTGAGTCCTTCTAGAACACAGTTGATAATCTGGATACGGAAACAGTACATGAATAGAATCAGACATCTATTTTACGGAAACAATTCAGGTTGGACTATAATCCCTAGTCCCTTCCACCGGGTTACACTTGACACACGTCCATACTGGTGTAGTTCTTCTCAAGACCTGCCACTCGAGCTGTCCAAAGAACCATTCAAGTGTCTGAAGATTAGTTACTTCTGCGTTTAGGCAGAACCCCCGTCAAACCAGACGGACCGGTGTTCCCTGTCGAGCATGATTACTCAACATGCTGAAATGTTCCTGGCAAAAACAGAGTATCTTCTATTTTAAACGATCACAAACCATCACTTCCCACACGTGCACCTTCAGGGCAGTTGTATGTCTTGAAGCAACCTTCACGCATGGTGAATCACATTGGGTACCTGGTGTGATGGAGTCTGGCGTGATAAGTAAAGAACTGAACCCTTCGCTCTGTCACACGAAGTGGTTTCCTGCCAACAACAATTATAGTTGACTGGTTCCTCAACAGGCAAACTCCTGAAACGGAAGAGCGACCGGTGAGAGTACACTGGCCCAAACATTAGTTCACATGCATCCTACCAAAACTACTCAATTCTCAGTCATGCTAGTTAGTTATTCATATAACCAAAGCATTATCTCTATATGGAGAGTAGTCAAGCATGGGTTCACCAATGTCAGCTGGCCTCACAGAACAGCCCGTCAAACAGAGCTAGACATCAGAATGACGAGTCTGATCATTGGTCTCACCTATCCCTAATCATCTACCAGTCGTCGCTAACGTCAGTAGTGATACAAGGCTGTTATGGTTCTAATTTAATCGAACTAAACAAATAGGTAAAGAGTCCCTAGACTCGTTCCTAACATCATCAATGTACATTAAGAAACATAAACTTGATCAATATACCATCCCTCGGGATATAGGAATAGTACATGATCACATCCAATATGTACACAAGCCTGTTTGCTGGTGGGACCACCTGCCCACGCCACAGCAAACTCTTCTTATCAGACTCTGCCTTAGAGTCAAGAAGCCTTCTTGAGAATACATGTTCCCCACATGTTCCAAGGGTACTGTTCCAGTTCTGTCCTCCCAAGTGGTTTAGCCTTGGCCTGGACTGAACTTCATCGTTGGTTTGGTCTACCAACACATACTTTCATAACTTGCTTTCACATCCCCATATTCTATATTTCCCCAGTCTCATACAGCCTCCTGCATCCTTCCATACTTCCAGCACCTTAGCATTCACTCGCACTAGCGCCAGTATGAAAGAAACAGGATAGCTTCGACAAGATTTCAGAACGCATATTTACCTCGCGACGGCACGCAGTGTGATCACGCGTCGAGCTATTCGGCGTTCGGAATTACCCCAGGAAGTATCCCATGCCATGAACTAATATATATACACAATGTCACATCATATATATATATATAGATATAGCACCAAAGCCACTTACCTTTCCACAGAAATCCGCTGTTCCACACAATGAATTCACTATTAAGTTATTACACAATAGTTACATCATTCCTGGTGGCACAGAACTAAGTTCTTCCTTTACTTAGTAACTAAGCACAATTTTGTCTGAATCTCCACCTACCAACTTACCTGGTTTTCTAACCGTTCTTCTGGCTTCAGCAACTGACTGCCATAATCTAAGTTTCCATCCGGCCCAAGTAACTAGGTTTTATTCTAACACAGCGACCTAATAGATGCAACGATTGGCAATATATGGTACATATATTTGGAACCCAAATCGCCCACATCACATTACGGCGTTCCTAACAGCTGATTCGCGAGCACACGGTAAACAAACCCACGATTAATTGTCACCTGCGTTATCGATCGGTTTGCTAATTAGTATGCAAGGACATCCGCATAGGTAATGAGGTTAGAACAATGGCGTGTGGAACACACGTACAAAGTTAAATGATTTAACCAAATATCTACCTGGATGGTGAAACCAGCTCTCCAGTCAGCTTCCGAACTGTTCAAGGGCTTCTCAGCTTCCTTTTCATAACAGTCAGCCGAATCATGGTTGAGGTGAGACGCAACACAAAAATGGCTCACATTCAGGCCAGCGTCTGTTCTCTTCGAACAAAAGTAAGTGAATGGCTGGTTTAGCCAATTTCCCGCTTCGTGCCAACTCGATGCGCACAAGAAGCGAGTGCTTCTTGAGAAAAGATACTTTCTCGGGAAAACGTCATTCCCCGCCTAGAGTTTCTAGATCTCTCTGCACGGGAAGTTAGAGCGATACCCAACATCACGGGTTACTCGAGTTCCAGTGTTTCGAGACGATTCTAGATAATAAGTCCTCCATCGGCTTCCCTCAGTCTATTTTTAGCTGGGAAAGTCCCCGATGACGCGCCAAAATAGTGCGGGAACTTGACGACCCAAGACAGATAAACGCGTTTCGTCACAGTGCCTAAATGCCAGGGACAGCAAGAACCAAATTTTATACCTGCAGAAGTCAAAGCAATTATACAGAAAAGTCCTAAAAACAAATCAGCAGGTCCAGATGGAATAACCACAGAAGCTATTCAGGCCTGTGGGGAAACAGGAGTTAAATGGCTAACAAGACTTTTTAATATAGCATGGGAAGAAAGAAAAGTCCCAGATGATTGGCAACAGGCAATAATAGTACCAATATGGAAAAAGAAAGGCAATATGAGAGAGTGTGAAACATACAGAGGTATATCACTCCTGAGCCATATAGGGAAAATGTATGCAAAACTTTTGGAACAAAGAGCTAGACCAACAGTTGAACAACAGTTAAGCAAAGCACAATTCGGTTTTCGGAAAGGTAAAAGTTGCACTGATGCATTATTTACACTTAGACAAATTTGTGAAAAAACTATCGAATATAGTGACCAGCAGAATATTGTGTTTGTAGATCAGGAAAAGGCTTTTGATAGAGTAGACAGATACAAATTATGGACCATCCTTGAAGACTATGGGATAGAAGGGCAACTGCTAGAAAACATCATAGCCATGTACCACTCGAGCCAAAGTGCAGTAAGAACACAAGAAGGTATATCAGATATGTTCACAGTCAACACAGGAGTGAGGCAGGGATGTGTGCTCTCTCCCCTGCTATTCAATATCTACATGGACAGAATTTCCAAAGAAGCAAGTCTCGACAGAACAGATTCAGAAAATTTAGAACTCTTTACTCCAGATGAAACAACTGACCCACAGGGAATAAATGAACTTCTATTTGCAGACGATCAGTGCTTGTTTTACAGCGATGAGGGCAGACTACAAAATCATATTACTAATCTGAGTTCAACCTGCAGCAGATACAATATGAGTATAAACACAGCCAAAACCGAAGTAATGCAAGTTAGCAGATCGCCAGGCCCACTAAGTATACAGATAAATAACACACCTCTGAAACAAGTTAAAGAATTCAAATACCTTGGAAGTATGATCACAGAAGATGGCAGATTGGACAGAGAAATTGAAATCAGATGTCAAAAAGCTAGTGCACTTACATATCAACTATCACCCTTACTGAAACATCCAAACATACCCATGTCCGCAAAACGACAGATAATAAACAGCATATTCACGCCAACCCTATGCTGCCAATCTCAAACCTGGACTTTATCCAAATTACACCTTCGCAAAATCAACACCTGCGAAATGAGATGCCTAAGGAGAGCTGCCAACTTAACAATCCGAGACCGAGTAAGAAATGCTACTATCAGACAGACTGTGGGATCAACACCTTGTGCCACATTTATTGAAAGACAGAAGATCAAGTGGTTTGGCCATGTCGTTAGAATGCATCATCAGCAACTACCATCACTGGCCTTACACCAAAGATCATCTGCGACGAGACCACGAGGACGTCCAAGCAGAAAATGGATTGACAACATCAGAGACATTGTACAACCACACGGAATGACACTGTCCAGTGCCGTCCACCGGGCGCTGGAACGCAAATTATTCCTCCCCACGACGCTTGACGGCAGAAGTGGAAGATGATGATGATGACCCTACCTCAACTACAAGCAAGTAGAAGAAGAAAGAATAAACTACCTCAACTAATAACAAGTAGAAGAAGACAGAATATGCTACCCCAACTAAAAGCAAGTAGAAGAAGACAGAATATGCTACCTCAACTAAAAGCAAGTAGAAGAAGAAAGAATAAGCTACCTCAACTAAAAGCAAGTAGAAGAAGAAAGAATTCACTACCTGTGACGGGACACCTCGGTCAGCATCAGAATTTCACAAGTTTGAAAGGAATTAAAACGTCCACCAGAAAATAATCTGACCCCCCAACCAAGGAATAAGGAAAAACTAACAAGGATTGAGAACAAGAGAAAAATACAGTCACAAAGAGCCAGCACTATAATTTCTATAACGCTACATTGTGCTCGCTCGTAGATCATAGATCAAAGCAACGTCTGGTCTCTACATCAGAGGGATTTTCACTTTGATGTTCTGATCAACCAGACATCATGGATCCAGTCAGCGGAGACTGACCTGTTAGTTTACAAGCCTGTGATTGGAACAGGACAGATGCCTACAGATTATGTTCAGTAGGGTTCAGTAGGACCTAACATGTGAACCAGCAACGGCAGACTGGGAGATAAGATGGTCAGCCAGGCCAGTTTGAGCTAACACCTACCTAAAGTCCAGACTTTGCGGAGCCAGGACAACGCCTGTAATTGCCACAACAAGGGAGCGTATAGGAATAGATGCTTAACACCTTACGTTCAGCCGGACGTAACGTGTGAAGCAGTGATGGCAATTTAGGGAGATAAAGAGAGCGAGAATGTAACAGATGATTGCAACTTGCATGTCATAACGTCACGTACATTCCAGGGGAAGCAAAACGAAGCATAGTTTCAGACACGTGGTGGAGAGGCAGTAAATTTTATTGACAGATGAAACTACCATCCACAAGAAAGGAGGAGAGGTGAAAAGAATTTGGGACTTCATCCCAATCCATCCCGGTAAATCGTCCTACATGAAAAATAGGTGGAGTTAACAAATATGGGACATAGCTAATTAGCTCACGTGGAAAGAGGAGGGAGAAAATGAAATATCGTCATGGGAGAGCAGAGTATTTAACAACAGACATTGCTTACAAGCCTCAGACGCTAAAGCATGTATAGCATTACTAGGATACCTATGGGAAGATATTGACATCTTCTTCCGTCTGACTTAAAGTAAGTCCAGTGACGGGATTTCCTAAGCTATAAACTCAGGTAATACCACATATTATTTTATCCGTTTGTCTGCTGAGTTAGAGGCGGCTGTTTAAGTGTCTGTTTCAAATTTTTTTCTTCCACACTTCAAGCGTGTGGATTTTCTGTGTTTCTCATTGTTCCAGTTCTAGCCTTTATTATTCCACTGTGAACTTTGGTTTTCTTCCTCTTTCATTCGCTACTTTGTTTTCTGATTGTTGTACATGATAATTTGGAGAAATCCAACATTATTCAAGCCTCGTGAGTCTGTGGCCTATTCACATACAGGATAGACCTTTAGAGTCGTCCTGCACACACACTGGAGACTGACTACTTAGGAGAAATTCCTGAGATCAACCAGTCTCTTGATAGTGTCCAAATTAACGTTGATTATTTGGACCAACACTTTGAATGCCTACCAAGATTGGGGTGAAACCACTTGGAGGGAGAAATGTCACCTGTTCACTTTGTCTGCATGAGAACAGACATGACTTAGGACACTCAATATTCCAGACAAGTTCAGGGAAGGCATTTTAATGTTCGACAGGACTGTGCGACCAGTCCTTCCGACAAGACAGAATGAATGAAATAGAAAGGGAGAGAGTAAGTGAGGTGAACTTATATGGGAAACACTCCATTATATATATGGATGTGAATATTATGTTTCGAGCTATAGATGTTCTAAATGGTTTTATGAATATATACATATATATTTATTTAGAACTGATATATGTTTATGTAACATGAATGTATACTATGACATGAATGTATGTTTATCTGAATGTATAGACATATGTGTTTTGAGATGTGTAGACGTAGATACTACCCATCTCCGTTCGTTTCATTCCAGATCTCTTAGGAGCGATGGACAGTCAACGACTCATATCAGGGAGTGACTGAGCCTAGTGAAGGGACCAATCTGAACTCCTTCAATCTGACAGTGAACTGCGTCTCACCGGGGTAAGCATGACCTATGTGCCCTCTTAAGTTATGTATACCATATTACAATCATCATCATCATATTATCAAGAATAGCAATAATAAACACAGTTGTTGTATTTTAAACTCAGTTGTCCGTATAAATTCTAAATGTCTATAAATGTGTGTGCAGCTTAAATAAGTACACACATAGTTAAATCATTTAGTGGGGGTTCGAACACATAGTCCAGGAGGAGATAGTGTCAGGGAAGTACCTTGCCTATGCAGCATTTAAGTAAGGAGCGTATCCTACCAGACCTGAGGCCTTGAACCTAACTGCCCCTATTACCTGGGCTCCAGAGCATTAAATAGAAAAAACCAACATGATTCAGAAAAATGTTAGTTACATGCAAACAGTGGTTACAATAAGATGTAACTTGGAGACATTGTAGAAAATATGTCTCCTTTTCATCTAGCGCCAATATTCCACCTTTGTGAGCCAATCCAGTCTGAATAAAAAAAAGTATTGATCACCTGTTGGACTGTGAAAAGCCTAAACCTACTTCGCTTTCTTGTTGAAGTGCTTAGATCATCAGCCTCTCGTTACATTGTGAATTTTCAGAATTTTTTCACGTTAAACCACACAAAGTCAATTCAAACCTATGGGGGAGAGACATTTGCAATGGCTAACCATGAGGTTTGACCAAAATTGATAGGTTATTTTTAGTTTGTGACGCATATTTTTCACGTACTAGGCAAAATACCGAAAATTAGGTACACCGGTATAGCGGCAGATTAGGAAATTACTGAAAAATTGGTACAGTGGTCTGGCAGGGTTAATTCCTCTTTTCTCACTTTTGGTGATACCAAGTACAGCTATATCTATTTCATTTTCAACGAGCCACTTCTTGGCTGTTCTCTTGAGTATCCAGGGACGGTGTCTTTAATCAGCATAATAGACATTTGTTCCACGTTTTCTCTCTGGGATCTGGGGTGGTAATTAGTCTCTTCTGACAGAGGTAAGGGATCTCAAACTGCACCCAGAACTAAACACCAGTAGGAGAAAATGACTTTTGACTGAGTGGTTGCCCACCCGGGATCTAACCCCAGCCAAATTGATGACACTACCTTAACTAAAAGCTAGTAGATGAAGAAAGAATACACTAACTCAACTAAAAGCATGTAAAAGAAGAAATAATTCATTACCTCAACTAAAAGCAAGTAGAAGAAGAAAGAATAAACTACCTCAACTAAAAGCAAGTACAAGAAGAAAGAATAAACTACCTCAACTAAAAGCAAGTAGAAGAAGAAAGAATACACTACCTCAACTAAAAATAAGTAGAAAAAGAAAGAATAAACTACCTCAACTAAAAGCAAGTACAAGAAGAAAGAATAAACTACCTCAACTAAAAGCAAGTAGAAGAAGAAATAATACCCTACCTCAACTAAAAGCAAGTAGAAGAATACAGAATAAACTACCTCAACTAAAAGTAATCACAAAAAAAGATTATTATACTAAACAAAAACATCACACTTCAGAAGTCTGGTCATTTCTGAGTTCTTCCACATTCTGGTAATTTACCTGTCTTCTCCTATAGCCATCATATTTGTGTTTGATCTTCCACAGCGCTGCAGCAATCAGTAAAAGAGACAGGAAGCAGCTGCAATTAGGAAAACACACAAGCTTGCTTCACAACAGAACCCTTGGTAAAAACTGACATGGAACAATGTCGTTTTAGCCTACAAAATATTTAACTATGCAAAGAAACCACAAATGTGCTGAACAAAGACTGCGACAACTTTTAATTTTATAGTTTCATTTTACACTTGAGTTCAATCAGCTTTTCATCTCATCCAGCATGGTTTTGCATCAGATTGTTCTTATTGGGCCTCTCCTGAACTTTCCTTTCGGAATTCACTGCATGGAAGTTCTGATTACAGCATCTGGAAGGCATGCCAAATCCACTGTACAGGGTTCTTCTTATAATGGTGAAGATGCCTTTCCAACTGGTCCCGATGACCAATTTTTTAAAATTTGGTGATGTGTTTCGCCAGACTGGACATTTAATAATTATTATAAGTGTTGGTAAATTGTAAAACTATAATCGTCTGGAACATGATCAAGAAACACATACAAAATAATTAATATAGATGTTAAAAATATATTCCTGACCATTTTCCATTTAAAAAAAAAATAAAAGTTAATTCATTTTCAGTATTATTATTCTCAAGAATGAACAAATACATTTTTCAATTCCCTACACTTAAAGAACAGTATGGATTTGTGGAGGGAAAGGGCACAAACAATGCAATATATACATTATGGACACTAATAGAAAGGTCAATAGAGAAACAGAAAGACATATATTTGTGCTTCATAGATTATACTAAGGCTTTTGATAAAGTAAAACATAATGAACTTATTAAAATGTTGGAAGATATCAACATTGATGGGAAAGATTTAAGAATAATAAAGAATATTTACTGGAACCAAGTAGCAGCAATTAAAATGGAAAATAAAGAGGGTAGTTACGAACAGATAAAGTTAGGAGTACGACAGAGGTGTGTTTTGTCACCAGATCTCTTCTCCCTATATAGTGAAGTAATAATGAGAGAGATCAAAGCATTGCTAGGAATACTAGTTGGAGGTTAAAACATAAATAATATACGCTATGCAGATGACACAGTATTTGTGGCGGATAAATCAACAGACCTATAACAATTGTTGGACACTGTAGTAACAGATAGTGCAAGGAAAGGACTCTCCTTGAATATCAAGAAAACAGTAACAATGGTGATATAAAAGAAAATGGTGACACCAAAATGTGACATAGAAATAGAAGGAACAATTCTTAACCAAGTGGATAATTTTAGATACCTAGGGGCAATTATAACATCAGATGGAAGATATACAACAGAGATTAAGAGCAGAATAGGGCAAGCAAAAGCCACATTACGGAAAATGAAGAGTACTTATGCAATAAGTCACTATCACTGAATGTAAGAAAGAGAGTACTGAAATGCTATGTAGAACCAGTTTTGCTTTATGGCAGTGAATCTTGGAATGTAAATGAACAAATTAAGAAATTAGAAGCAACAGAGATGTGGTTCCTGAGAAGAATGTTGCAAATTCCTTGGACTGCCAGAGTAGCTAACAACGACTGCCTGAAACAAGCTAATGAAACTGGAACATTATATACAAAAATAAGAAAGAGACAAACATCTTTCTTCGGTCATATGATGAGAAGAGAGGCATTGGAGAACATCGTGACAACTGGAAAGATTGAGGGGAAGAGAGGCAGAGGCAGACCAAGAGAAATGATGCTGGATGGATTGAGACGGTGGCATGGAGGAATATCAGCAGCAGAGAAAACCAAAGACCAAGATCGGTGGAGAGCCATGAACGCCTACGCCAGCTGGCAGGGCACTTGATGGTGATGACACTTAAAAGTTAATTCTAAGTAAATTGAGTCTAGAGATGAAACTGTCATATCAACAAAGCACTGATGGAGAAATATTACAAGTATTTTTATGAACAGGTAAACAAGGCAACAGTTGCGTGATGAATAATACTGATCTTATAAATCTTATAATAAAAAAATTACATTAGTAAGTTAACAAATCACTGGTAGGTCAAAATACAACTTTAACAAGAAAAGAATATGATGTCATCTATAGGCCACATTTTGGAGACCTCTGCTCTAAGACACAATACACTTCTTTAAACACAGAAATAAATATAATATAGTTATAAACAAACAAGGACTTTATACTAGTAAGCACAGCTTGTACAGCTGTTAACAGACAACATGCATGCATTGAACACAAACAATCCAGAACACAGCATGCTACACTGAACTAGTAACACAAAGTTTACAATAAGTTACTTTCTGATGAATTTTGTAAAAACGGAAAACACCATTCATACATAAAGTTTACACCACATCAAGAAACTGGATAAGGAAAGAATCATTTCCAACAATTGAAAGGGGAGACTAGAAGCTACATTATAGCATGACCTCTACAAATTGAATGTAGATTAACTTCTGTGAACATGTAAAACATTAGAAGGAATTATGAGAACACTATGGACAGGTTAAAAAGCGTAACGAACGTGTCTTGAAAGAAGTTAACTCACAAAGAGAACTGGTAACTCACATCAGAAGAAATCAACTTAATCTGACATATCTTCTTCTTTTGTTTGCCTGAAATTTGTCTATAACTGCAATGTTGTCTCTTGTATGAATTTAAATGTCTTGTTTAGTTCACTCAGTGGTCCATAGAGTTTATCTTCCACTGTTGCTTCTCCAGGCCAAAAGGTTTGCCTAGATATGTTGTATTTTTGGCAGTCTTGGAGTATGTGATCTGCTTTCTTTCATCCACATGGCTGATTCACCAATCTTGAATTTTGTATAAATGTGGTTGTGTAGTCTATTGTGTCCTGTTCTGAGGTGCAGAATAGTGATTTGTTCTGGTCTGTCTATAAGGTGGTAGTCATCATGGGCAGGTTTTGATGGCTTTCTGGTCATTCTTTTCTTAAAGTGACATAAATTAGTATACGTTAGATTCAGTGTATTTTGTTGCACTGTTTTGTCAGACCTGTGGCCCACGAAGTTAATTCTGACAAATAAATCTGTCCGGCTCGCCTTTCCAAGCCTTTGGTTATCTCCAGTCAACCTGCCAGACAGCAGGTATGTGTTCTCTTGGTTTGACTCTTACCTGTCCAAGTCTGGGTACCTTACCGGTAGCTACACAACTACAGGGATAGATGGTAGGGCCTAACATCTCACCAGCCCTTCTACCTCTGACGGACATACAGGAAAGGAGTAAACCATTACAATCCTAACCTTTCCCCCAAAGTGAGACCTCATGCTTCAGCTCACAGTATATACCACTTCTAGCTGGCTAAGCAGACGTGGTGTAATCATTAGAAGACTAAGCTGATGTCATGAGCACAGTTGGGCTAGGGTTCAATGCCATCACTCACCGTCCACACAAAGAGGGAAAGACAGGCCACCTACTCCTCCACACATTCAGGCCTACAAAATGTGATGTCCCTACAGATCCTGCTTCAGACTTGTTGTTTGTTTTCCTCATCTGGCTAATTATAGAACAGTTTTCACTAGAAGGATGCTTTATGAAAACTGTCAATGAAAAACTGAGAATGAACAAGCAGCAATGAAACAAACCCCATATCTTATGTTTGCTTTTAATGGAATAGAGTATAATACAAGGAAGAACTGTTAACACAACAAAACATAATGAAAGAAAACAATGGTTAATGAAAATGGAATAAAACATTAAAATAAGAATTGTTAGTTGAACTGACTATAACTTTAGGAAAAGTGTTAATGGAACAAGTTAAAAGAAAAAAAAAACTACTAATGGAAGAAAAAGAAATATAAAGAAGTAGGAAATATTAACAGAAGGAAACAAATTACTAATAGAACAAAGTAAAGTAAAAGTAAATTACCCTTTTACACAACCTGCATTGGCATACAGAGCTAGCCTATATTTTGATAGACCAATGGGCACTCTGTGGCTGATGAGATCAATATCACACCAACCACCTTCACGTCCTCTGACAGTCCCTTTGACCCATTTAATTAAGGCTGGGATGACCTGGGAGCCCAAATCAATTTTTAAAGAAATCTGCCAATTCTGCGAATTCAAACCCATGACCACAGATGTGTGCAAGCCGCTGTGCTACTGCGGTTCACTTATGGGATGAAGATAACATACAGAAGTAGGAAATGTTATCCTCCTCTTCTTCATATGCCTCCTAGTAGAATATTGTCCCACTGTCACGCATGCCAAGCACATTGTAAGTCAGTCATGGTTTCTTGGATGTTGCCAGATTATTTTTCTCCAGCATAGGTAGCCAATCTGAGACAAATTCTCTTTAGTCACCTTTTACGATCTGCACAAAAGGTTTCCAGTGTTACTACTTTTTACTTCTTAAATAAATAAGCAGTTAATAGTGTGAAATTATCCAAATACAAAATTCTGCTGCAAATACTGTGAAATATTCAGTTAGTCATGAGCTCGATTTAAAAATATAGGATTCACATTGATAGCAGGTGACTTTTTTCTTCACACTTGAAATGGCCCAAAAACCAGTGGCAGCTCTAAGGCTAAAGACTTGACATTTGAAATGGTAGCAGCTGGCAAAATACCAGCAGTCATTCTGAGCAAGACAGCCAGTGTGCCTACCAGATAAATAGAAAAACCAGCAGCTTGAGACAACCGCTCCGTGGGCAGGTTAGAAAAAAAAAAACCTCGCCTAGAAGTGACCCAAGTAAAAGCGGGTGAAGTTTCCATCAAGGTGCTAAACAGGAATGAGATTATAGCTCTCCTCATAAACACTCTCGGACATTGAGCCATCAGGAATTTGCATAAAAACCAACAGGGGCACATTTTCATTACTCCCAATAAACTGGGAAATATGGTGGTAGATTGTCAAAAAACTCAGACAAATAGAGCAACCCATGACAATCTCGCTGCTACATGGTGCCAGCGTCGACATCAGTGTCCTAAAAGTGACCAGTACCAGAGTGGTGAAGGGCATCAACTCTCACACTGACATTCAAAAGGTCATAGACGACCTTAAAAAACAGTATGGCAATATTCAAATAATAGGGGGGGGGGGGAGACGTGTGAAAGGCTAATCAAAAGACATTGGCAGCACTATCATCATCAAGTGCGAAGGGAAAGACTCACCAAGTCTCATCACTCTCAAAACGAAGCAAAAAATATGCTGAGAAATACGTATCACCTGTCTCACAGTGCGGGCTCTGTCAAACGTTCTGTCACACATTGAGCTCCTGCAGGCAAAACAAACCAACCTGCAGGTACTGTGGAGAGCCGCACTGGATTGGTGAATGCAAAAACGCTAAAAGCAAACAGGAACTACAAAGTTAACCGAAACAAGAAATTGTGCAAACTGCCGTGGCAACTACAGCACAAGATACAAAGGTTGTCCTGCTTTCAAACACATGCTTGTGGCCTGGAGGGAGGCAGCACTAACAGAAACACCTCTCAGAGTTATCAAATGGAGACAGGACTTTCCTAAAAATGACCCAGAACACAGTCATAAATTCGCATCCTACAGTCAGAGGCGTCCAATCTAAAATCACAAGTAGTTGGCAATCAAATCTATAACACACAAAAGACAAGACTGGACACAGGAGAAGACCAAGAAGGACCAAGGCAAGCTACGGAAAATAACCTTGAGGCTGAGGAAAAGATGACAAAGGCCACAAAACAGATGGAGGAATCAATAGCACAGATGAAGCTAACCACTCAAAAACTAGAAGAGGAAATCAACATTATAAACATAAAATGAAGGATCAGGAACTAAGAATAAGAACAATGGTAGAAGACAGAAAACAAATGGAAGTGGCGATTGTCTTCAACGAACAGAAGAAATATCAGATGGGGCTGAAATATCGAGACTACAGAAATCTGGAAGACGCCAACATGGAAACAATCCAAGAGTTACTTACAAATATTTAAATATTGAGGCCGAGCTGATGAACTAAGGAGAATGATCAAAGGAACTAAAACAGTACTCCGCCCCGTGGATCTATTACTGCCAGTAGAGGAAAAGTCCAGCTACACCGACATTCAAACAACCACAAACTGAACGAGGAGAAAGCCAGTAAGACAACTAAGGACACAGAAAGACAGCAATACCAAACAGAACTTAAATGGGCAATGGAAATGTCACAATAATACAATGGAACTACAGAGGCATCAAATCAAACCTCCTAGACATCATGAAACCGGTGAGCCAGACTGCATAGTGTTGTTTTTGTGTGTGCGTTCGCTTGTTTTTAACTCAAGCGTTGTCCACACACACTACTTCTAGTAATGCTGGACTGAATTTTGCTTGTGGATTAGCTTTCCTTATTAACAGTGTCCTTCACCCTCAGGCGAACCCACTCCAACTTCAGAGGTACTTGTAATTTACATCCCCAGGTCAAGGACGAGAAGTCAACATTTTAGTCCAACTGTCCAGTGTAGGGGTTGAACCCCTTACCTCAGCATCAGCACACCGGGTGTTTAAGAACATGTGTTCTTATCCATTCGGCCATGCTGACCTATAGACTGTATATATGCCCTGCAGAAAACCCATCTGAAATCAATGGAAAAGTACAGATTCTCTGGATTCATGAAGGGAGGAGATGATTCAAGACACAAATAGCCCAACACTCGAAGACACTGAACAGAACTACATGGACACAGACATCATGCTAGATGAGGTGACGATGGAACTAAAATAGAAATCGGAAACCGTGGTAGGAGCCAATATACTCAACTACACAATTAAAATGTTCCCAAAGAAAACAATAGATACCATCACCAAACTATACAACAAAAACCGGAAATATACCAAAACAATGGGGAAAAACCACCATGATACCAGTCAAGAAGCAAACTAAAGATCCACAGAGGGTAGAGTCATACCGGCCCATCTCTATGACATCTCACATTCGCAAAAAAACCGTTTATACAGTAACACAAACCGGATTTAAAGCCAACAGATGCACGATGAATCATATAATACAATCAGAAAACCATGACAAAGAAGGGGTTTTAAAATGGGGAAAAGATTACAGCTGTGTTCCTGGATCTAGCACAGGCCTACAATGAATTTGGAGAGAAGCTGCATTAATCAAACTAAAGAAATTAGGCATAGTAGGGAGAACATATAAATGCACATAACATTTCTTAAAAGAAAGAAGCTTCTCAGTGAGGATAGGACATGAAGTATCCAAGACATATGTGCAAGAGAATGGCATATCCAGGGGCTCGGTCATCTTCCCAACAATATTCTCAATACTGGTTAACGCCACAGAAGAGATTCAGGACCAAAGAACTGGGTTGTCACAATTTGCTGACGATTGCACCAAATGGAGGAGTGGAAGGTGCGTAAAGCTTTTGCTCGACCCTCCCTCCAGAAAAAAAGTCAATAAAATAACCATCTGGATGGGCAAATGAGGCTTTTCAAATAAATACAAATAAAACAGCATAATTTTCAGTAGGAAGAGGCAGATCAATAACAAGGAGGGAAACACCCAAACAGAAGGTAAAACTATTAACAGAACTCACAGCACGATTTTCCTTGGGTAAATGAAATGGACTAAACATATACCTAAGACAGTAGACAAGTGCAAAGAGGCCACCAATATACTGAGAGTAATAAAAGGAAATGATTGGGGTGCCCACACCTAAACAATGCTGATGTTTTATAAATCTATCAGAGGCAAACTCGAATATGGCAGCAATGTTTACGACTCAGCGTCAGAACCCAGCAAGAAGTTGTTGAACACCATAGAGACCCAGGCTTTAAACTCTATCCTCAGAACAAGCAAATAGACCTGAACGGAAGCCATGGAGGTAGCAGTGAGAATAATGCCACTGAGTGTGAGGCATAAACAGCTGACATATAACTACTGATTAAATGTGGCACAAGACACAAACTATCCAATCATAAAACTGCAAAGGCCAGCAGGTTGGGCAGCGGCAGAGAAAATGAAAGCCGAGGACGATCTAGCAAAAAAACTAGAACATATCAGATTTTACAAACCAACAATATCCCCATGGGAACTAACAGTGCCTTTCACAGACACGATCCTTGCAAATGACATCACTACTGGTTAAATGTGGCACAAAACGCAAACTATCCAATCATAAAACTGTGACGGCCAGCAGGTTGGGCAGCGGCAGAGAAAATGAAAGCTGAGGACGATCTAGCAAAAACACTAGAACATATCAGATTTTACAAACCAACAATTTCCCCATGGGATCTAACAGTGCCATTCACAGACACGATCCTAGCAAATGACATCACCAAGAACACAGAGGGCACAGAGACTAGATACACAGCTGAGAAAAACATAGAAGAAATTAGGAAGGACAATCTCATCATATACATGGACAGATCCAGGAATGAAAAGGGAGAGCTAGGAGCAGGGGTGGTGGTACACACTGGAATTTGAAGAGACAATACAAATTAACAGACCAGACAGTGGGATGCACGGCCGAACTCATAGCAATAATGAAGGGACTGGAAACTGCAGCAGAGAATTCACAGCAGAAACTATGTATAATAACAGACTCCCTGTCGTCAGTACAAACACTCAGGAACTTTACTAGAGGAAACAGACCCGACATAAAAAAAGGAAATATTAGCGACAGCAACCACCTCAGAAACATGGGATGTCAAGTCATTATCGGGTGGGTACCATCTCACAGGGGTATTTCCAGAAATGAAGAGGCAGACTAAGCTCACTATCTACCTGTTCATTCATAAACTGATGAATAACATTATATAGTGAGAGTCGTGGAGAGACTAGACCTAAACCAGTCTGAAAGCACCTGATGACAGTGGCAACACTTGAAGTACCTCACCTTGGGTATAACCTAAGGCTTCAGCTTTATTCTCTGGTGTGACAGAAAACATTAAAAAAGAAAAACAGGCCGTAAACTCATATTATAGCACCAATAAGCCTTAAAAAGTTTATGGCCTGGGAATCCCAGGGCCAGGAAACCTAGTTTGCAACAACCAGTTATTTATGAAGAAGTGTATGACTGTTATCAGGTACTGAAAGTTCCTGACCCAGTTATGTCACTTTCCATCTTTTAACCCCACATGCATCTGGTAGGTTTGTCCTATAAAAAGTTAATTCTCTAGCACAGAGTTGTAAATGTAGGTTATCTGTGCGGTATGTGACCTCTCTAATCAGGAACACTCCTTGAGAGACTATCTGGGCTTGGTGGTTTTACCAGGGTGATCACATATCATTTCAGTTCAATTCAATATTTAGGTGGGGGGAAAATGTGGCCTCCTTCAACCTGCTTCTTCAGTGTTGGTTATAATTGAGATCTATTTGTGTGTTGTGTGTGTGTGTGTGTGTGTGTGTTTTGACTGAACTCTATTAGTTCTCACAAGAAATTAACTCTATTAATTCTCACAAGGACTGAACTTGTTTAATCCTCACAAGGACTGAACTCATTAAGTCCTCATAAGGACTAGTTTTGATCATGTTTAGTCCTCAGATGGACAGGTTTGATCCTCATAAGGACTGGTCTGACCTTGTTTAGTCTTCACAAGGATGGGGGAAAGGGGGAAAGGGGGAGGGGGGGGGGGAAGAGAGCGAGAGCGAGAAAGAGAAATTAGATCTTTATAAAGAAAAAGATCCATTTTATAATTAAAACATTAAAAAAAAATTTGCATGGACTATAAGAAGAAAATCCAAATTTGACAGTTGTTCTCTTAAATATTGTGGATAGAAAATAAAATAAATGTAAAGGTACTGACAACTGTACTTTTTGCATGATCACATAGCAAAACCATAAGCAAAAAACAAATATATTGTATGGTGCATATTATCAGAAGAGGCTACTGTGGGAAAATACTAGGTGAGATATTTGGAGGAAGGCAGAATGTATGCAGAAAACTTAAACAGCTGGGCAGAAAATAATATAAGCAACACCAACTTCATAAATATATATAAATTACACTGAGATTTGGAATTTTACAGATTTGAAATTTTCATTATTGCCAGTGTCTGCTCCTGACAAGGCACCTGAAGAAGATGGAAAAGGAGGAGGAGAGGGGGGAGGAGGAGAAGGAGAAGAAGAAGAAACTTCTTACAACAGACTTCTGTTGCTGATAATTCCACATACAAATAGAAGTCCAGAATAAACTGGATTGCCAGAGTAACTAACAACGATTGCCTGAAAGAGGCTAATGAAACTAGAACATTATATACAACAATAAGACAGAGACAAACAGCTTTTTGTGGTCATGTCTTGAGAAGAGAGGCATTGGAGGACATCATGACAACTGGAAAGATCGAGAGGAAGAGAGACAGAGGCAGACCAAGAGAAATGATGCTAGGATGGACTGAAATGGTGGCCGGGAGGAATATCAACAGCAGACTTGATCCAGAACACCAAAGACCGAGATCTGTGGAGAGACATGAACGCCTAAGCCCGCTGACCGGGCACTTGATGATGTTAATGATAAACGAAGACACAGCCGAAAAAAAGAGAGTTAAATGAAATGCACATACTATCTACAGTGAAGTTAATTATAAAATCAAATGTCGCTGCAGTATATGTGTTTTAAACTGCAAGTTAATTTATGCAGAAGCCTAAAGAGTCACTTGGTAAGAATATCAATTGCTAACTATCAATACAAAATGTAAATGTCAAACAACTTACCTAAAGAAAATTATAAAAAACCTAAGGAGATTGATTTTATCCGGTTGAACAAAAGAAATCTGTAAATAAAGATAAACACATGAACAATAACATGCCTGACTGTTAGTGGCAAGCGGATACAAGTGTGGCATGGGCCAGCTTGAGAAGGGAGAACCAGCTTCATGCAAACATGCACAAACAAAACTCACACAAAAGTGCTTGCTGCCAGTGCTAACAACAACCAGACAAGTCAAGACTACAAACTAAAAGAACTGTTGCTCCACTTTTTTGTTTATCTGAGACAAGTTTGGATTTCTAGCATGTTTCTTTAGTTCCAAATTCATATAAGTTTATATTTTATAAACTGCAAAGTTGCTATCTGTTGTGATGAAACTAAGTATTGGCCTTATTTTTGAGTAAACCTAACAAGTATCTAAAATGTACTTTGTCACTATCACTATAACTTTACAACAATCAACTGAAATAGTATCTGAAAATGTACAAATTATTCTTTGTCACTAATGTACAAATTAATCTTTGTCACTAAAATACAAATTAATCTGTTTCACTACCTTTGTATCGTTGCAACAATGAACAGAATTAGTATCTGAAAATGTACAAAGTAATCTTTGATACTAACATTGTAGTTTTCCAGCAATAAACTGAATTAGTGTCTGAAAATGTCACTATCAATGTAATTTTCCAAGAACCAACTGAATTAGTGTCTGCAAATGTACAAATGAATCTTTGTCACTTTCACTGTTAGGTTTCCAACAATAAAATGAATAAGTATCTAAAAATGTATAAATTAATCTTTGCTATTCTTTCAAAATACTTTGATTATTCTGATAGATTAGACACAAAGTTAAAGGTTGTTTATTTTATATTAAATATTAGTATCATGTTCTTCTCAGAGGTACATTTAAATATTTAATGTCAACCTATATAAACATTTAAAATCCTACTAGCAATATTTATTTATATTCAGAATGTTTATTGAAGTATTGAATATTATTATTGACCAAACTGAAAACATACTTTATTTTCTCAGGGACAGAGTTTTATTTTACTTCTGGCAGCAAATGGCATACTAAAAAATGAAACAAATTCATCACCCAAAAATCATAAACAGAAATTAAACAAGCAGATCCCTATTCAAGCTCACTGTTTTCTGCATGTGGCTGCTGATGGCTCATAAATAAACAGAAGAAATTTGGGGAGGAGAGGCAACAGCCATTAGCTTCTGTAAACCAACATGTTTGGTAATTAAAGTGTTATTAACTCTTTCTGTCCCAAACCACACGCCATGTGTATCAAGCACAGCACTGTTTTGATATATCTGTTAAATCTGCTATAAATGTTACATGCAGTAAATTATGTATTACGTTTCTTAAAATAACATATTCTTGCTTTAAAAAAAAAAAAATTATGATTATCCTACTTTGGCATTTGCTGCGACATTGTCTGGGATTGAAAGAGCTAACAGGAAGTGATTTTCCCCTCCCTCCCCCTAGGGTAATAATATACAATATAAGCAACACAAAATATATGAAATATGATGATATTAAATAAAATACAGCCTTACCGCTACCTTCACGCAGAAAATCAGTATCCATGCCACAATACCAACAAAGTGCACAACAGATTCAAAACACAAAGTGGTAGGCAGAGGGGCCAGCACCCTACAGCCCCTCAACCTCTTCAGGCAACTCAAATATGTGAAAAAAAACGATTCCTTTACATACCTAAAGAATGTTACGAAAAAGTGTACTAGATCTATTTTTGGAAACTGTGAAAATGATATCTGAAACAGTGGAGACAAGATTAAAATGTATTTGTTGTTGGACTGACAAATTACACATGTTATATTTTTGAGAAATGTGTTTTCTTCTTCATTGTTCCTGTTTCGAGGGGTGTGCATCCTGCCTAGTTATGCGCCTCAAGTTCCTGTGTGTCAGACGTTTGGCACAGATCTTTCTCTAAACGGATTTGGTTCCTCTAAACAGATTTGCTTCCTCTAGACAGATTTGCCCCCTCTAGGCAGATTTGTCTCCTCTAGACAGATTTGCCTCTTCTAGACAGGTTTTCTTCCTCTATAACAGAATTGCTTCCTCTAGACAAATTTAATTATTCTAGACAGATTTGCCTCCTCTAGAGAAATCTTGCATAAGATACTTTTTATTTTCTGAAATACAGCTTTTGCTTAACCTATTCTGCTCTTAATCTCTGTCACACATTGATATATATATATATATATGAAGTCAGTAAAATGTGGAGGATGTTTCAGAACAGTTACTCTGTGCTTTGCAAGTACTGCTCCACCAATAGGGGTCTGTATGTTTTAATTGCTTACATACGTAGGTGGTCTTCTACTACATGGATGACCATCATGGAAATGCTTGTACCACTGAAAGCTTGCATTTTCTTCACTTCTGAAGCAAGGTTAATGTCTCTGAAGGTGACTTCTTAAGTAGAGCATATAATGTGATATGTGCAGGTTGTTCAATGAAGGACATTTTGAACTCTGATGATGTTGCTGTGCACAAATAAGCAATGGTAACTACAATTTGAGAGCAAATTGGGAGATTTCATAAGCAATGTTGTTTCATCAAGGCCACTATCATCTTTTAAAACTATAATTTCCAAGGCAGGATCAATCAAACACCACTTGGCTATTCTTGGACGCATTTGAAACTACCTTGTATATTATATGGAGTGCTAGTTTAAATTAATGTGTTGTGGTTGTTTGCAAATAATAATATTTGTAAAAATAACATATAATATAAGAATCTTAAGTTCTTATTGTGTTGTGTTGGTGATAGTTTCTGTATTAACCCTTGGCTTTGACTGGCTGTCCAGCTATTCAACAGTTAAAGATTACCAAAAACAGACTGAAATAATTGATGTCTTGGTGGGACTACTATTACTTTTATGGTCCATGCCGTGTGGCTTTGGTTATCATGCCTATCCTGAGCCTTCTGTCTCATGCACAGCCAATCATTTCTTATACTGATGTTCCTCCATACCATAATGTCAAACTATCCAGCATCTTCTCTTTCGGTCTTCCTCTGACCTTCCAACATTCCCATGATCACTACATATTCCAGCTTTTATCTTCTCATGATGAATTGTTTTTCCATAAAGTTTAAACATTCTTTATTGTGTCCTGTCCCTTTGGACTCTTAAGACAGTGATAATTTTGGCACATTATGGATCCAACAAGATAAGAGATGTATAATAAAGTATCTATTGCTAAACCAACAAAGAAATGTTTGTCCTTGCTATCATTTGCAAGTTTGTATTCTCTTGTGTATGTATTTCATATAGCTGTGTCCGCATACATATGTGATATCTTCAAATGCTCATGTGTTTATAATGCTGTTGTTGGATGAAGAATGACTTGTGCGATGCACTGGATTAAAGTGAGGAAGAAATGCGCAATTCGTCGACTTCACTCTCTCACCTGAGTCCAGTGGCAAGACAAGTCAAGACATGACTGGAGGCGAATACAGGTACAGTGGATGACCAGGGTGCTCTACGTGCCTTGCCATGCTAATTACGTTCCACAACGCTTTGCAGGTAAACGCCGTCTTGCCTGTTGAATCAACAATGATTTTTTCCACACAGTCTGCCGAGTCCTGACTTCACATGCTGGATAGGCATACCCTAGTTCACCGATTGGTTTGACACCAAATCGGCTACCCACGCCTGGTTTAGCCAGCCTGTCACAGCTGTTGCCCGGTGGGTGGCCGCTGTCGCATGCTGACAGATACTAGGAGCCACAGGCATGAGCTGGATGTGAGGCTTGGACTAGTGGGGGGATGTGCCCTGAAAAGTGACAGTCATCCTTACCAAAGGTACTGCTAATGCTGATCCCCCCTCCCCCCGCGTACACATTACATCGATAACAAAATGCTTAAGAAATAAAAACGGAACATTACCTGAATCATAAATGGTGTCTTGAAATTATAGACATAAACAAAGAATGTGGTGTTTTCTTTTCCAGCAAAAGCATAAATCTTGTGGTCAAACTTGATGTGGAAGTGATCACAGGAGCGTTCAGTCACGTAAACCTTCTCCAGAGGAGATGATTCTGTTGGGTGTAAAAATTATCTATCATTATAGAATTTCTCATATTGATGATGTCTACCTGGAGATTCCAATACGTCATGCCCAGAAACTGTATTTTATTTCTGACAGATAAAAATCTCTTAATATTATTGGGGATTAGAATTCATACTTACAAGACCTGTGAAAATCAAACCAATCTATAACACAATTGTGGTTTCATATGGGTACCATAATTGAAGCATCAACACTCAGTGTAGGGTAAACATCACAGTATTTCCCATAGGGGCACCATGATGGAAGAATCAACACTCAGTGCAGGCAAACCATTATTGCATTTCATGTGGAGGTGCCATGATGAAAGAATCAACCCAGTGTAAGCTAACCATCACAGTATTTTTTGTAGTGGCACCATGATGGAAGAATCTACACTCAGTGCAGGCTAAACATCATAGTATTTCACATGGCAAGAGATTTACTTGGTGATGTCCACTCACTCTCAAGAAATATCAAAAATGTGCTGATGTGAGTTGTTTTGTTGCACATCCTTTACAGGACATAGTAGTCAACTCCAGCATTCAAAACAATGTTTTCCCGTAGTGAATTTGAATAATGAAGACACAAACAATAGATAATCTCATCAGGTACATACTGCAGTTTCTCACACAACATAAAGTAAATTAACTAGATCAATCCTTCAAAGCTGAAATAGCTTAGTCTGGACAGCAAATATTTCAGCTTGAAGGATTGATCGAGTTAATTTACTTTATGTTGTGTGAATTCTGCAGTATGTACCTGATGAGATGCAACGAAATATGCCAGGCAATAAATCGTGCAATCTATTGTTTGTGTCTTCGTTATTCAAACTCCAGCATTTTTGGTTGTTTGTGATTCCTGGGCAAATTTATATTTAGTAGTTTGCCATTGATTTATGAATGACTGGCACTCATACCATCGTATGGAAACCATGGAAGATGGTATGCTTTCAAATCGCTAGCAGCTGTGTTTCTAATGCAGTATGCGGGATTACGAATTACATTTGTAACTCCTTCGCCACAGAGCCCATTGATGTGAGGAGGTTTTATCATTGTAAAATTTAGCCTGGACAGCAGCCTATTCAGCCCTCTCTTTGCATCTTCCAATATTTGAGGGATTCTTAATGTTCACAACATGCACACACGATATCCTAATTGTTTGCCCTTATCCTTGAAAGCTAGGTGTCAATCCACTACTTAGGGATTAGGGAGGTATATAACATTCTCAAAATTTTGGTAAACATAATTCTCTTTTAACTTGCTGTTCTCACAGTCTGACCACGGATGTAGATTCACAGTCATCACTTGGTTCTCGCAAACGTCTTACTTCTCGTAGAGCACTCGGTATTTCAGCCTGGTCCATGGCTCGTCCACTCTGATTGTCATCTGAGCTCTGATAAGGACTGGCATCTATCAGAGTGAGGGTGGTATACAGACTTTTCTCCCAAACCTGCGTCAAAGCACCATCTCCAGAAGGACTGTGTCACTAAATCTGCCTTCCCCTCTCCAAGCTCAGCAACCAGCGGAATGTGTGAGACCAGTACTGGAACGTGACATCTGAGGAGGGGCTTTGAGGATGTAGCCAGGTCATGATTCAGCACAGCACATAAGGACTGGCTCAAATCAGGCCCAGGTTGGTAATGCTTCTTTCACAGATGTTTGGTTTTTCATTATCAATCAACTCCCAGTTTTTAATTACTGTACTTCGCAGTTAACAAACTTCAACCCAATGCCCAGAGGTAGGGCCAAAGCTGAAAATTGCAACTCATGATGAACAGGAAGCCCAATATATGGAAGTCAGGATAAAAACCAGGTAAGATTCCTTGGGTGAGCCCAGAACCAGATCAAAGTAGCATGTTTCAGTTTGTATTAGTGGAAGCCTCTTTGAAAATGAGGAGAATGCTCATACGATGACCCTGCCTTCCCTTGAGGATTAAATATCACACATGAGGATCTTCTTGGTAGGCTAGAAAAAGTTAAGGTTAAATGCATATTCTTTACAGGACATTGCAGTCAATCCCAGCATTTTGAGACTGTTTTTGATTTCTTGGCAAGTTTACATTCAGTAGTTTGCCACTGCATTCTGAACTACCAGCACTCACACCATTTTATGAAACCCAATGCAAAGAGATCTGCTGCCAAATCGCCTGCAGCTGTTTCGAACGAGGTATGTGGCATTACGAATTGCCTCCGTAATCCCTTGGCTCTGTGGGTAGAAAGGAATGGTAAATATAAGAATAACATGTGGGAAAATGACTTCATTTCATTGAAGGTCTGCAGAATGTCAGAAAATCCATGCAACAAACCAAGATCTGTATGATAATGCTAGAGTAAGATAGACATTGACATCTGCGCTCATTATTCGCTAAATGAAGAAAAGACTGGTCATCTATACCTCCATGCATTCAGGCCTGCAAAATGTGATGGTGCTAACACTTCACAGATTCATAACAGATTCCAGCAAAGGTGAATGGTATTATGGCATTAACTGAATGGTATGGTTGTGTGTTTCATGGCATTAACTGAATGGTATGGTTGTGTATATTGCGGCATTACCTGAATGGTAAGGTCATGCACATAATGGCAACAACTGAATGATGCAAACATGTGCATCATAACAATAAATGTTTTATCAGGTACATTATGGCATTTACTGAATGGTATGCGTCGGTAACTTATGGAGTATGTGAGCCGGTCGCTCAGAAAGCAATGGCAAACTACTGAGCGTAATCTTGTCAAGAAATCAACAATCAGCTGAACGATGCTGATGTTGATAGCGATGTCCTGTAAAGGATATGCGAAAAAAATGGTCACAAATATATATATATATATATATGAAATGAGTGGTGTGGTCAAGTATATCATGTCATTAATTGAATGCTTATTGAATGGTGGTGTGTACTACATGGCAATAATTGAAAGGTATGGTCATCATGGCATCAACTGAATGGAATGCTTGTATGTATCATGGTATTAACTGAATGGTATGGTCATAAATATCATGGCAATAACTGAATGGTATGGTTGGGTATGTCATGGCATTAACTGAATAGTATGGTTGTGTATATAATGGCATTTATGGATGGTTATGGTTGTGTACATAACGGCATATAACTGAATGGTATGGTTGTGTATATCATGGAAATAACTGAATGGTATGGTTGTGTATATCACGGAAATAATTGAATGGTATGGCCGTGTATATCATGGAAATAACTGAATGGTATGGTTGTGTATATCATGGCAACAACTTACTGGTATGATCATGTGTATCATGGCATTAACTGAATTGTGTGGTTGTCAACATGAGGACAGCAAACTGAATTTGTTTTTGCCTATATTATTTTGCCTTATTATAAAACACTGACAGCTTTAAATCTAAAAATCACAAATTTAAATACAGATCTATGTACATTTTATAATGTCTTCACAAACAAAACTGGTTCATCAACAATTAGTACAACACTTACTTGATTTGTATGTAATATTTATCATGGCAGAGGAGGAGGCCGAAGAACAATTCAAGGTGAAATCAACATCTCGGTCACTCTGGAATGATTTCAACACAATTTGTATGGAAATTGAATATTTGTATCTGGTCTGTTATCATCATATAGCTCTTCTAAGTATTCTGTCCATCTATTAATTATATTAATTTGTTCCATTAATATTGCTCCATGATTTGAATGTAAATATTCAGTGACATTTCTTGTTTTCCTAGATGTTGAAATATTTAATTGTTGTGAGTTTTCTTCACCATTTATAAGAATAGATAAACTGAAACATGCTGGGACAACCTGAAAGATTGATGGAAAAGAGAGAGCAAAGATTCTTGACAGCATTTCATCATAACACGTAAAAGTGTGAGCACATGAGTCTACACATTCTGCTGCAAATCGTGAGACGTGAAGAAAAATGATCACCCATATTAATCGGCAAGGCATTTGATGATGATGATGATGATGTACAGAAATTATGTGCAACAAAATGGGCTTCATTATATTGTCAGTCTATCAGAAACAATGAGGAAATACACCCAAAATGACACAAACAGTTTTGCCCCAAACTAAATGACACAAACAGTTTTGCCCCAAACTAAATGACACAAACAGTTTTGCCCCAAACTGAGGGAACCCATATTCCCCTTCTTTTGCTGCTGCTGACATTTATTGCCGAATGGGATACAGGCCCTCAACAAGCTCACATCAAGTTCTGTGTAGATCTGATCATTGGATGCATTTTGCAGCTAAAATATTAAGTTTTCTACAAGATGAAGTAGTTAGCCTTATGCCAAACCCCCTTAGTCACCCCTTATGACATGCATGATAGGTTACAGTGTTACGATTCTTTGCTTCCCTTATGGGTCCAGGTAACACACAGGTGAGAGCCTATACTGCACTATTCAGTGTGAAATGATAAACATCACATATACTAGGACAGGTTATTAGGAGATGGGGGAGATCAGTTTAATTGAAAAATATGTTGGAAAAATGATACCTCAACCAAATACTGAACCCAACCACTATCTTACCAAACTAGTGCATTTCCATTAAGTTATCACCATTATAGAACATTAAATGCTTCCTGCGCTAAAATGTTGCTTAGTGTTGACATGTTCAGTGATAAATGATAACTGTCTTCAGGTAACTTGTTAATGTTCTGTAATTATGGTTGGTTGGGGAGTCCTTGGGTAGACTGAGTTTTAACTCTAAAATCTGAGGCATTTGCATTCACGTGATTTGAACCCTGAAATGGCTCACAAGTGAGGGTGGTGGAGAGACTTTCATAGTGACCTGGTACTGAAATACCATTTTCATAAGAATCTGTGCTGCAGAGCTCTTCTTCCCCTCTCAAACCTGTGGAGAAGAGACATATTAGGATGTAACCAGGTGTGACAGGACAGCCCCGGCAGCATCAGAATTACACAAGTTTGAAAGGAATTACAGAGCCCACAATATTTTTCTATCATTTTCTAAATGAATAAACGTCCACCAGAAAATGATAGAAATGCAAGAGGATTGAAAACAAGAGAAAAATACATTTTGACCACGCACGCCCCATCATTTCTGTAATGCTAGGTCTGAGAAAGCTTTGATGTCCAGATCAAACTTAAAACCCAGACACCACGGCACCAGTCGGCAGGTGCTATCAAAGGTTGAAAACTCACTGTTTTCAGTATCAGGGAAGAGAAAGACGGCAAAGTGTGAAATCTGGGCTGGGGACGACGTTGATACATCGCGGAGCCAGTCAGTTGAGATTGACGTGTTAATTTAGAATCCTGCAGTTGGAATAGGGACTAACACCTTACGGTTAACATGACCTAACGTGAAAACCAGCCACGGCAGAATGGGAGATAAGAGGGTCAGCCAGACCCGTCTGAAATAACACATGCGGTAAAAGTCCAGACTGGGGAGCCGGGACAACGTCTGTAGTGGCCACCACAAAGGAGCAATTAGGACCAGATGCTTAACACCTCTCCGCAATACTACGGGGCAAAGTAGGAACACATGGCTGACACATTCCTGCCAGCAACCGGGAAGGCTTGTGTTAACAACCGATTGGTATGTAGTTATGACGCAATGTCTATTGCATCGCTAGCGAGGCATGTTTTATTGTTTCAGGCCATGGTGGGGCATCAGTCAATTTGATTGACAAATGAAACTACCGTCCACAGGAAAGGAGGAGGGGTGAAAAGAATTTGGCACTTAATCTATCTAGGTAAATCGTCCTACATGAAAAATAGGTGGAGCTAACAGGAACTTGGACATAGTAATTAGCTAGTGTGGAAACTAGCCAGGGACGGAGAGAATAAAACTGTGAGCAGTGACAACAATCCTCAGACGCATTTACAATAGCATTCTTAGGATACCTACTGGAGAAATATTAACATTTCGTTCTGTTGGACTTCTGTACGAAGTCGTATGACAGGATTTCCTAGCTATAACCCAGGTAATACCATTACTCTGATTAGTTTGTTTGCTAGTCTGAAGGCTTGTGTAGTTTCCTGTTTTTACATATTCTCCAAAACTTTACACTCGTGGATTTTCTTTGTACTTAATGTTCCAGTTCTAGCTTTACGATTTCACTGAGAACTATTTTCTTCTTTCATTCACCACTTGGTTGTCTGATTTGTTGTATGTGATAATTTGGAGAAATCCATTATCCAAGCTACATGAGCTTGTGGCTTATGCTGTACAGGAGATACATTTAGATTCATCCTGTATGATGTTAAACATTGGGGAGACTGACTATTTAGGAGAAATTCCTGAGAGCTACCAGTCTCTTGATAGTGTCCAATTAACATTGATTATTTGGACCAACACTTTGAGTGCCTACCAAGATTGTGGTGAACCCACTTGGTTTGAGGAATGGCACCAGTTCACCTTGTCTGCTTGATGTCTGCATGAGGACAGACATGACTTAGGACATTCAATATCCCAGACAGATTCAGGGAAGGCATTTAATGTTCGACAGGACTGTGCGACCAGCCCTTCCGACAAGACAGTATGAATGAATCAGAAAGGGAAAGAGTAAGTGAGGTGAACTTATATGGGAAACACCCCATTACATAAATGTATGTGATGATGTATGTTTTGAGCTATAGATGTTCTAAATGGTTTTATGAATATATACATATATATTTATTTATTTAGAACTCATATATGTTTATGTAACATGCCATCATCTATCATCATACCATCATATATTATGACTTGAATGTATGTTTATATGAATGTATAGACATATGTGTTTGAGATGTGTAGACGTAGATACTACCCATCTCCGTTCATTTCACTCCAGATCTCTTAGGAGCAATGGACAGTCAACAACCCATATCAGGGAGTGACTTAGCCTTGTGAAGGAACCAATTTGGACTCCTTCAATCTGACAGTGAACTGCGTCTCACTGGGGGAAGCATGACCTATGTGACCTCTTAAGTTACGTATACCATACCATAATCATCATCATCATCATATGATCATCAAGACTAGAAATAATAAACACAGTTGTTGTATTTTAAAACTCACTTTGTCCGTATAATTCTAAATGTTTATAAATGTTTGTGTAGCATAATCAAGTACACACATTTTGTATCATTTAGTGGGGGTTCACACATATTGTCCAGAAGTGGGAATCTATGTCCGGGAGGTATCTTGCCTATGCAGTCATAAGTAACCAGATTACGTTGCATGTCTTAACTCCTCCTTTCTCACTTCTGGTGATACCAAGTACAGCCAAAACTATATAGATATATTCTATCTTCAACGAGCCACTTCTTGGCTGTTTTCTTGAGTATCAGGGACAGTGTCTTAAATCAGCATAACAGACATTTGTTCCACGTTTTCTCTCTGGGATCTGGGGTGGTAATTAGTCCCTTCTGACAGAGTTAGGGGATCTTAAACTGCATCCAGAACTAAACACCAGCAGAAGAAAATGATGTTGGCTGGGTGGTTGCCCAACTGGGAGCTACCTCAAGCCAGTTGGTGACACCAGGTCACAGTTAAGCACAGCTCATACTGACTGACTGGGATTAGTCCTAGGTTGATGTTTCCTCCAAGGGTTTTAGTTATTTCATTGCCAAAAGACTCGAACCCAATGTCCAGACAGAAATGTACTCTACATGACGTTAACAGCAAAATACATTAAGCTTGACGCTTAATTTGTTCAGCTGGCAAAGTTTATAATGCACTTTTAAATTCACTTGTAATAATGAAACAATCATTCGTCTTTAAATTTATCACATATTTTACCAAAATGTATCAATGAATAAAATCTATAAGTAAGTTGTTTTATCTATTACATTCTATTTCAATGTTTTCTGACATGTACTCAAATATTCAGTGTACCATTACATGAGCAATCTCTGTGGTCTACAAAAATTAAAATGACCTACCTGAAGATAAAGTTTTTAAAAAAAATAAGGGAGACCTCTATTTTTTATCACCTCTTCTTCCTTTGCTTTTTTTCTCTCCTTCTTCTGGTTGTCAATCCCCCATTGGAACATAAGAACTTAAAAACAGCATGCCTTGCTCTCCAATAATTTGTTATCTCTTATTTTTTTACCTTTTATGAAAACTTGTTCATAACTGATCTTAATTTGCAACTAAGGTATTTTATGAGATGGGAAGCCATCACTATATCACCCCTCATTAGACACCTTTAATGACATGCCTGATAGGTTACAATGTTACTGTTTCCTGCTTTAATTATGAGTCATGAGAATACGTTTAAGATTTTTTATTGCAGATACTTGAGGCATTATGTTGTAAAACTAACAGAAGCATACATTGCTCATATTCAAGTAGTTTTGAAGCTGCTCATTTAAGAATTGGTTACTGTGTTAAACAATTAAAAAACACACAATTAATGGCAGCTTTGCAAAGAAAAATTACAGCAAAGAGAGGACATTGTGGTGACAAACTTTCATCAGCAAAAACAAGAAGAAAATACAGCAACACACAAAACAATGAAAATGACACCACAGGGACTACTAATAGTGTAATTTCCATTACCTGCGTGTTGTTGCGTTTTCTTGTTTTATTGCTGATGAAAGCTTGTTGTCACAATGTATTTTGTAATGCTGCTTTACATGTTGTGTGTTTTGATTCTTTACATTTCCACAGCTTTATATCACAGTTTAACTCATTTAATTTACCTTGTTTTTAAACCATATCATTAACTTTATCATAGTTTTTTCTCTGATGCTGTTACTTGCGTATATTAAGTTGTTCTAATTGATTTCAAATAGCATATACTTTATTTTGTTTTGTCAGTTTTTTGTGCTGATGTATGGATTTATAAATTTTCTGCTTGCTCTTCGGTCCTCTTCTTATACAAACTGTTCGAAAAAAATACAAAATAGTACTTACGGAAGTAGGAGTATTCAAAAAATTGATCTGTGTTAGACGTGTATCATCCAACTTTGACAAGTTAAATGTATACTGGAAATCAGTGTTCAGTTGGTCTGAAACAAGAAAGCATAGAAATATACAAAATTCTAATAACATATGATAGTATTCATTTACTAGTATTCATTCAAATAAATAAGAAGTGTCCTGCCTGGAGTCATAACAGAAATCTATTTTCAAATGTGACTACTTACAATCAATTTTTAAATATTAAAAAGAAATCTGTTCATAAGTTAATCAGTGTGCATGTTAGGGAAGTTGATAGCGAACTACACTGATAATGAGTTCATTAGGACGTGGGGTCGATGCCTGGGCTCATCACCTGAGAAAGTGAGGGAAAGACTGGCCACTTATACTTCCGTGCAGTCAGGCCTACAACATGTGACATTGCCTATCACATCACAGACCCATAACGTTTGTACATGTTGGGACACATAAGTCAATCAAAGTGAATGGAAACAATCTGAAACAAACCAATGTATTAGGGACGTTCATTTGAAACCCGTTCCAATGGCTTTATTATAAAAGCATGAAAGAAACATTAACAGGTGTGGTAGAATTAAACAAAGCATTCATTTTGAATGAATTATGCACCATGGGTTGGTCAGAAAAAGTCGCCGTAGGCATTCAGGCAAGCATCTGATTGCTTAGGTAGGAGGTGAATGCCATCCACAAAAAAAGATTGTGGTTACTCACTGAACCATGTGTTTACCGCGTTCATTACGTCTGCATTCGTGTGAAATCGTTGCCCCTTGAGAGCTTTTTTGAGAGGTCCGAACAAATAAAAATCACATGGTGACAAATCAGGACGATATTCTGGATTTTGCAGAATTTCCCACTTCTTGCTTGCTAATGCTTCCTGCACAATCTTTGCGACATGCGGACGAGCATTGTGCAACAAAATCACAACATGAGAAAGCATGCCGGGTTGTTTATTCTTGATGACTTTTTGCAGCGTGTCTAGTGTTTGCAAGTAGTGGGTAGAGTTGATGTTGACACCAGGCTCTTTAAAGTCAGCCAACAATAGCCCTTCATGGTAAAAAAAAATGCGCTCAGCATAACCTTACCAGCGGAAACCTGTAACTTGAATTTGTTTGGCTTTTAGTGATCCAGCATGCTTCCATTGCATGCTCTCTCTTTCGCTGCTCGGCTCAAAGTGGTAACACCATGATTCATCGCCTGCCACTATGTGGAAGAGAAATCCATCACCCTCCACTCTGTAACGCAGCAAGTGGTTCAAACACCATCCCATGCGTTCCTCTTTTTGGTGGTCGGTCAACATCCGTGGTACCCACTGTGAACATACCTTCCGATATTGCAGTTTCTTACGAACGACCTTTTGAATTGTCCCAATTGACACACCAAATTCTTTCGCTAGCGAACGTATGCTTCGACAACGGTTCATCTGTACTGCTGCATCAATTTTGGCGATGGTGTTTTCTGTTGCGCTTGACCCGGCCGTCGAAGACCTGTCGTGAACTGACGTCCTTTCTGAAACATTCGTGCCCAGTCTGTCACTGTTGTCTTCGACACACATTTATCACTGTACTCTGCCTGCATTCTTCGATGAATGTCCACTGGTCGACATCCTTCAAATGAAAGAAACTGAATCACTGCTCTTTGAGCTTCTTTGGACGGATTTTGGACCAACCCAGCCACTTTCTCAACGGGCAGAAACAGAACCTATGCATCATGCAACGACAAGCATGTGCTCTTTTATTCATTGGTCAGTACTTATCACATGACTATGACATGATTATGTTCAACGTATGCAATTACGCATGGTGCGGCACGAACAGATTTCAAATGAACGCCCCTTATATTTAAGTATTAGAGTGCTTTGATAACAGAAGATGGAATATGTAGAATAACTCAAGCAAAAGCAGCAGTCCACAAGATGAAGAATATTCTGTGCAATATATTTCTCTCAGTCGAGGTGAGAAACAGAGTTCTTAAACAACTAAATAGAATCAATTCTGGTATATGGAAATGAATCGTGGACAATTAGCAGACTAGCGAGAAATTATGTGGAAGATGGAAAGATGTGGTTGCATAGAAAAATGATAAAAACATCATGGTGGATGCTGCAGGAGACAGTAAAAGATAGGATGGCTTGGTGTGAGTTGGTTGAGGGGCTATAGGGGTGAAAGGGCAGAAGAAGAGGAAAGAAAGTTAAAAGTCATGCTGGTTAGAAACAAATCCAATGTTGCCACTACTGGAGATTCAATCCAACACCATTGTAATGGTAAGCTAATGCATTAACCAGTAAAGGTAAATGCAGTCCCATGGCAAATACTGCAATTGGAGTTAAGTTATAAGGACTTCACATATTCTAGGTCATGGAATAATCAGGCAGGATGGCCAGTTCCCTTCTCACCACTTCTGCTTCCCACCAAATTCTGAGAATGATCTTGTACCCATTATTATGAGGCTAAATCAACTCCCAGAGCTCTAAGCCACAAAAATAAGATCCTGTCACTGCTGGAATTCACTCTAGACCACTGTCGTAAGCAAGCTCAGTTACTACTACCCTACCACAGCTTCAGCGAACCAGGACAAAGATAATACAGTAGCAATAATCAAGATATTTACTTACAGTAGCATGTTCCTCCATTTTTTGGGTCACCTGAATATTTGCTGCTTTCATCACATCTGTTTCGGAGATACATTTTAACACTGTATCAAATTGTATTACACAAGAAACATAAGCATCACATCTGTTGGCAGATACATTCTGACAAGGTATCAAATTATATTACACAAGAAACATAAGCATCACATCTGTTGGAAGATACATTTTACCATGGCATCAAATTGTATTACATAAGAAACATAAGCATCACATCTGTTGGCAGATACATTTTGACATGGTATCAAACTGTATCACATAAGAAACATAAACATCACATCTGTTGGCAGATACATTGTGACATATCAAATTATATTACATAAGAAACATAAGCATCACATCTATTGGGAGATACATTTTAACATGGTATCAAATTGTATTACATAAGAAACATAAGCATCACATCTGTTGGGAGATACATTTTGACATGGTACCAAATTGTATTACATAAGACACATAAGCATCACATCTATTGGCACATACATTTTGACATGGTATTAAATTGTATTACATAAGAAACATAAGCAACATGAGAATAGCTTCACAAAATGTTTTACTTGTTCACTTTGTAAATATCATGAGGATTATCATGTGCTGTACCAATAAGCATGAGCTATCAACAGTCTTGGTTCAGGTCTGTATTCTTGTCCTGATTATGTCATGTGCCAAGCTATCCAAGTATTTATCTCTCTGTCTTAACTTGCTCTTTTCCTATGAAGTTTTCCAGTTGCAACTAAGTTCTCAAGTTGATTTCTCATCATTACCCAGCCTGCCCTATGCAGAACTTCACCCAGAAGCCTTTCAAAATTGACCTCTATCATAAGCCAGATGTCCTGCCTCAGCTGGTATCATGTGTACATTATCTATCATATTTTGAATTAATCTAAATTGTGGTCTTCTTGAACTCTACCTCCAAGGTGGACTTCCCTCCATAATTATCTTTTCTAGACTTTCATGTCTGTTTACCCAAAATATTTCATTTTCTTCATTTTTGTTTGTCTTAATTAAGAATCTTCTTCAATGCTGAATCTTCCTGATAAATATGATTTTGCTCCTTTCAGTCCAATGAATTTTTAATATAATTTTTGTAACACTTACACTCAAAGTGGATGCGTGCTTTTCAGTTCATTTGTTAAGTGTCACAGTTTCGCATCCATATGTTGCCACAGGAAATATGTATGCTCATAGTGCTGACTTTTGTTGTAGTGTCTGTGTCGATCCAGACAGGTTTCTTTAAAAACTGCTTAGGTTTTGATGAGCAATGTTTGCTATTTTAGGTTCTGTCGTCACTTTTCCATCACCCATAAGCAGGCAATCAAAATATTCAAAACTACTCGCTTTATATAATTTCTCTCTGTTGATAAATATATATGTTACCATACTTGTTTTATTCCATGTCACTGTTTGTGGTTTTGCTATACCGAGATATACATTTTGTTTTTGCATTGGTTTAATTAGTTTCTCAATTCCTATTTGTGTTCTTGATAATAAAGTGTCACCAGCTTATCACAGTTTTGATACTTTTATGCCCCTGATTACAAAGGAATAATACTGTTCTCTTTGTGTTCTGTATATTTTCTGTAACATTCCCCATAATATTTTCATTATACAAGTTAAAGAGTGATCAAAATGCAGCACTGTCTGATTTCATGTTCTCCTCATAAAATGTTCAAAACTATCTGGACTGTCCACATCCAATTTCTCTAATCAATTTACAGTTTTCATCGGTTTCTCAGAGACTGTCTCAATTGCTTTTCTGTTTGTCCAAGGTATCCTTTGCATTGTTCTTGGAAACCAAATTTTTGCTGCCATTATGCGTCGCTTGTCTTTTATGCTTATGACTTATGTTTCATACAGCAGCATAGACTATATAGCATTTTCAAATATATTACACTCAAATATGTTATCTCCCCCCCCCCTCTCTCTCTCTCTCTCTCTCCCCTCCTCTCTATCTATAAATGTATACAACTATAAGTGCACAATATACTCACCTATCACAGAATTTACCAGTAACGCCTCTGGTTCGACAGTAGCAATCACCAGTAACTGGATTACAACTGTCAGCTTGACCATTGCAGAAACACACTAAACAAAAAAAAAAACCAACCTTTTAATTAGCACAATCACACAAATGCATCATGATTTATACAGTTACCATTTTATTAGCAGAATCATATAAACACCCTACTTCTTGTTTATAATCTCCCAATTCAGTGTTAACTAAACACTGCATAGTTAAATATCAAATACTGCGTCTGGAGTGAAATGTTTGACCTTCATATAATTACATCATCATCATCATCATCATAAAATGCCTTGCTGGCTGGCATGGGCGATCATGCTTGTCCACAAATTGCGATCTCCAATGGCATGGAATAATTTATGTGTTGACACCCGTGCCATGACACTCGAATGTCAAGAATTTTCTCTCTTCTACCCCTCTTTCCATAAATCACATACTTCAGCAACAGAAAAATATTGGATAGAATGACCAGTTCCATTCCTCACATTTCCTCCCCAGTCAATTCTGAAACTTTCTAGTACCCATTTAATGAGGCTGGGTTGCCCAAGAGCTGCACTAGTCAGAGAAAACAATGCTGCCACTTCTGGGGTTTGGGACTGAGCCTAGACCACTGTCTTGGCAAACAAGCTCACTAACCACAATGTCACCACAGTTCCCCAATGCATCCTCACCATCATGTAGCAGGTTTTTGGCACAACCTTCACTCCTATCATGGCCTGCCGAAAAGTGTTTCCACCCCTTGTCAGCTCTCCCGCCTCTTGTATCCTCATGCCCAAGGTATCTATCTGCCTTGTCCTGTGTCTATCTTCATGCTGGTGATGTCTTCTTCCAGGAAACATTCCTTCTATTACTGTTCTGTCTAAACCACTGAGACATTGAATATGGTCAAAGTATTTCAGTTTCCAAGACATGTTGCTGTTTATAAGCCAGTATTCTTTCATGTTCACATCTTGTAGAATGTCAGTATTTTTCTACTTCTTAACCCGTTACCGGCCCAGAATGGCCCAGAGCGTTTTTACCCCAGAACGGGCAAAATGTCCCAAAGCGTTCATGATTATTAAGTGTTGTAAAAACGCAATCTCGCGGCTTCCCGAGACTTCCGATTGTTTAGTCTGGTGTTCTCGGTAAGTAAATAACATGAGCGCCATTTGTAAGCGATTTAATCGGATTTTTGTATAGTTTTCAGAGGGTTTACGCTTTGTTTTTCAAAATGGATTTCATCAATTCTTCATGTGATAGCGGAGATTCCACTGGGTTGAATTTAAGTAATTGAAATAGATGTAAATTATAGCAAAAAAATAAATAGCAATTTAAATAGATATCAGTGATATATATCAGAGTGGGCAGTGTACACACACTTCGGATCTCTCGGAGTTTCAAGAAAGTGATTCTGATTCTGAATCAGTGTATAGAAGACTGACAATCACAAACAATATTTTTTATTTTGTAAATATTTGTGTTCATGTGAGTACAATTTTAAATCTCCATTCATTTTCCTTCATTCTGATCTTTATTTCATAAAATACACTAACACCTTAGATATGATGTTTTTACTAATCCAACACTATTAAATCTTAGTAAACACCTGAAATATCTTGCCCGTTTAGAGGTAGAAAAAGGAAAAACGCTTGCCCTGTAAAGGGTTAAAGAGCCCTGATTTTCTTCTTTAGTGATTGTGAAATGGTCACTGCTATATAGGCCCTCAATAAAAGTTTGTCAAACTCTCCTGTCCTTTACTATCTCTTGCTGTGCCTTCCATGTCTTTCCCATATTACTTATTTCTGTATCTAATACCCTTCTCTAAATGCTTTTTGGTCTCCCTTTATTACCTATATTTTATGGATACAGAGGAAGGGCTTTCTTGTTAGGCTATTAAATGGTTTTAAATATGTGTGTCCTATCCATCCCCAGTGTATTTTACTGACCACCTTCATCTTCTTCTTCTTCATCATCTTTAGCCTTTTATTCCCCCAGTGGAGTATAGGCCCTCACCTCTTACTACACTGGAATTTGTGCAATTCTCTTCATGAGTTAAACATAATTCTGTGACACAATTTCATGCCATTATATTCTATGTAAGCACTTGTTAAAAATGATTACATATGTACACCACACATAAAGTCAGCGTCTGTGGCTATGGGATAGCCAACACATTTAGCAGATCTACACCAGGTTTGTAATCAGATGCAGACGATCTGGAAACAAGTCCACCCTGTGTTGATTTTTAACAATGATATGAGTGATGGTCATTCAGAAAGTAACAGCAAACTACTGTCTGTAAGTCACAAACAGCCAAACAATGCTGCGGTTGAGGGTGATATTCTGTGAAGAACATGCAACTAACTTTAACCCTACATATATTTATAACCAGAACACTATAACCAACGATCTGATTATGAAAACCATACAAACACCTAAACATTATAACAAACATTTCAAATACCAGAACAGCATAAATACACCAGAACACTGAATAAGATATCAATTAGCAGAACCACAGAAACACACAAAACTGAAGTTCATAATCAAAATGTTGATTAGCAAAATCATATAAACATGCCAGAATATTATCATCAACTTATTTTTCTTCTAGTTCATGTCATGTGGCAATGGTAGTCATGTCTGTCAACACCCTTGTGTCTTGTGTAATTTTGCCACAATTTCTGATACAGATGTACCACCATACCATGATGTCAAACTGTCTCCCCCTGCCTCTCTTCACCTTTAACTTTCTCAATGTCATGATGTACTCCAGCTTTTCCCTTTTTATGATATACCCACAGAATGTGGACTGTCTTCTTTTGAGGCTAGTAACCAGTTCTCTTTGTGGGTTAACATCTTTCACAATATCTTCATTACTATTTTTATCCGTCAACATTTTGTGGGTTAACGTCTTTCACGATATCTTCATTACTATTTTTATCCATCAACATTTTGTGGGTTAACATCTTTCACGATATCTTCACTACTATTTTTATCCGTCAACATTTTGTGGGTTAACATCTTTCACGATATCTTCATTACTATTTTTATCCGTCAACATTATGTGGGTTAACATCTTTCACGATATCTTCATTACTATTTTTATCCGTCAACATTTTGAGGGTTAACATCTTTCACAATATCTTCATTACTATTTTTATCCGTCAACATTTTGTGGGTTAACATCTTTCACGATATCTTCATTACTATTTTTATCCGTCAACATTTTTGTGGGTTAACATCTTTCACAAAATCTTCATTATTATTTTTATCTGTCAATATTTCAATACAAAATCTGAATGAACACTAAATCTGTTAGCACTGAACATAGCATGTGAATGCAGCCTTGCTCATGATTTCCAGCTGTATTTTCTGTTTGAATTCACCATTAAAAAACACCAACATATGCATGTTCCCTACTCTAATTTCTCCACTTACAACTTTTTGTTTCAGTTTATCCTGTTTATACATTTCAAAAATCCCTTTTCTACCACTACTTCTACCTTTCATCTAACAATGGACCAATCGCCATCAACCAACCCTTTGAGCTGAGATTTTGTGACCTAAGGATTCCATGTGACTTTCTGAGGAATATAGGACCTCAGCTAAGTTACTTTTTATTTGTATTTTTTTAAAACATAGTTTCTGTTTGTTGTTTCTGTTTGTTGTCAGCTGTTTGCTGATGAAAGCATAAAGCACGAACTCCGTAGCCCCAATGCCGTGACCATTTCACCCCCATATTTTAGCATTATATAACAACAAAAAAGCCTGCACCAAACCTCACATCCTGTACAAGTTATAACTAGAAAACAGTGACTTACGTGTACACTTGCCACCATTTTCTGGATCTCCATAATATCCATCAGAACAAAACTGACATTGAGGACCTGAAATTAAGAGCAGACAAATAGTTTCACTGATTGGATTCAAGCACCAAGAATATCACAATTAGTACAGTGGTACCTCGGGTTACGAACTTAATTCGTTCCAGAACTCGGTTCGTAACCTGAAATGTTCGTAATCTGAAACATTGAAATCTGTTAAATAAAGACAATCCGTTTCAAGAAGAAAGAATCATTCTTTTTTATTAACATCCAGTCGTTTACTTGACAAAACGCAAAGAATACGTGTACATCACGTATTAAATAAAGAGAAAGAAAACAACAAAATGAATTAAATGTAAAATAAAATAAAAGATTTAGTCTTATCTTTATTACCAAGAAAACGATCATGGGAAATTTGTCACTTTCTTTGTTATTTTGAATCATTAGTTTCAGGATTATCTTGTCGCTGTTTCTTGGCAGCCGACTGGGAATCTTTCTGCACCAAGAAACTATCAAGGGGAATTTATTGCTTCCTTTGCTAGAGAATCTTTCTGAAGTGGGCCATTGTGTTATCATTCATCAGGTTTACCGCCCTGTTAGCAACATGTTTGTTTGGATGATGGTTCACAATGAAGTCTTCAATGTCTGCCCACTTGCTGCAAATTTCAATCCTTTGTATCAATACAAGAGGGTTCTGATTTCAGTGAACAAAATCCATAGCACCATACAGATCCTAATATGTGCATACCAGAATACACAATTATCATCATCATTACGTATCATGCCTAATGTAAGTGTGGGAGACAACTGGTTCGGCATCTCAGTCACCAGAATTGTGGATCAGGCAGTGATCTTGTCCCAATTATACCAGTTGGTCAAGCCATCCAGGTATTTATCACTGTCTTCCTCTTGTTCCTATCCCATCAAGTTGCTAGCTGTTACTCAGTTTTCAAGTTTATTTCTCCTCGTAACATGTTAATAAAATCTTGACTAATTATGCAAACTACCATATTCTGCTAAGTGTAAACTCTCAAATTCACCATGTTGCCAGGGTAGTGGTAATAAGGCCTATTTTTTTACACTTTCCAACAGCTGACAGATTTTTTATGTGTGTAGAACCATGAACGGGACCTTTTGCATATTGCATTAGATTGAATCAGACACAGAGTTCCTAAACAATTTGAAGATACCTGTTTATAAGATAACACACACACAAAACACTAGAGATAATAAAAGGTCCCCACACAAAAAAGGTGCAAACACGGCATAACATAGTGGACACGTTAGCGAAGTTGATAGGAAACTGCTCTGATAACATCATGAGCATGGTCTGACAGAGTTTCAATGCCTAGGCTTCTTGCCTACTAAAGTGAGGCTAGGATTGACCATCTATTCCTCCGTGCATCCAGGCCTACAAAATTTGATGGCCCTATCACATCATAGACCCATAGCAGGAAACTGCTTGAATTTGTTTTATACAGTATAACTTTCTTAAATTGCCAGCTGCAGGTTTATGTGTTTATGTTTGTGCTGTAATACCTGATGAAGATGATAGGAATATCATCAATGAAGATGATAGGAATATCATCAAAGTTAAAGCATGTACACACTTATTTTATGAATTTTGAGTTAACAGGTCAAGCTTAGCAGAACTTGTGAGTGAGTGAGTGAGTGAGTGAGTGAGTGAGAGAACGAGAATGAGAGAGAGAGAAAGGGGGAGAGAGAGAGAGAGAGAGAGAGAGAGAGAGAGAGAGAGAGAGAGAGAGAGAGAGAGAGAGAGAGAGAGAGAGAGAGAGAGAGAGAGAGTGTTTGTGTGCACACGTGTTGTAATACTTGATAAAGATGCTAGGAATATCATCACAAAGTCACAGAATGTATTATCACGTTTTGTAAATTGTGACTAAAGAGGTTATATTTTTTATACTTTTATACATTAAACTTTTGTGTTGAAGACAGTTCTCACACTGGACAACACTTTGGAGTGCCTCCTCTTGGTGCTGCCTATCTGCAACCTGGGTCTCCAGTCTGACTAACATTCCAGGGATCACCATGCCTCTCAGCAGACTGAAATGCCAGTGCCGGTCATGCACATCCTGCTGGTTTCCCTGCTTGGGGAGGGGAAAGAGACTTCTGCAATATAATCCTTGTGGAGATAATACTTCAGTATTGGGCTGGGAGAAAAGTCTCTATACCAACCTCACTGCATAAACTGCCAGCCTTTTTCAGGGCTTAGACCACTTGAATGTCAGCAACTGGGACTTTAGAGTTAAAACTCAGTCATCCAGAAGATTCTCAACCAATCAACCAACAAAACATACTTCCGCAAGTAAGTAAATATAAATTATGTAATGATCAAATGAAGCATGAATAGTAAAGGAAGTCCTGTGACTGATACCACCAATGGGATGGTACAATTCTCAGACAATTCTCAGAAGATTATCCGGTACTAATTTCACGAAGTGTGTGCATGCAAACACATACAAATTCATCACTGACCAACAAACATGGATATTTTCTCAAGTACATTAGATAAATAATATAAAAAAATATTTTATGGTTTCACACTTACCAGTTGTTGGAAACTGGCATTTTTCACATGTGCTAGAGCCATTCAGACACGTTGAATGTCCATTGCACTGACATTCTGGTAAAAACAACAACACATATTTACTGTCATTTTATACAAATCACCAATATTTCTTGTTTAAATAAAAAGTCACCCTCAGTAAGTCCACTTACACAATGAGAAAGAAAGTAAAACCATAAAAAGTAAGGAGGTGAGAGAGAGATGTTAACTATCCACTGTATTCCTGTTGTCTTCTCAAAGGCAGTCTTCATAGCAAAGTGTTACGTCCCCTGCCTGATGCTCTGAAGGTGTGGAATCAATTCCAGACCCCATCATTCAGTTCATTTTCTTGGAGATTCTTAGGTGTTGTTGCCAGAGCTACAGAGTTCCTACTTTGTGTGATACTTTCAGCAGGATGCCCTGTGGACAGAAGCTGAGCCATATGGAATAAACCGGGTGCAATAAAATCAATGCTCTAGCTTTTTAAGATCCTTTTCTTTGTCTTTCCATATCTCATCTCATCTCATCATGTTCCTCTTGTACCTTGCGGTGTCGAGGTGAAGTATAAACTTCGTGAGAGTGCCCGGTTATGGGCTTCGTATATCGACATTCCCATGGATTCTGTTATTCCCTCCGTCCAGCGTTTACGTGGTCGGCCTCTTCCTCTGTTTCCATCTGGTCTGTACGTCATTGCCTGTTGTGGCATGCTGTTGACTGGTAGCCTACTTGCATGGCCAAACCATTTGACTTGCTGCTTTCTAATAAAATCTAGAGCAGCATTCCATATAACTATCTAAAAATTCAAGCTGTAACTACGAGGGAAGTCAATAAGTAAGTCACAAATGGTCGTTGAAAAATAACTAAATATGATAACTTTAAACCAGTTTATTTTTATACACACATTGTCTCTTTATTTCTCAACATAATTTCCACCAACATTGATGCACTTATCCCATCGTTTTATCAGTCCTCCCAAATCATAGAATCGCGTGCTGTTTTCTAAACCACTTTTCACTTCACATTCAACTTCGGCGTCATTCGCGAAATGTCTCCCGCCAAGGTGGTTTTTCAGTGGACCAAAAAGGGCTAAGCCTGGGCTGTAAGATGGATGTTCCAGAACTTCCCACCTTAGTTGGTAAATTTTCTCCTGAGTTAATCGAGCTGTATGTGGTCTGGCATTGTCAAGAAAAAGCAACACTCCTCTAGTCTGCAGTCCTGGAAATTTCAATCGATCATGCATTATGCTGTATGCTGAACCATGTGAGCACCCTATTGCAGATGCTACAGAGTCTATTGTTACTCGCCTGTCACCTCTAATCATCTCCTCCACCCGCTGCACGGATGCTTCTGTTGCAATCTCAACAGGATGACCAGATCGGATTTCATCAACAATTTTAGAATGTTCTTGAGAAAATTTTTCTACCCAGCTATGCACCGCTTTACGGGACAAACATTTGTCAGCATAAACAGGAAGCATTTCCTTATGAATGTCCTTTGCAGACAGTCCTTTTGCCCACAAAAAACGCACAACAGCACATTGCCCTTTGGTTGTACACTCCGTAAGTACAGTCGCCATTTTGTTTATGCGCTGCGCATGCGCACGAGACACCTAGCACCACTTGACGAACGGGAATATAAAGTTTGAGGCTGCTGTCACCTAATGACACCTGTAGAAAACACCAACTACATTTACCCGCCATCCCACAGAACTGTGTGACTTACTTATTGACTCGCCCTCGTATATAGACTTTTGATGAAAGCCAGTAGTATACAGACAATTTTGACTTTATAGGTACAGATAACAAGTATGTATGTATGGCTACCCCACTTGAATAACTTAGCTCTTTTTTAAAACTAAAGTGGAAACTGTTAAACTGCTTAAACTCCCCCGATGTGTCTCCACCTTGACGTGGTGGGGGAGCTTGCGTGTCCCATCGACCCCATTCGCTTGCCGATGGATGAAAAACTACATATCGGACAGCTTATGGGATAGGGACCAGACCAAGAGAGACACAACCTGCTGCTCTGCAGGTTAGACTGAGGATAGCAGTCAAAAATTTAAATCAGGCGCACGAAGGCAAAAGATCTGGTCCGGACAATACCCTAAGGCTCTCTGTCGAGGGTTGAGGCTGAACGCCTCTAAGCCACAAACCCTCGGATCTGAGAGCCGGGCCCATACCCACCCTCCGAAAAATAGAGGTGAGATACTGTGCAAGCTACATGCCCAGTTCTGATACTTGTTCGAAGGCTCTCAGCTGGGGGATATGAGGGATTCCCGGAAGAGAGGGCCTGGCCGTTTCTCGTTCACTGCTGCACGGAGGTAAGGTGCTGAGCCGGCAGCACATGTAGCCTACCTCTTGAGCGAGTACAAAAAAGTCAGAGAAGTGCCCCAGTCGAATGGAATGGTTACGAAAACTGTCTGTATCTAACTCATAGAGAGTAGACAAAAGTGGAAAAAACGTCTCAATAACACGAAATGGAACGCAAGGCTAGCGAACCCATTGCGTGGTCCGAAGTCAAAAGCAAAGCTTACCGAGTGGATGACGCCCACAGTCTGACCGATCCTGGTGTGTGCTTGAGCGGCCAGTGGCAATCGAGATGCCCAACACATGGAAGTGAGGAACTAAAGCAGCCATGAGCAGGACGTGGCAACTCCTCGGGTGAGCCCAGTCTCAGAGCAATATGTGCCGGCTCTGCAAGTATGGAAGCCTCCTTGGATAGCGAGAGAATGCCCATGATCTGCCCCTGCCTTCCCTTGAGGGTTGACCTTGATGTCGTTGACCGTTCTATCCTGACCAGCTGAGATGCGGGCGGCATCACAACAATAAAGTCTAACGTGCCTCGAAACCCGAGGAAGGCTAACCTCATTAAAAAATGCCCGCCGAAGCCGGAAGTTCTGGCCTACGGGTGGCAAAATAAAAACTGGCACTACGCATTTACGTCCGAGTGAAATGTCTCGTCCGAATGTCTCTCGTGCTAGGAACAGCTCTGACTACCTAGTTTCCGAATGCCGCTCTTGCTCGGAACAGTTCTGACTAGGTAGTTTTCCTAATGTCCGCCGTGCCTGGAACAGCTCTGAAGGGCACAAGGACAAGCACATGTCCGAAAACTCGCTGAGTGGATACCATCTGCAGACTTGTCTGGTTTGTGCAGGAATGGCCCGGGGCGAACAAAATGCCCAATATATTGAAGTGAGGAATCAAAGCAGCCATGAGCAGGACGTGACGATTCCCTCGGTAAGCCCAGCATCAGGGCGCTATGTGTCGGCCCTGCAATCATGGAAGCAACCTTGGATGGCAGAAAATGCTATGGACTGTCCCTGCCTTCCTTTGAGGGATGACCGTTGTCTTCGACCGTTCCAACTTGGCCAGCGGTGTAGCAGATGGCACCGCAAAAGTGAGAGTCTCCCAGGAATGCTACCTGGTCAAAAAAGCACGCTAAAGTCGATGTGTTGGCCTACGGGTTTTGGCCCAAGGGCGCATAACAGACACACCGCAATCACATCTGAAAAAACACTCCGGATGAACGAAAAGAAGAAGAAGAAACTGCTTAAAGATTTTAAAAATTCAGAACACATGAAAAGTTAGTTTCATTTCTCCACATTATTTCTTCTTCTTCTTCTGCATTCATCCGGAGCTTTTTTTTCGGACGTGATTGCGTTATGCCTGTTTACAGCAGAGCTGCGTTCTTGCGCCGTTAGGTCGACACATCCGACTTCTGCGGGCATTTGTTGACCGGGTTAACCTTCCCGGGACATTATTTCTATACATTGAATGCTTTGCTTGTGGGATTAAAAAGACTAATGGTTCTATAACTTTTACACAGCGTTACATTTGTTTTCTTTGATGGAGTTACTATCAAAGAGTTTTTATCAATCCCCAGCAGGGGAAACATTTTTCCCCTGACCAGTACAGCTCTGGGGTCAATCCAGTATTTAAAAAATGTGTACCAGATAATTGTGAGTTTTCTGAGAATTTTCTGTCAAGACGCTGAGGCAGGTAACTAGCCATTCCTTCTTATTTCGTCACTGCCTAGAATACATGAAGAAATAACTGATCTTAAATGTTTAAAATAAGCAAAAATCCAAAATGAGAGAACAGATTCTGCATATAATCTAGAAGCCACTTATGGTCTTTATCAGTTCATAGAGTTTAGGTGGAATACTGTCTATACTTGATGATTTTTGTCCTTTAAGTGAGCATACAGCCTCTTTGAATTCTTCCCATAATAGTGATTCATTTCCAAGTTCTAACTTTGTATTACTTTATTTAACTTTCTGGTTAATGTGATGCATTGGATGACTATGAAATACAACAGCTCTGCTTCCTAAAACAACTTACTTGGGCAATCATTGAAGAACCAACGATCAGCTGGACAGTCCGAATTATCTGTCTGTGGCTTGCCACCGGTCACTCTGATTGGTCCCATCATGCCTCCATCAAAACATTTCCCAGTTCCTGTACCACTTTCATCATTGCACCAACCACATTTAGGGCGGGCTTGACAGTCTGCACAGGTTGCTAATGTGGAGCAGTTGTTGGCTGTGAAGAGAAAAAATGCTTATAAGAGGCGACAAAGGCGGATTGACTTGGCGATGACTGCCTCAACAAAAGAAAACTTTAGCATAAAAATCCACACAATCATGAACAAGTCTTCAGAAAGTCAGGACTGCTTAGAGCAAAATCATTGAGGGTCATTGCTTCATTTGAGGAGGAGAAAGAGTAGGAGGTAGAAAAAGAGTAGGATATAGAGAAAGAGTAGGAGGTAGAGAAAGAGTAGAAGATAGAGGAAGAAAAGGAAATGAAGCTGAAATAAGATCAAGGATTATAAATGCCACAATACATTTTTAATGACAGGTACTATTAATACTGAACTGTGAAAACAAATCAACATGTATATTTGGTCCAGAGCACTATGTGGCCCTGAAACATGAATCAAACAAAAGTAATGGGTAAAAAAAATGAAAGCTTTTGAGATGTGGTATTATCGCAGCTAGACAGAAAAGAGATACCATGATAAAATTGTAAGACATTGGGAAAATAGACAACCACTGAACTGACAAAAATAGAATGTTGTCTTGGCTTGGTCAAAATAAGATACATTGATGTCTATAGCTCTGGTGTGAGATCCATGGCAGAGAAAAAGAGGCCATCCATGAAGAAATATGTTAATCCTCACTACACAGTCAAGAGATATGTTAACCTCTACTACACTGTCAAGAAATGTGTTAAACCCCCACTACATTGTCAAGAGGTGTTAACCCCCACTTCACTGTCAAGAAATATGCTAATCCTCACTACAGTGTCAAGAGATATGTTAACACCCACCACAGTCAAGAGATATGTTAACCCTCACTACAGTCAAGAGATATGTTAACCCTCACTACAGTCAAGAGATGTGTTAACCCTCACTACACAGTCAAGAGATATGTTAACCCCCACTACACAGTCAAGAGATGTGTTAACCCTCACTACACAGTCAAGAGATATGTTAACCCCCACTACACTGTCAAGAGATATGTTAACCCCCACTACACAGTCAAGAGATGTGTTAACCCTCACTACACAGTCAAGAGATGTGTTAACCCTCACTACAGTCAAGAGATATGTTAACCCTCACTACAGTCAAGAGATATGTTAACCCTCACTACAGTCAAGAGATATGTTAACCCTCACTACAGTCAAGAGATATGTTAACCCTCACTACAGTCAAGAGATATGTTAACCCTCACTACAGTCAAGAGATATGTTAACCCTCACTACAGTCAAGAGATATGTTAACCCTCACTACACAGTCAAGAGATATCTTAACCCTCACTACACAGTCAAGAGATATCTTAACCCTCACTACACTGTCAAGAGATATGTTAACACTCACTACACTGTCAAGAGATATGTTAACCCTCACCACACTGTCAAGAGATATGTTAACCCTCACTACACATTCAAGAGATATGTTAACACCCACTACCTATGAAGAAATATGTTAACCCTCACTACACAGTCAAGAGATATGTTAACCCACACTACACAGTCAAGAGATATGTTAACCCTCACTACACAGTCAAGATATATGTTAACCCACACCACACAGTCAAGAAATATGTTAACCCACATCACACAGTCAAGAGATATGTTAACCCTCACAACACATTCAAGAGATATGTTAACCCCCACTACACTGTCAAGATATATGTTAACCCACACTACACAGTCAAGAAATATGTTAACCCTAACAACACATTCAAGAGATGTGTTAACCCTCACAACACATTCAAGAGATGTGTTAATACCCACAGCCTATGAAGAAATATGTTAACCCTCACTACACAGTCAAGAAATATGTTAACCCTCACTACACAGTCAAGAGATATGTTAACCCTCACTACACTGTCAAGAGATGTGTTAACCCTCACTACACAGTCAAGAGATGTGTTAACCCTCACTACACAGTCAAGAGATGTGTTAACCGTCACTACATATTCAAGAGATGTGTTAACACCCACTACCTATGAAGAAATATGTTAACCCTCACTACACTGTCAAGAGATATGTTAACCCTCACTACACATTCAAGAGATATGTTAACCCTCACTACACTGTCAAGAGATGTGTTAACCCTCACTACACAGTCAAGAGATGTGTTAACCCTCACTACACAGTCAAGAGATGTGTTAACCGTCACTACATATTCAAGAGATGTGTTAACACCCACTACCTATGAAGAAATATGTTAACCCTCACTACACTCTCAAGAGATATGTTAACCCTCACTTCACTGTGGTGAAACTAAAGCTCAATATAAATCTTAATAATAGAAACACTTTACATGGAAAAACACAATACTTGTACATTGAAGACCAGGAGGGAAGACCTGGCACTTCTGGATTGTTAACAACAAATAACAAACAAGGAATCCATTCAGTTATAGGAGACATCAGCAAAGTATTCATCATCATCAAGTGACATGCCAACAAGCATGGGCAGTTATGGTTCGCCATCTCACATGGTCACCAGCCTCAATTCAGGTCTGTGTCCCGACTATGTCGAGCTGCCAAACCAACAAGGTATTTATCCCTTTGTCTTCCTCTTGCTCTCTTCCCATCAAGCTTTCCAGTTGTCACCAAATTTTCAAGTTCATTTCTCCTCATAACATGTCTGAAAAATCTTGACTGTCTACGTATCAATTTCTCCAATCAATCTCCGTTTTTGATTTATCTCTTGAAGGATTCATTTATTTTCTGTCCGTCTATGGCATTCTTTGCATTTTTATCAAAAACCACATCTCCACCGCCATTAGACATTTCTCAGCTTGTCTGCTAATTGTCCATGTTTTCCACGCATACAACAATATGGAACTTCACACTCTTTTTCTCAGCAAAGTATTACTTTCCCTAAAACAAGATTAAAAGAGCACTTTATATGAAATAACTCAACAGCTAGCTGTTGAATGCTTGTATGTTGAAAATCAGGAGATATTGAATTTATAACAACAAATGCAACAACAAACAGGGAATCTAAAAGGTCCGAGTGATCCTTGCAGAAGAAAGGTTGCCTAAAGTGTAAATGAGAGTTTGTTAGTTTTTGGCTGACAAGCAACAAATATTCTTACCATGACACAGAGTGGACTTTGTGATCCAACCCATGCACTGGCCGTAGTGAAAGGAAACCACATAGGCATTTGTGTCAATGCACTGCGCTAGATTAGAACACCACATGCACTGTGCACTGGTGCAGTTCTCACAAGAGTGCTGGTCACTACACACTTTTTGAGTGCAGACCGGCTTGGATGTGGTATTGAGCTGTTTAATTCCTGGACTGCCATTGGCTGGGAGAGACAAAATACACAAACATGGTATGATTTTAAGGTTGCATTTGTGACAGATTAGTGCTCAGAGAGACAAAAAACACACATGTGGTATAATATCAAGGTTACATTTGTGGTAGACTGGTATTGAGAGATATAAAAACATGCACATGGTATAATATTAAGGTTACATTTGTGATAGATTAGTGTTAGGAGAGACAAAATACATACATATGGTGTAATATTAAGGTTACATTTGTGATAGATTAGTGTTAGGAGAGACAAAATACACACATATGGTGTAATATTAAGGTTACATTTGTGATAGATTAGTGTTAGGAGAGACAAAATACATACATATAGTATAATATTAAGGTTGCATTTGTGTTATATATAATAAATATATATAAATTGTCCTGCCAACGGCTTTGGATGGAGGAGAGCGATTAGGAGGGTACAAGCCTTATCCTGATGCGAGGAAATGCAACCTAAAGACTAAATGTTGTGGCATGGCAGACCAGGCCCTAAGCCTTGGTTTTCAACTGGTCAAGAATCGAAGCTCCGAAAGGTGAATAGTCAGAGCATTGCTTTGCTGATCTGGCAGTTACTGCAGCATGTCTTGTTCCAGATGTATTGTTGTTGCCTTTCCTCTGGAGTAAACTAGGCAGACCGAGAGAAGGATCATGCTGCATGGGCAACAAATTGTCTCTGCAATTCAGCCCAGGCTTTGTGCTATGGAGAGGTACAACTCCGTCCCTGGTCTTAACCGGTCCCAGAATCAAAGCGAGAGGTAGCAGTTACAGGTTATTAAGTCCTTGTCTGCATGATGGTGGGGATGACCATGTGTTCACATGCATCCATTGTACAACTCCGTCCCTGGTCTTAACCGGTCCCAGAATCAAAGCGAGAGGTAGCAGTTACAGGTTATTAAGTCCTTGTCTGCATGATGGTGGGGATGACCATGTGTTCACATGCATCCATTGTGAACAAACATTTACAGTGCAAATTGATCTGGTCGGTCACATTCGCTACCGTCATGGGCTGTAGTTATTATGCCTTTTTTTAAGCACAATGTAACAAACTATCGTCTGTCAAGATGGCCAGGTGCCAGTAGTAGTATATAAATTGTCCCAGAGCAGTTTTATGCTATGGGTGTGCGATGTGATGGCGCAAAATCACATTTTGTAGGTCGAGAGCAAAGAGGACTAGGTGACCAATCATCCCCTTATTTTAGAAAGGGTGAGCCCATGCATCAAACCCCTGTTCGACCATGCTGATGACATTACCAGCATAGTTCACTACCAACTTCGCTGCGTGTGCGCCTTTGTGTTTGGAGATAACATAAACATACACGGTATAATTTTAAGTTTAACCCTTTACAGGGCAGACGCTTGTCCATTTTTTAGCTCTGAATGGGCAAGATTTTTTCAGGTTCGGTAAAATTTCAGGTTGCGTTAGTAAAAACATCACAAATAAGGTGTAGGTCAACCGATTTTAGTTAAATAAACAACACAATGAAAGGAAAATTGCAACCTACTGTATCTATGCAAAGTTAATCATGCCTGAACACAATGATTTATTTAACATAAGCGACGTCAAGGGGAATTCAGAAATTGCCTCATCCAGTACGGAACAGCATGTGCTATGGGTGCTGGCATTAATGTTGTTGTCTAATATGTACACTGAAAACAATACGAAAACAACAAAGGTTTATCATGTACAGTTGTGGGCCTATACTCCACTAGGAGTCTTAAAGGCAGAAGAAGACTTGGAAATGAGGTTTCAGGCAACTATCATTAATGCTAACATTCTTACAGAATACCTCAATAGCTTTAAATGTGTGACCAGATCACTGTGTGACAACATAATAATTTAATCATGTGAAATATATGCTTACATTTGGCAGAACATTTACTGTTCTCCTGCCAGCTACATTCATAGTGCTCGATGCAAGCATTACATGTCTGATACAGACCACAAACTGCATTAATATTTTCTGTGCAATTTCCTGGATCCTGAAACAGAACAAATTACTAAATTAACAAATTTCCAACAAATTGTTTAAATGATAAAAACTGACACACTTCTTTTAGTTATATCAGGTGGTAGTTCTATATTAAGCAAGAATATGTGCTGAGAGCCACTTGTGTTTCCTCGGACTGCTGTCTTCTCTGACAATGAAATGCACATTCAAGTAAAGGATGGCTAATTGATGCTCTCCCGAGGTGGTTTTGTCAAAGCTACTGTATTTTTCACAAGTTCACATGGAAAACTATGAGCAGTTCCTGTGGTTATCATTGGCACAGGAATGGAGCAATTATGGGTGACCCATTGCTCTGAAGTCGGAACCGTATAACTATGACTACTACAACTATGTGCGAAATAAAAAGACTCTGAAGATCAAACTCTGTTTCTGAATATAAAAAATAAAAGTCCATAGACAGAACCATAGAAACTGAATATGCAAACTTTGAATACCATCGCTAAAAAATTTACAGCAATGCAGACTGGTAAAAAGAAATAAGCCTCTCCATAGCACAAAGCCTGGGCTAAAATAGAGATCATGTGTTGCCCATGCAGCATGATCCCTCTCTCGGCCTGCCTAGTTCACTCCAGAGGAAAGGTAACACCCCTACATCTGGAACAAGACAAGCTGCAGAAGCTGCCGAATCAGCAAAGCAATGCTCTAACTGTCCGCCTGTCGGAGCTTCGATCCTAGACCAGCTGCCAACCAAGGCTTAGGGCCTGGTCTGCCCTGCCATGACATTTTGTCTTTAGCTTGCATTTCCTCACACCAGGGTAAGGCTTGTACCCTCCCAATTGTGCTCTTCCGCCCGAAGCCGTTGGCACAATGTGGGGTGTCGGGTTTGGTAAGCGCCGCCCAATGTTCGGCGCTAACAGAAAGCAGGTAGTACCGTCTACTGTTATACGGTAGCTCAGTCATATCTGACACAAAAAAAGAAATAAGAAGACATAGCAATCCATAGGTCCAACAGCATTAAGAGCCTATGCACAACACCTGCAAGCAAATAAAAGTAAGCATTTTGATAACATGCATGTTATCAGTTATCAGTTGGAGTATCTTCATTGCCCCCCGGGCAGGTCCATAGGTGCTCAGATCCTCCCCCCAGCATAAGCATATGTGTTCGGTGGCTAATAGTGCCAGTTCTGTGTTGGTTAATGAGGCACCTCGTTTTCCCGATGTACCTCTCGTGTCTGGCTGTGCCAATTCTTACTCCCAAGTCTTTCATCCTGGACAGCAATGTAGATTCACTGACGTCAAAGTCTTCTGTTCTCGACATGTCTTTAAGGACGGTAATAACATCAGCACGATCCATGGGCTGGCCATCTGCAGGGGGTGCAGAGCCAGCCAGTTTATCAGCTCGTTCATTTCCCTCGACTCCCGCATGTCCCGGGACAGAGATGAAGGTGACTTTACGGACAACAGACTTCCTCAGCGACTCAGTCCACTGTCTACATACAGATCCAGCTTCGACCTTCCGAATCATGCTCATTGAATCACTTAGTACACACACGTTGGTATAATGCTGTGCTTCTAGCCATAGGAAAGCCTATGTTACTGCCATCACCTCCATCGTCATGCTGCTCATGCGCATAGTGTGGGCACCTGTCACGAATTGGCCGCCTTAACATCCCAGAATATTTTTCTCGGTCTCCAAATTTGAGAGGCCAAATTGAGAAAGAATGAATTAATCACACTACTCCAAAATTATCTAGTCGTGAGGTAAGATTATTCACAAAAAGCCTCTAGCCATGACGTAAGCTTGCAGATGGCAAGTAAAATGGCAACTAGATAATTAGTATACACCTTGGGAAACTGCTGACCCAGACATGCTGAATCAACAATGAACTGGGCCATGGACTGTGTAATTAAAACCACCCAGGCGTGAACAACATTGACACAGGGAGAGATAATGGCCCCAGGGCGGTACACAAGCCCCGTCCACTCGGACTGGCAGACTCTGCAAGGTGTGAAATCACTGATAAGACTGTGAAACTGATCTGGGGCTGGCAACGCAAAACCATCCAGGTGTGACACTATGGTGAGGGTTAGTGGTTAAAAGAATTTTTATGACTGGACAGACTTGGAGTTAATTGCAATCACTGTCAGGAGGAGATAAGAAGAATTTATGACGGGAATGCCAAAGAGATAATAGTGTCTCAGACACTGTCTGCTAGACTCAGCTTAAATAAGGGTCCCTAGCCTGTTTTATGTTAGATTAAGTTTGACTTCAGAACAGGTGAGAAGAGAGAGTAAATGTAGATTTCTTAGTAACTAAGTATTTTAGGTGTATGTACTGAATTCCAGTCTATATCTGATCTAGGTTATTGCAAGAACTATCATTGTCATAGATTACTTTAGTGTTCTTTCTAAGTTCTGCGTTCAATATCATATTGCTTTAAAGTGTTATTCTTCTGAGAAATAGAGCCTTATGTGAGACAGATCTTGTCTGGGTAGACTTTTAGGTGTCTTGGTAGATGCTTGTCATTTCTTTGTACACTATCCTAGTTGCCTTTTGGTGTGTGCATTTGTTGTACAGAATATAGTCAACTGACTATTTATTTAATTCTTACAACAGCAGTAACTAAGTGTGATTAAACCGGGCAGCTCAGCAAATATAGCTGGTCTGTGTGGTAACTTCAATTAGACTTGTTGTATATCTCATTTTGTAGCTATACAATATTAGTTCTCATTAATAATGCCTGATGCTATTATGTTGAGTATAATTAGATGTCCATCTTGAAGTAATATAATGTCACGGATATGTTGGATGTATGTATGTGTAATTTCATAAACTAACTAGTGCATTATGCTATGATGTTAAAGTATCATAATATGTCTAGTTTAATCAATATGTTTATGTGTATTGGATGTTTGATATATTGATTTGTCATATGCAAACCTACCAATATGAAGTGTTATGCTATTGTCTGCACATTGGCACATTGGCCAATGATTGTGTTGGAAGCAGAGGTGTAATGGTACAGACCTTACCCACAATTGGTATATGGTGCTAAACTTTCTCAGTGTATTGTGGGCGTGCGTCCACGGTAATGCACGGAAACCTGGCACAGCTACTGGTCACGGCTTGCAAGCCCGGATGATCAGGCATTGTTATAATACCCTTACCGACCCTGTGAGCTGCTAAACTAACATTGGACGGAGCGGCTGTACGACACAGAATTTCTGCATTAGCGACATGGACATGGGGCGGCAGAAATGTAATCATTACAGGCGTGTGAGACAATTGAAAAGCCCGTCCCAGACTAAAGACAGTAGGGAGAAGGAGGATGGTGAACACCGTAGAGCTGGAAGATAAACTTGGCCAGACTGGTCATTGTATATGTTTGTGTTATGATATGTTTTAATTAGGATTGCGCTGATGTAGAACTGATATAACACATTCTTGACTTTCTTTCAAGCTCTCACAAGGAGCACCTATGTTACAGATCTCAAGACTCGAGACTACTAACTAGGTAGTGCTAGGACTGAAAGATCGTCAGAATACCGGCAAGCTGTTTCTTTTGTTGAGTCTACTGGAGAGTGGGGATCTGGACCACAGTTCCAGATAGATGAAGTAACAAGTAAAGTTACGTAATGTTTCTCATCACAATATGTTATATGATTTCATCATCCTCATCTTGAACCATCAGATGTCTATGATCATGATTAGTAAATAAATGTTGTAGTATTGTAACTCATAGTTCTGTCGTTATCTTTTAATTCCAATTGTGCATACGTGTTGTGTGTGTACATTGGTGGGGGTTCACTTACACACCAAGGAAGGGAGCAGTCAGGGAGAAAAACCTGTACTGAGAATAGTCGTCTATATTCATATATTTAGACTTAAACATCTATCTCAGCTAAACTTCTCTTTCCTGATCCTCGGCGAATATTCAGCACAGTTCATTTCAATTTTGTAACGAGCCACTAGGAACTGTACGTTGGATATTCAAGGGCTTAATCTGTAGTTCAGCCATATAGATTTTGTCCCTAGTCAGTTTCTGACTATCTGGGGTTGCTCGCCAGTGAATAATACATTCATCTAGCCGGTGGGGCACCCCGACTTCTGACAGCACCACTGGATTCTTGAGCGGTTCAGCCCGCTGAACAGGCTGTAAATGCCCATGCACTTCTCTGCTTCTTTACAACAGATCCATCTGCATAGATGAGCACTTGGGGGTTGTCTGCGTGTTCACTGATGAGCGCGTTGACCTCTGCATTGACAGTGACAGGATTCTGTTCTCTGCACCGTCTATCAAGTGTGATAATGCAGGAGAAGGTGCACTTAAAAGCTGGAAGCACAGGCACCCATTCCTTGCCGGGGTTGATACTGGTAGGACTGCAGACCTGTCTGATGATATCCTCCACCCGACCCATCCATGATTTGCCCCTCTTTAGCCTGTTGCCCTTTTCTCTGAATATATCTTCATGCAGAGGGTGCTGCTCATCCGCACTTATTTTCAAGTATGCACGAGCTCTCCAGATCTTGATCTTGTGGTTCATTGTCAGGAAGTCAAGAAGGTATCTCATCGCTACACAGCTGGTGTTTCTCGTGCAGCCCAAAATGATGCGCATCGCCTCGTTTTGTACCTTTTCAAGTCTTCCAATCTGTGTAGGGCTGACAGTAAGGATGGCCAGGGCATACTTGATGGGCGAAAGCACCTGTCCTTGGAACAGAAGTATTAGCAGTCTTTGCTCGGTATTGGTAGTTGCCATGACTCTCATAGCTGACAAACCTTTTCGAGCTTTCGTTATGACATAATCGACATGATCTCTGAAAGACAGGCTATGATCAAGCCTCACACCAAAATATGTCATCAACTGGGTTCTACTCAAAATGCTCCCATCCATTCTCACTGCCGTCAGGTCCGTGTTCACAATATGGTTGTTTAGGGAGAACCATGTAACCGATGCCTTTGCAGGGTTGACAATGGCACTGGCATCTGCACACCATGAGGAAATTCGATCTAGTTCGCCCTGCATATCATTGGCAACCGCCTGTCTATCTCGACCCTGTCGATACACGAGAATGTTATCAGCAAATGACAGTCCTACCCCTCCCGTCCAACTGTTGTTCAGTGATCGGCACCTATACACGTTGAATAGTACTGGTGACATGCATGTTTCCAGTGGAAACATATGGATGTAAATCATGGACAAATCCACAATCACTAAAGAAGAAAATTCATGCTTCTGATCTTAAATGCTGCCCAAAAATTCTTAGAATACTGTGGATCACGAAGAAGAAATATACCAACATTCTACACGATCTGAACAACGAAGAAAACTAGCTCACATACAGCATCATATAAATCTGTAATTAAAATAGTTTAGCTGTAACAAATGTCAGAAAAATGAAAAGTGTGGTTCCTGAAAGAAGAGGCAGGAGTTTACTAAAATGATGGTAAACAGAGGAAATTAAAAACATCTCGGGTATGTGAATGCATAAGACAGGGAAATTGGTGAGGGATAAGTCTTTTCGACTGGCGGTGATGAAAGCAATGATTTGTAAAGGGCAAAGTATGTAGCAGAAGTTGGGTATTAGGTGGGAAAAGGCTACAGCACGATTGAGCATCGGGATGGAATGGGAAGAGAGATGCTCAAGTCGTGACGTAGTTTGTTGTTAGGAGTTAGTTTTACATCTAGAGCCAGAGCAGAGAAGACGCCATGTTGTGTCCAGGTTGTCATCAATAAGAAATAAACAACATTTATAATAAACCAGAGAACTCGTTAGTCTACTCTGTTATATATCCATAAATGGTGCCAACGACTCAGGATCGGAACTTGGAGGGTTGCGGAATCACAATATCGAAGTAAATTATAACGTTTTGAAGATCTTGTTCCGCTCACGTCAATTACCCAGAGACAGAAATACGGCACAGTTTTAAACATGTATTGAACGCAACAACGAAATTGAAAGATGGCCTCTACGTTGTTTGTGAGAAGTACAGCAACCAAAAGCCCGGCTAGGGGTGGTTGTCTGTAAATATTTCCAGAATCTTCACTGTACGGACTTGCTAGATGTACGGGCAGTCGTTGTCAGTTGAAATATGAAAGCCTGCTGAGCAAAAGAGTGAGAAAGAGCACATCTTGTTCTGGATCATTTGAAATAAGAGGAAAAAGAAACCTTCAAGATAAATCGAATCAAGTAGAAACAATTTACAAACTGAGCAGTTGTCTACTTCTCGTCAAGATTTCCTCGAGCGAACTAAAGGCCGCAAAATCATGACCTTGGAGTTTTGAATAAACAATCGCTCAAAAATAAACTCAATCACTAATTTGAAAAATAAGAAGAGATGAAAACCTCATCAAAAGTAGCGATATCGCCAGGGAACTCTCGGAAGTGGGAGGGGCGGACTGGGCTGCCGACCTACTGAAGAGAGGACCCAAATTATCGCTTACCTGAAGTACCTTGGTTCTCAAGACGTCGATTTGATGTACCCCATCCGGGGCGAATAGAAGCCAGAAGACTGGTAGGGACCCAACCAGGGGTTGAAGTTACTGAGGCATCCAAAGAAGAAACTACCTGAAGGGCGGGATCACTTGGAAGAAGAAACTACCTGAAGTGCGCGATCGGTTTCAACTAACACAGACTCCTACTGTTTGAGTTCTACATGACAGCGAGCATAGAGGAATACAGGAATACGTCTTTCTTGGATCGGGAACAGAGAGTAGGGTAATCAGTAAACCTATTAACTGGTTGAACTTGGTGTATAAGGTAAATAAGGTAATATTTCTTAAATTAGTTGATTACAAATGTGAAATTGATTATTTTGTCTGTACAATAATATTTCAGCATGACAGAGCAAGATTCTTTAGCACAAGTGTTGACGGGAGTGGGAACAGTGATAGATAGACTTAATACGGTCATGAAACAACAAGGAATGGAACTGAAATTGTTAAGTTTAGCGGACAGGCAAGAGAGTTTAAGAAGTGGGTTACTTCCATAGAGAAATATGCATATTTGGTGTCTGCATCAGATGAAGAGAAAATGAGACTTGCTTATCAGGCGGCAACAGGACCGGTTTCAGATCATATCCGAAGAAAATTAGAGGCTAGAGTAGATGAGACATGGGAGCAGTTCAAAGACGACCTGGCACACAAATACGCGGAAATAACGGATCCACAACATGCGTTTTCGGTGTTGAGACAATCTAAACAAAACACTGGAGAGACGGTACAATTGTTCAGCGATAGGTTGATTCACCTGGCTGAAGAGGCAGTCTTGGGACAGAATGTACGAGGAGAAGAGGTAGAGAGGATGTTAGTCGGGATTTTTGTAGATGGCATAAAATCCGATGGACTGAAGTTTAAGTTGATGAGAGAAAACCCCGAGAGGTTGTCACAAGCTGTAGATATTGCAGTACAAGAAGAAAATTTGAGACGTAGATTTAGATTGAGAACAGGACGAGAAATAGGAACTAGTCGAGAAGATAGAATTGAGGAGCCTATGGAGATAGGACAAACAAGGTTCGGATGGAATAGGAGAGGAGGCGTACAGACGTTACAAGGTAGTAATAGAAATGCTTATGATGAAAGGAGACAAATGAGGTATCCTACCGGTGAGACAGTGGGTAAAACAAATAACACAAATGTAGTCTGTTGGGTTTGTGGTCAACGCGGACACGTTTCTCGTTTTTGTGGTAACAGGCATGTCCAGTCGAATACAGCAAGTAGAAATGGCAATAGCAGGCTAAATAGGAATGTTGAAGATAGACACAGAAATTTTACAGGTACAAGAATGCAGGGAAACGGGCGCCCTACCTATTAAATAGGACCTGTGGTAGGAGGGAAAATAATAAGGTCCCAAGGTTTAAAGAATATGTTAATAACAAGCATAGTAGAACGGGTAGAGAATACTTTCAACTAGATGAAGTCAAACAGTTTACAGAAAATAAAACAGATCATAGCTCATGTATAATAGAAATAGGAAAATATAGAGTTCGTACATTAATTGATTCAGGAGCTCAGGTTAGTGTAATTAAAGAAAGTTTTTTATATAAAATAGTGAGAAATTGTAGAATATTTAAGAGTCATAATAATCTTCACTCTGTTACAGGACAGAATTTACAAGTAATTGGACAAACAATGATCAATTTTAAGTTAGGAGGGGTCAACGTTAGACATCTTTTTCAAGTAGTGAAAGGTTTAAATAGAAACATGCTGATAGGAAGAGATTTTTTAATAAAAAATGGAGTAAGACTTTTCTTTGATTTACACAAATTAAAATTCAAGGACGTCTATGTAGATATGGAAGAAGACATGCATATATCAGCACTAGTTAGAGTTAAAATGTCCACGACGTTAAAACCACAGTCGGTTAATTTGATACAAGCAAAGGTGAAGAGAAACCCATATTATGTGGCAGGACACACAGTCAGAATCACTGAATTGCAACAGGAAGTAATTGATGAGCCTGGTTTAGAAGTTCCGGATGGAATAGTAGCGTTAGATAAACACTTAACTTTTCCAGTGATGGTTATTAACAACACAGGTAGAGAAATTAAATTATACAGAGGATGTGTAGTAGCTAAACTAGAACATAACATTAGTGATATATTAGCAACAGATAGAGTAGAAAGACCGGGAGCAAACTATTCACAAACTTCTAGTGAAAGAATTAATAACAGACGCGGACGCGGAAGTAGAGAGAACGCACAAATGGATGAATTGATCCATCCATTCAGAAGAAATACAGCCCAAATACATTCACTAGACAAAATGACAAGGGAACAAGAATTGTTGGCACAGTTAAAAGCTCCACCAGAAAATAAGAAAGTGTTGGAACAACTTATAAAAGAAAATCAGGATGTTTTTGCAATTAATGATTTAGAATTGGGAAGGACAAAAACAGTTACAATGGAAATAGATACGGGAGACCATCCACCAATTAGTTTAAAACCATATAGAACTCCTTTAAGAAATAGAGAAATTGTCGAAAAAGCAATAGAAGACATGTTGAAAGCGGGAATAATAACAAGATCAAAGTCAGAATGGTCATCTCCGATTGTAATCGTGGCCAAACCTGATGGTTCAAGTCGGTTCTGCTGCGACTATCGGGCGTTGAACAAAATCACTAAGAATGTAGCGTACCCACTGCCGGTGATTGATGATATTTTGGGGTTGCTTAATGGCTCTACATTTTTCACGACACTAGACGCAAGATCAGGATTCTGGTGTATCCCGATGTCGAATGACGCTCAAAAGAAAAGTGCTTTCTGTACTCATATGGGTTCTTACGAATTCTTACGAATGCCATTCGGGGTTCGTACGGCTCCATCTCACTACATGCTCTTAATAAATGAGGTATTAGAGGGTATGCAAAAGTTTGCATTAGCATACATAGACGACATTCTAATCTATACAGCAGGGGATGTGGACGATCACTTAAAGCATGTCAGACTAGTATTCGACAGATTAAGAATACATGATGTTAAATTGAAGCTTAGTAAGTGCCAGTTTTTAAAAACAGAAACAAAATATTTGGGGTATATTATAAATAGAGACGGAATTAAACCAGACCAAGACAAGATAAAGGTTATTAAAGAGTTACCTTCTCCAACTAACGTAAAAGAAGTGCGTGCTTTTATTGGAACTTGTGGGTACTATAGGCGCTTTATCCCAGGGTTTTCAAAGATAGCAGAACCTATTACTAATTTAACGGGCAAATACGCTAGATTTAAGTGGGATGATGAGTGTCAAAAAGCGTTCGAGTCTTTAAAAAACAGCTTAACACTGGTACCACTATTGACGCATCCAGATTTGAATAAACAGTTAATACTATATACAGATGCTTCGGACAATGCTATAGGAGCGTGTTTGGTTCAACCATATGAAGGAAAAGAATCTGGAATACCAGGGGTTAAAAATGAAAGGCCAATTTATTTCTTGTCGCATAAACTTAGCAGGTCTCAACGAAAATGGACGACTATCGAGAAAGAGGCTTATGCTATACACTACGCTCTACAAAAACTAAATTACTACTTACATAACGCAAATTTTGTTATTAGAACTGACCATATGCCTTTAAAATCTTTATTAGAAGCTCCAGTGCAGAATAGGAAGATACAGACGTGGGCATTGAATCTACAGGGATACAATACGAAAATTGAATACATTCCAGGTAGGATTAACACATGTGCTGATTTATTGTCTAGGATCCCGTATCCACAGTCATCAGGAGACACAGAAGATGAAGGTGAACCAGAGATTGACGACCGAAACTGGCAAGTAAATATATTAGATTCTGCCATAATAAATAGAGAAGAGTTTGAGAGTTTACCATCGGATCAAGAGGCTGAACCTAGAGCAGAAGACCCACATTTAGCACAATTTAATATGAAAGAAGAACAAGAATTAGATCCAAAAGTATTACAAATAAAACAGAAATTAAAAGAAACGGAGGAGAATAAATATAAGAAGAATTATTTAGTTTTACAAGAAGATGAACAGTTATATTATATGAGTGAAAAGAATGAACAGCTAAGGAAATATATTCCCACACATTTGGAAAATGAAGTTTTAAAAGCATATCATGATGAGAATGGTCATCTCGGTCGAGATAAATTAGTGAAAGCACTTACGAGTAAATATTATTGGCCGAACTTATTTAGATCTGCTTGCAAATATGTGGATACGTGTGAAAGATGCAGGTTAAGGAATATGAAAACAATTAAGTGTCCATTACAAGATACAGATATTCCTCAGTTTCCAATGCAAAAAATTAGTTTAGATATATCGGATCCTCACCCTAGAACATTGTCAGGAAACGTGTATTTAATTCATATAGTAGACGTCTACAGTCTTTGGCCAGAAGTTTATGCAATCCCAGATAAGAGCGCAGATACTGTCATTAATATTTTTTTACAGGAGTTCGTACCAAGATTTAGTTGTCCACAAGTTATACTCACGGATAATGGTAGAGAATTTGTGAATAAGAAATTCGAAAAGTTATTAAAAGATTTGAATATAAAACATGTAAAGACCTCATACTACAGACCTTCTTCAAATGCTAAGAACGAACGACAACATAGAACATTATACGATATTATAGCAAAGATTGTGGATGAACATGAAAAAGATTGGGATCTATTCTTAGGACCAGCGCTTAGTGCTATACGTACAAATCAAAATGAAAGCACGGGGTTTTCACCATTCTATTTAATACACGGGAGAGAACCAGTACTGCCTATAGATAATCTGTTAAAACCAAGACGGAAATATATGGGGGAAGACTTTCAAGAGACTATCATACAGGAAATGCATAGAGCACACGTAAGATTAAAGAATAATATAATTAAAGTGAGAGAAAGACAGAAAAAGTACAAAAACGTGAATACAAAATTACAGGAGTTTAAAGTAGGTGATAGAGTTTATTATAAGAAGCATAGAAGGAACTCTAAGTTTGATGCTCGTTGGGTCCCAGGTTATTACGTTTTAGAAAAGCTAGGAAATGTATCGTATAGTATCAAGAACCAGGTCACGGGACATGTGGCAAGGGCACACGTGGAACACTTAAGAAGAGATGATGATGAGAAGGAAAATGATAATTATAATAATAATTATTATTCAGACACCGGATACTTAGATGAACGAGTCGTCAGGGGAACTATAATAACCCCAGGTTTTAGAAAAGATCCAGCACACAATCAGTTAAAAACAACTCCAGTTTACGATGATACTCAAGAACAGACTATACCGAAAACGATAGAAGAAGGAAATGTGAATGAGAGTCATTATGATAGTATAGAGTCTATGGAAGAGGAAATAGGTGTTCCATTTAAGAATACTAGACAAGCAACAAAAAGAAGAATGGATAAACAAAGAGAAAGAGAAGTGAAAAGACAGAGGAGAATTAGAGAGTATTCAACAAGCGGTGAAGATATGCCTCTACTAGAAAGGTCCTTAAGAAATAATGATAGACAAATTAGATGGGATATTGAACGGAAGAGATTAGCGGCTGCTAGCGAGAGACATACAGATGAAGAAGAAGAAATGGATGAGAAGTCAGAGTCAAATAGTAGTATGGAGGAAGATGATAGGTTATACGGGGAGGAGGATATTGATGTGGAGATAGCACTTATTCAAAGAAACTTGGAGTTATTGAAGAGGTGGAAACGTAAGAGGTAAATGGATAGAAAATATTGCAGATAGCAAGATATAAGTTTCATGGTTTAGAAAGGAAAGAGATACTTGATGAAGTATATGAGACGGTGGAAATGGAAAAGGCTTCTGTTGATGCTTTTCATAAATGATCTTGAGTAGTAGTTAAGCATTAAGATAACTAATATGGATGTAGGTTCGAGTGAGGCATATATATATTTTTTTCTCTGTGATGGAGTTGCTGGTTGATTTTATGTTTCAATTTCTTATTAGGTAGATGTACTCTATAGTAAATAGACAAGTTTTTATTGGTGCTAGAAATACCGTGGTTAATGGTAATGATTAAGTAGTTATAGGAATATGTGGAACAAATCCAGGAGAAACAATTGGTGTGTCGAACCACAGGTTCTGTTGGTAGATAATACGCTCATTGTTAGTTAAAGACTTTTGTAAAAGGAACAGATATTGTTTTAAGTTAGAAATTGGTCTGTAGATAACAGATATATATATATATATACTTGACAGTGAGTTGTTTTAGTTTCTCGGTTATAAAAACAATGAAGTGACTTGAGTGAATAGATATGAGTTACATTGGTTCGTATAGGAGGACAATGTTGCTTGGTCACTTTAAGTAGTTAATTCTATGTGAATTATATTTTTTTTTTGAAAACCTTCTCTTTAGCGAGAAGACAGTTGTTTGATTGAATCTGAGTTTTAAATGCCTCATATATAATATGTTTTTTTGCTTGATTTGCTCCTGTGATATGATTGTTATTATTTGATTTTAGAATAGGGTTATTGTGTTCATAGACTTTTGCGTACAAACTATTGGTCCGTAAAAGAGACCAGTAGTGTTAGGTAATACTAGAAAATTTTATTTTAATTTGATAAGGTGCATGTTATATTATTTTAAAATGTATTTTTCGTTGATTGAATTGGGGGGTATAATGTCTTGTTTTGATTTTATTTCGCTTAACTCATAATTTAATTAAGTTGTTTTGTGTATTAAGTTACCTGGTTATAAATTTAATTAAGTAAGTTAATTTTTAAATAGTTATGGTGTTGGCTGGAATAAAGAAAAAAATATGAGTAGTTAGTAAAACTACTGAGGGCTAATAGAGAGACATATAGTTAATCGGCATGAAGAGGTTCTTATGGTTATGAAATAGGAGCTGCATTAAAGTCAGCATTATATGAAGAAAAAGGAGGGGGAGACTGTGAATGGCAGCATATAAGCGGGAGTATTTATATAGGTAGACAAAGAAGCAGATTATGGGATGTGAGGGGGAAAGATATAGGAGCTGTGAAATACCAGCGTTTATTACATTTAAAATGTTCATGGAATATGAACATTGGCTCGTGGTAAAAGATGAGGTAACGGAAATATAGACAAGATTGTGGATGGCAATATAAATGTTGAATATATAAATGTTGAGAAAACTTGTGTCAACTTGATTTATAGAGAACAAAGATCTATTTCATAAGATGTATTTTAAAAAATTATTTTACAAAATTTGTTTTATTGGCAAGGGAGGTAAATGTGATTGTGTGGACTATGCATTACTTTATGTAAATGTGATCATGTTGACTATTCATTCTTTATGCTTTTCACTGGGTGCGCACCCCTTCTTTACTTTTTCTAACTACGTTGTTTCTGTTTGTCCTGTGTTGTGAAAGAGTGAGGAATTTCATAATGTCAAGTGTACGATAACGATTATACGAGCTATTCTTATGATATGTATATTTTGTACAGGAACTTTGAGGAGCCAAGAACGAACCAGAAATATATAGTGGATTACTATATGGCAGGGGAAAGAGTTACGAATAGATTGGTGTACTTAAAATAAAGTTGGTTTGGGGAAGATTAGAGGAGCTGTGGGAAGTAAGGAAAGGGAAGAAGGAGTGTTTAGTTTAAAAAGTTAACCATATGTGGTATGATGTATTGTATAAAGTTGAGATTTAATGGTTATTGATATGTGTTATGAAGAGGCAGAAACGAAGAAGAAGTTTATAGTGGGTTACTATATGATAATATGACAGGGAGAAGAGTTAAAGAATAGAATATTTACTTAAGTTGGAGTTGGTTTGGGGAAGATTAGAGGAGTTGTGGGAGGTAAGGAAAGAGAGGGAGTAGAGTAGGGGGATTGGGAGTAAAGAATTTTTAAAGGAAAAATTCTTTAGAAAAACATAGGAAGGTGTAGCAGAAGTTGGGTATTAGGTGGGAAAAGGCTACAGCACGATTGAGCATCGGGATGGAATGGGAAGAGAGATGCTCAAGTCGTGACGTAGTTTGTTGTTAGGAGTTAGTTTTACATCTAGAGCCAGAGCAGAGAAGACGCCATGTTGTGTCCAGGTTGTCATCAATAAGAAATAAACAACATTTATAATAAACCAGAGAACTCGTTAGTCTACTCTGTTATAAGTACTTGCTACGTGATGATGAGCAAAGAAATGTGTTGATGCCAACTGTCTCTGTTTGTAGGTCTAGCATTATATTTTAAATATATATATATATATATATATATATATATATATATATATATATATATATATATATATATATATATATATATATATATATATATATTACTATTATATTATATAACTGATTAGAGAAATTAGACGTAGACAGTCAAAAAGTTTTTGGACATGTTATGAGAAGAAATGGATTGGAGAACTTAGTGACAACTGGCAAGATCGAAGGGAACAGACCAAGAGGAAGACCGAGAGGAAAATACCTGGATGGCTTGGCCACATGGCATGGATGAGACAGAAACACTGAGCTGATCCACGGCGCTGGTGATCAAGTGAAATAGCGAGTCTTGACAGCCCATGCTTTCCGGCATGGCAATGGTATATATATATATATATAGTCCTACCCCTCCCGTTATATATATATATATATACATATTTATTTATATATAAACGTTCACACTTTTCTTTGTTAAAGTACTGCAACTATTTGTCCTAACCAATAATCTTTGCACTTTTAAATTGTCTTTAGGCAGATTGCATTCCAAATGGTTCAGTTAATTAGCACTTGTCTTATTAAGAGATGCCATTGATAAACAACTAAGGAATGAACAGGCAGGCGTATGGCCAAACAGACCTTGCGCTGACAAGATAGTGACTTTATGCACAGTAACAGAGCTAAGTAGTGTACTGAAACAGCCACTTTATACTGGATTTGTCGATTATAAAATGGCCTTTAACAGGTCTGATGGAGAATCACCTTTGCAGGTTGATGTAGCATTATGGGGTCCCATAGTAAATCAATCAATCAGGTGCCGTCTCCGCAATGAAGGTTGGCTGCAATGGATCTCCAACACTGTCTGTCTCTTGCCTCGACTGCTACATTCTGTCAGGCTGGTGTTCGTCCATCTCTTGATGTTATCCTCCCACTTGTATCGTTGTCTACCTCTTGCTCGCTTGCCCTCAACCATGCCTTCCAGTATGGTTTTTATAAGAGTATCATGTCTTTTAACTTGGCCAAAATATTTCACTTGTCTCCTCTTTATTTCTTTCATCAACTCTCTCTTCATTCCCAGTTTTTCTAGGACCTCTTCTGCATTTGATTGCTTTTGTTTCCATGAAATACGACCTAATCGTCTGTATATCCACATCTCCAGAGCTTCTATGCGACTTTCTAGTTCAGTGGTTCTCAACCTTTTTTGGCCCGTGCCCCCCTTCACCATGTTTTCAGAACGTCATCCCCCCCCCCCCCCTTTCGTATTTCCTACCTAAAAATCCCGCCCCTGCCCCATACACGTATACATAATAATGGAAGCTAAATTTAATAGCACATACTAAAACAAGTCTAGACGTCCACATAAAACATGATGTGTGGGCCTACTTACTTTATAAATTGAATTTTAGAAGGGTCAGACGAATAGAATCATACAGTATGAAGGGAAAAACAATATCAAGTAATTGGTTCTTGTATTAACACGATCTTGAAATAATCTTCATTCCCCCACTGGAAACCCTAAAATTCCCCCCTGGGGGGAAATTCTCCACCGGTTAAGAACCAATGTTCTAGTTGCTTGTTCAATGTCAAGGCTTCCGCGCCATACAGTAGCGTTGAATATACAAAGCATTTGACAATTCTCATTTTTAATGCGTTATTAATCTCTCTAGATGTTAATACTGATTTCATGCCATTGAAAGCATTTTTGGCCATCCCATAATAGCTTAATAAGAGCAACATATGAAGATATGAAATGTAGACTTCTTCATGAGGAAAAACTAACAGAGACATTAACCCCCACCCACCCACCCAAAACAGGAATGCGGCAGGGATGCCTTCTGTCACCATTATAATTCTTACTGACTGTAGATTGGATTATGAAGAAAACACTGGCTACCACCATTGGAATTCAATGGACTCTGACAAAGAAGCCTGATGATTTGGATATCATAGATGACATTGCACATCTGTCACACACAGGAAATCAGGTGCAAGAAAAACTAAACACACTTGATTGGAGGTATATATTAGCACTAGAAAATTTGTGGAAATTAAAAAAATTAAATTCAGCACCAAACCTAAGAGTGTTTAACACCAATATTAAATAGTACTACTCTACTATATGAATAAAACAACATAGCGAACGATCAAACCAATTACCAATCAATCACAAACATTCATTAATTGGTGCCAACGCAAAAGGCACTGGTACTGGATAGGACATACACTGAGAAAACTTGAAAAGAGCATAACTAGAAAGTCGTTTGTCTGGAAATCACAGGGCAAACGAAATACAGGAATATTTCAATTGACATGGAGAAGATAATTAGAGACAGAAATGAATAATACGGGGAGGACATGGGCAGAGCTACATGAGACAACAACAGATAGAACAGTTGGCAGTGTGTTGGTTGAGGGCCATTGCCCCATGGGTGATAAAGCATGACAGATAAAAATAAAGATTAAACAACAAAATATCTCAACAGAGAAAAATAACAACTAAGAAATAAGCACCATGCATGTACATTACCATGCTGCAGTTACGTATTGATGCTGGAGTTGATGTACATGAGCTGCCACACCAATAGCACCCCGGGGCATTCTGACAGGAACTACATGTGTTGTATCCTATACATTTAGCTGCAGCATCTGTGTAATAGAATAATGTACTGTACTAAATATTTACTGTAGTAAATATCTGAATAGCTTGACCACATGGCATGGTCGAGACAAGAACACAGAGCTGGTCCACGACTCTGGTGATCGTGTAAGATGGCAAGACATGACCACCCAAGCTTATTGGTATGGCACATGATGATGATGATGATGATGATGACTGTACTAAGTTGCTTGGTGAAACCTCTCAAAGACTAGGTTTTAACTCTGAAGTAAGACTAGGTTTTAACTCTGAAGACTAGGTTTTAACTCTGAAATAAGACTAGGTTTTAATTCTGAAGTAAGATGAGGTTTTAACTCTGAAATAAGACTAGGTTTTAACTCTGAAATAAGACTAGGTTTTAACTCTGAAATAAGACTAGGTTTTAACTCTGAAGTAAGACTAGGTTTTAACTCTGAAGTAAGACTAGGTTTTAACTCTGAAGTAAGACTAGGTTTTAACTCTGAAGTAAGACTAGGTTTTAACTCTGAAGTAAGACTAGGTTTCAACTCTGAAATAAGACTAGGTTTTATGAAGTCCGATGAACTGAAGAGTGCTGGCATCTAGTGAAGTAAGGCTGGTGTGGAGACCTCTCTCCCAACCTGCTACCAAAGCACCATCTCAACAGGGACATTGTCGAAGAGCTCGCCTCCCCCTCTCCAAGCTCAGAAACCAACAAGGACTGATACTGGAACTTCACACCTATAGTGAGGCATATTAGGATGCAACCAGGCCATAATGTGCGCAGCACATAAGGAGTGGCTGGGATTAGGCTTAGGTTGGTAATGATTCCTCCATGAATGTTAGTTATTTCATTGTCCAGACTCCAGCTCAATGCCCAATGGGATTCAGTAAGTTTGTAAATTAAACAACCCTTTCACATGCCCTGAGTCTACTGGGTATACAGTGCTAGCCACATATTTTAAATAGACCAACTGGCACTCGATGGGTGACGTGGTCAATATTGTGCTGGCCAACCATACTTTCCAGAACATTTCCTGGTACCCATTTTATGCTCGGTTGACCTTTGAGCTCAGGTCAATTATGAAAAATTCACCTGGATAGGGCCAGAAGGAGTGCTAAAGTAAAATAGGTTTATCCTGAAACAAATAAATGAACACAGAACATTTTTTAGATCAATACAAAAGAGAAATCTGTGACTTGGCCTAACTTGTGTCTTTAAGGTCCCTTAAAGAAAGTTACAGAAGTCAAAATCCCTGGCAAGTGATTAAGAGGTCACTACCAAAACTCATTTGCTGTCCAGGCATTCTGAGACCTCATATTGAAAACAATGAAAAGCACTCAAGTGAAAAGCAGAGGGCAGACAATACTGGGGACGAATAACGATCAAGTTTGAAAACCAGCACAGGAACTGAACAACCTGATGATGATATCTCAAGTAAAGGAACAGTCACTGAATATAATTACATGAGAGTGTAAAATGCTCAGGATTTCTCATACACTAGATCACAACATTATGGAATTAAATAATCCATAATTTTCATAGTCATCAATCTTCTTCACCAAATCAGTGAAAAGCCAAGTAGTTACTTTCCATCCGTCCCCTTGTGTTGAAGCTCTGTTGTGACTTTGTAACTTGTCATATTCATCACAGTCAACACATGACAGTAAGTATGTTAACGGCTGTTTTCCACACCTTCAGGTAAATATGAGGCTAGCCAATTATTTTTATAGACATATACGAGTAGCAGCAGCAGAAGAAGAAGATGGAGGGGGGGGGGGGGGGGAGGTGGAAGAAGAAGAAGAAGAAGAAGAAGAAGAAGAAGAAGAAGAAGAAGAAGAAGAAGAAGAAGAAGAAGAAGAAGATGATGATGATGTAAAGGATTATGACATAAAGGAAATTGCTGGATTTATACCATGGACCATGTGAAAGAGGGGTGGGGGGGAGGAGATGGAAGAAGAAGAAGAAGAAGAAGAAGAAGAAGAAGAAGAAGAAGAAGAAGAAGAAGAAGAAGAAGAAGAAGAAGAAGAAGAAGAAGAAGAAGAAGAAGAAGAAGAAGAAGATAAGATGTAAAGGATCATGACATAAAGGATATTACTGGACTTATACCATGGACCATGTGAAAGAATTTGCATTCTTTAACCTATCATTCTAAAACACCAAATTCTGAAGGCATCAAGATGATTGTGTATGGCTGAATGTTTAGCAACGAGAAGCTAAGGAACTATGCTGAATATATATCTGGAAGATCACTGCTACTGTAACAAAGTGTATACAAACACTGAAGACAGTTACTAAACATACCTTTACTGTGACAAGTGGTGTCATTGGTGTCAGTGTCTGTCACACATTTGTTGTTCACCCACTGACATTTGATGCCTGGAATGGCTGATTCACACATGTCCTTATTCTTATAAAATGTACAATTTCCTGTCATAACAAAAAAGAAGACAGGTTATTACTATAGTTATTTAGATTTCACTACTTCAAAACTGTCATGAAGTTGGAAAAATATATTTTTCTATTTGCCATTATTTACAGAAAAAAGGTAACAGTGAGTTGATAGAACAATATCATGTTTATTGAGAATATTAAAATAATGATACTAGCAAGTTGACAGCAGCTGACAGGCAGTTGTTGGTAATCATCTCAAGTTTGCAGTGGCAAAATTAGGATCCTATTTATAGCAACAATGGTTACAGTCACCAACAAGCATGGTCGCTGCCAAGATGAAAGCAACTACTTTCTTCAAAGATGCCTACAAAACTATAGCAGTTATGTAAATTATAAAGAAAGACTGTTATGGAGAAAAAGTTATACCATGACAAGCCAATGGATGGATGAGTACATAAGTAGTTACACACTATAGTAAAAACTACTTTTAAAATTATTAACACGTCAAAGGACAGCATAAATACAGGATAAACATCTTAGAAAACAAAAATACACACTAAAAGAAAGACATACTTACAAACCTCAATCAATCATGTGCCATGCCGGAAAGCGTGGGCGGTCATGACTCGCCATTTCACTCAATCACTAGAGTCGTGGATCAGCTCAGTGTTCCTGTCTCGTCCATGCCATGTGGCCAAGCCATCCAGGTATTTTCCTCTCGGTCTTCCTCTTGGTCTGTTCCCTTTGATCTTGCCAGTTGTCACTAAGTTCTCCAATCCATTTCTTCTCATAGCATGTCCAAAAAATTTTGACTCTCTACGTCTAATTTCTCTAATCAATTTACAATTGTCATTTGTCTCCTGTAATACTTGGTCATTGGTTTTTCTGTAGGTCCATGGTATTCTTTGCATTTTCCTCAGAAACCACATTTCTGCAGCCATCAGATGTTTTTCAGCTTGACTGCTCATTGTCCAAGTTTCACATCCATACAAAAGAACAGGCTCTATGTATCCCCTCAACACTCTTTTTCTCATTTCAATTGACATCTTTTTATTGGTCAGAATGTTTTTCATCTTGCTAAAGGCCACTTTCGCCATGGCGATTCTTGTTCTAATCGCTTCAAGGCATCTCCCATCAGATGTTATGACTGTTCCGAGATAATTGTACCGATTCACTTGTTGAAGAATATTCCCATTTACTTGTATATAACATTGTGGTATTTCGTTCTTCCTAGTAACTACCACAACCTGAGTCTTTTTACAATTTAATTCTAACCCCAGTTGTTCACTGTGTACAACAACCACGTCTACTAATTGTTGCAGATTCTGCGCATTGTCTACAATCAATACTGTATCATCTGCATATCTGTCGTGAAATACTGAGAGTTAATGATTCCCAGATGGACGACTGCATACATCGACTGCCCACGTAGGAGAAGGGTTAAAAAAACCAGGCAGGTGAACGGTTAATTCCCGAGTTAATGAAACAGAAGGATAACCACAAAGGATTGACCAGCGCATGTGTATGTAGGTCAAGTCGGGAGAGTCGACTACAACACAGGTAACTGTCGAGTGGAAAATTTGGTTAGCGACCAAGAGAGACAGCATCATGGACCAGTCTATTGCGTTCTGGAGGTAGGGATATACAGAAAAGCCCCAGATCTGGAATTTTCCACAAACTAGGACAATGAAGTCTGAATTTGCTTTGTCCAGCAATGTCAAGGACGATGGGACAAAGATGATCTAAAGAGAGTGGCCACTTCTTTGTGTCAGTTGAGTGTGTGTTCCCCAACTGGACGGAAAGATAGAATTATGTGTCCTGTAATGAAAAGAAATATCCTCCTGATAATGGGATAAAGTGCTTGGCTGCGGATTAATTTCAATTCGTGGATCTACATTAATTCTATAAAGGAACAGCGATGTGTATAAGGTATATTAAAATATAGTTTTAGGATATGAATATAGATGTGCGTGAATAGCATTTATCATTGCTTGCTATGAGTAGGAATAGTATAGACGATTAGGTGAATCTTCTATCCTATGTCAGAGTGGGTTTTTTCGGAAGCCTTTTCATTTCGGCTGGAGGAAAAGACACTCACATAGGAGAGAAGAGGAAGCAGACACAGATCTCATTATTAAATGTATATCACACAGGTTTCCATACCAGTGCGGGACTTATCAACTAAGAGATTATACAGATGGCTGTGGTCAAGATCACCCAGTGTTGATAACCCACGAGAAAGCACTTTAAAGTCATAACGCACGACACTTGTGCATAAGAAAGGAAGGAAAAGAAGTGTCATCTTAATAAGTCAGGAGGACAGAGAATGAAAAATAGAGATCATACAAACTAAAGGAAAAAGACCCAAATTACTCAGTATCAAAGAGTTGCAAAGTGCGTACCAAGTGCATATATCAATTACACAATATCAAGTGTAGAACGTTTTACAGAACACTAATAGAACATTCTAGAAAGTCGATGTGTTTTCCAGAATGGATTAAAGAACGCTATAAGAAAGCAACGAACATTCATTTTAAGCGGACAGCAAATAGTGAGCAGGTTAAGTACATTTGATACAGTGGTGAACATTTTCATTACAAAGAACGGATTTATCTACCGACTCAAGCAGACGGAGCTGTCAGGGTGAGACCGTTCTGTATCTATGTCATGTCCTGTACTCTAGCTGAGAGAAGAGACGAGAGAAACCACGGAGACTATCTATCAACATCTTATCTGGCAGCCACACTAGAAGAACATACAAACTACATAGACAATATCCATACATACACCAGACATAGTTTTTTATAATAAATCTTTTATCTTATCGTTGAAAGGAACTGTTGTCGGAGTATGTGTTGAGGGAATAATCGAGAGAGTAAAAGAAATAGATATATGGAAGGGAAGACAGAAGAGAAGAGTGTAGACGAAAAGTCAGTCAATAATCCCAACAGATAATCAGTTTAAAGATGTGCATGTTGATCCAAATCTCTTCTCGGGGAAACAACATCACATAATTGGTGGAGCGAGCGGGATACGTACATACATTATACCCATATGACCTGCATATTGGCACAGGCATAGCGGAGTACATGCATGTTGGGACATACTGATTGGAATAAAAAGAAGTATATATTGATGACTTTTAATGGAAGGACGTCCATTGGATATATGGTGCCATTACATGGATAGTAGAAACATTTCATTAAGGCTGGTGACTTTACAGTGAGAAAGTTCCAGACAGAGTGAATGTGGATAGGTGGTAAGACACATTACATACCTAGTCACACAGTCACACGTCTACATAAGTCTTTATCCTATATCGCCTTTTGTGGATGAGAGAGTGGTTGTGATGTACTGTGTGGTGTTGTAGATTTATTATATTAAATAGACATAGATTAAGGATATAGGTTCTAGGTAGATTATCTGTTTATAGTAGTATTCTTTTCTGCCTTGGGGTGTCTTTACTCAACGTGCTGACTTATCTGCTGTAACTATGGCAACTCCTCAAGTAACTACAGCCGAACTGAAGGCCAACGGGGAGGAAATTGGGTTAGCTGGTTCAGAGCTAACTGATTACATACAAGAACGAGAGAGAGAGATTCGTCAAGCGGAAAGAGAAGACCATAAGACTGAGTTGGAATTGAAACGAATGGAACTGGAACAGGACAACAAGAGGTTGCAAGCAGAGGAAGCCAACAAGATCAGAGAACATGAATATCGCATGAAAGAGCTAGAACTCAAGACACAAACTAAGGGAGAAATAGATGGAGCGGAAGGAAATTCTTCTTCACCGGGTGCAACCCATATGAGTGGACATGGTTACCATGCCATGAAGTTTCCCTTAGCTGTCTACGATCAGTCTAAAGAAAGATTTGATCAATACGCATCTCGTTTCGAAGCAATGTCAATCGCTATGGGGCTGGATCGGACCAGATGGGCTCTTAAACTATCACAGGGATTAGTCGGTTCGGGATTTGAAGTGTACACACGCTTACCACCAGGACAGGAAAATAATTACCAGGAATTAAAAGCCGCTTTGATGAAACATTTTGACATCACAGCACAAACGTATAGGAAGAAGTTTAGATCGGCTAGACGAGAGCCGGGAGAACTATTCGCCGCCTACAGTCTAAGGCTGAAATCCTATCTCCAGAAATGGATGGACTTGGCAGAATTCAAGAGGGATTATGAGAGTCTCGAAGAGATGATGGTGGTAGACCAAATGCGAAAGCAAATGTCGAAACCTCTCAGAACCTTCTTAGGAGAACAAGGGGCGGAACGGATTGATGTTGTGAATAAGCTGGCGGAACGATTCGTGGAAGTACATGGTGAAACTGAGGAACTAAGTACACAAACCAAAAGTCAGGAGAAACCAGAGAAAAAGAAACCTAAAAACTGGGAAGGAGAAAAAGGGGAACCTTATATAAAGCACACCGAGGAGAGTTCAGAGAAGGTGAAGGAAGGAACCAAGAACACCTCGAATTCTCAAGCGAAACGACAGTGGTCTGAAAAGTGGTGTTCGTTTTGTAGGGCGGCCTCCCATAACACGAAGGACTGCAGATCGAAACCTACAAGTTCTTACTTCGCAGCATGCAAAGTGATTCCTACATCGGTGATCACAGACAAGGCTGAGGTTGGCGAAGGAGAAAGGAACACAAAGGACACACGGAAACCTAGGAAGGGAACATGGTGTACACACTGCCAGTCGACAACACATAATACTGTGGACTGCAGATGCAAGGCAAACGACGCCAATTGCATAACCAACCTCGAGGAATCAAAAGAGGAAGGCAAGGAAACGGTCAAGGAGATGAAAGACACTCAGGACCAAGAGAGACCACCTGTGGTTGAACTGATTGAAGTCAATGGCCAGCAGGTTGCTTGTCTCTACGATACAGGTTTGGATGGGGAAGCGGTGATAGACGCCAGCTTGGTAAGCCCAGACCAACTTACAGGGGAGACCATAGAGCTAAAGCCGGCAATGAGGAGTGCTGTTACCATGACGCTGCCAATCGCCAAGGTGGAGATTAAATCCAGGTACGTCACGGGCATTATTCCTGCGGCTGTATTAGCTGACTCCCTATTCCCAATGATCATTGGCACGAAATATGTCTTTTTGGGGATGCCCAAACAGCCAACCCACAAGGGAACAGTAGTCAGTGGATCTAAAGGGAAGGAAAAAGAGGCAGAGACACTATGCGACAACTCAGGGATAGGAGAATTGCATACTGCCCAGAGGAAGGATACTACGTTGCATCCTTGCTACAGGAAGCTGCAAAGAAGTGCTGAGCTACCAGAACGGGGACAGTACTTTCTGAAGAATCAACTACTCTATCGGAGAGCTGGGAGAGGAGATAACCTGCATGAGCAGTGGGTGGTTCCAGAGACCCACCGTCCTCACATTCTTCAGAGTGGACACATCATAGGCGAGAATCGACATATGGGTGTCAGAGAGACCTTGCAGCAAATATCCGGCCATTATTGCTGGCCAGGAATGACCGGAGATGTACGCCGGTGGGTGAAGTCTTGTTCGGAGTGCCAGAAAGCACCACCCAACAAGCGAATTAAGAGGAAACTAGCTCTTAAAGTGGAAGACAAAGTGGAAGTGTGGAGTCCAGCAGAGACCAATATACTCCAAGTAGGATGGAAAGGACCTTATCCTGTGGAAAAGGTAGTGTCCAAGAACATCTACAAAATACGGATCGGGGAAGAGAAGAAAAATCTCCCTAGACATCTCATTAGGAAATATGAGGAGAGATCCGGGAGCAAAGCTTCGCACTTTATGGTGATGGCAGCTATTGGGACAAAGGTTACCAGTCCAGACGAAGACCAGAGATCGCCAGTACAACATAGGAGGACCTATGGGACAGTACGTGATAGGTCAGATTTACCCAACGACAGGAGGAGGGAAATCACAAGTCAGGGAAAGGACAAGAGTGAAAGTTTCACCGGTAACCAAGTTCAGAAGGGGTGGGTAACGTCGGGAAAAGCGAGAATTACCCAGGACTCCAACCAAAGATTGGCTGACCAGGTACAATATCGCCCAAGATGGTCCTGGAAACAAAAGTCCAAGAGGTTTGGGAAAGACGACTCGGTCCGACGAGGACGAGGCGGAGCATCCCCAGAGGCAAAGCCGGGGGAAACTAAGAGGACATGGAAGCAGTGTTACAATCAGGATGGGACAATCCGTTTGTATTGTGAGCCGTCGCTGACGCAAGTCGAAAGGAGGTCGACTGAACGTACAGGAGCGAGGAGCCAACACTAGTTTCAGTCGTTAGTAGTATAGTAGGGTGTCAATTAGAGCGCCTACTGGATAATGAGATGAGCCATGTGAGGATCCAATCATATCATCAACACGTGATGTTAATAGCTACTTAGCAGAAGCTCAACGCACGGTGGATGTGATGGACGTTGTTGCTGCATCTGGACTTCACTGTGGAATACATCCTTGGTAAGGAGAATGTAGGAGCGGATTTGATATCCAGACATCCAGCTCCGGAGGAAGAAGACTAGGGTTGTGGATCATGGGAATCAAACCTACAGTGAGAAAGATTCGACGCGGTCTAATCTCTTAAGAGGGGGCCTATGTCGTGAAATACTGAGAGTTAATGATTCCCAGATGGACGACTGCATACATCGACTGCCCATGTAGGAGAAGGGTTAAAAAAACCAGGCAGGTGAACGGTTAATTCCCGAGTTAATGAAACAGAAGGATAACCACAAAGGATTGACCAGCGCATGTGTATGTAGGTCAAGTCGGGAGAGTCGACTACAACACAGGTAACTGTCGAGTGGAAAATTTGGTTAGCGACCAAGAGAGACAGCATCATGGACCAGTCTATTGCGTTCTGGAGGTAGGGATATACAGAAAAGCCCCAGATCTGGAATTTTCCACAAACTAGGACAATGAAGTCTGAATTTGCTTTGTCCAGCAATGTCAAGGACGATGGGACAAAGATGATCTAAAGAGAGTGGCCACTTCTTTGTGTCAGTTGAGTGTGTGTTCCCCAACTGGACGGAAAGATAGAATTATGTGTCCTGTAATGAAAAGAAATATCCTCCTGATAATGGGATAAAGTGCTTGGCTGCGGATTAATTTCAATTCGTGGATCTACATTAATTCTATAAAGGAACAGCGATGTGTATAAGGTATATTAAAATATAGTTTTAGGATATGAATATAGATGTGCGTGAATAGCATTTATCATTGCTTGCTATGAGTAGGAATAGTATAGACGATTAGGTGAATCTTCTATCCTATGTCAGAGTGGGTTTTTTCGGAAGCCTTTTCATTTCGGCTGGAGGAAAAGACACTCACATAGGAGAGAAGAGGAAGCAGACACAGATCTCATTATTAAATGTATATCACACAGGTTTCCATACCAGTGCGGGACTTATCAACTAAGAGATTATACAGATGGCTGTGGTCAAGATCACCCAGTGTTGATAACCCACGAGAAAGCACTTTAAAGTCATAACGCACGACACTTGTGCATAAGAAAGGAAGGAAAAGAAGTGTCATCTTAATAAGTCAGGAGGACAGAGAATGAAAAATAGAGATCATACAAACTAAAGGAAAAAGACCCAAATTACTCAGTATCAAAGAGTTGCAAAGTGCGTACCAAGTGCATATATCAATTACACAATATCAAGTGTAGAACGTTTTACAGAACACTAATAGAACATTCTAGAAAGTCGATGTGTTTTCCAGAATGGATTAAAGAACGCTATAAGAAAGCAACGAACATTCATTTTAAGCGGACAGCAAATAGTGAGCAGGTTAAGTACATTTGATACAGTGGTGAACATTTTCATTACAAAGAACGGATTTATCTACCGACTCAAGCAGACGGAGCTGTCAGGGTGAGACCGTTCTGTATCTATGTCATGTCCTGTACTCTAGCTGAGAGAAGAGACGAGAGAAACCACGGAGACTATCTATCAACATCTTATCTGGCAGCCACACTAGAAGAACATACAAACTACATAGACAATATCCATACATACACCAGACATAGTTTTTTATAATAAATCTTTTATCTTATCGTTGAAAGGAACTGTTGTCGGAGTATGTGTTGAGGGAATAATCGAGAGAGTAAAAGAAATAGATATATGGAAGGGAAGACAGAAGAGAAGAGTGTAGACGAAAAGTCAGTCAATAATCCCAACAGATAATCAGTTTAAAGATGTGCATGTTGATCCCAATCTCTTCTCGGGGAAACAACATCACAATATCTAATGTTATTGATGTTTCGTCCTCCAATGCTGATTCCATTTACATCTTCTACATTTCTGAAAATATTTTCACTGTATAGGGAAAAAAGATCTGGAGACATTACACATCCCTGCCTAACACCTCTCTTAATAGGCTGATATTGTCCCACTTCATTATCAATCCTTATGGCAGCTTGTTGTTTCCAATATATGTTTTTTATAAGTCTAATGTCTTTCCCATCAATTTGTAGATCCCGGGAAGGTTAACCCGGTCAACAAATGCCCGCAGAAGTCGGATGTGTCGTCCTAACGGCGCAAGAACGCAGCTCTGCTGTAAACAGGCACAACGCAATCACGTCCGGAAAAAAACTCCGGATGAACGAAGAAGAAGAAGAAGAATTTGTAGATCTGCAAGCATATCCACCATGTTGACATGTCTAACTCTATCAAAAGCCTTTGTGTAGCCAATAAAGCAAAGATGTACATCCTTGTTTACTTCTATAGCACGTTCAATAACTGTTCGCAGCATATACACAGCATTTACTGTACCCTTGCCTTCTACAAACCCACATTGTTCTTCCCCTATTTCAGGTTGTATTTTCTTCCTCATGCTTTGCATGATAATTCGTAGTAAAATCTTTGTGATGTGACTCATTATACTAATTGTTCTATGTTGATCACATTCCAAGGCTCCTGATTTCTTTGGGATTGCAATAAATACAGAATTACATAATTCAGAAGGTAGATCTCCAGTATCATATAATGTGTTCAGCAGTCTGGTGACTTGATCTAGTCCACATTCTTCTAAAGCTTTAATCATTTCTGTTGTGATGTTATCTGCACTGGGGACCTTGACAGCTTTCATATGCTTAAGAACATTTCGAACCTCCATCTTAAATATTGGCGGTCCTTCATTATTAAATCTAATATCATAACTGTTCCTCTCTGTTATCATCATAAAGATTTTTCACATAATCTGTCCATCCATGTAGAATCTGGTCTTTTTCTATTATGATTTTGCCATCTTTAGTTTTTAGACAGCCTGCTGATGTACTTGTTCTTTTATTAGTAAGTTCCTGAATTCTTTTGTACACTAATTTGTTATTTTGACTGTTGTGTTGTTTTTCAATTTCTAAGCACTTTTCCCTCAAGCCATGCTTCTTTTGCCTCCTTACGTAATATTCTGCCTTGTCTGTGAATTTCTTCATATTTGGCAGAATTATTTTTGTTGAGTCTTCTTGTTTCCATTAGGTGTAAAATTTCTGTCATCCATTTCTTACGACCCACCTTCTTTAATTTTGGAATAGTTGTTTCTGCAGCCAAACTAATTGAATTCTTCAACATTTTCCATTGATCATCCACATCCTGGAAGTCAAATTTAAATAATGGGAAAATATATGCTCAGTCTTTCTTCACTGGGGAGCCACAGTTGCTGGCATGATGGTAATTTGTTCGAATCCCATCTAGGTTGAGATTGTTGTCCAGTCACCCGGACTCACAGACCTTATGCCCCTGCCTGTAATGGGTACCAAGAAATGTCCTGGGAAGTAAAGGTGACCAGTATCATAATAACAAAACATATATAGGGTGTAATTTTAATTACTACAGTTTTTGAAAATATTGCCATTCCAAGTTTTGTATTTACCTACTGTGGAGTTCATGCAACACAATGAAACTTAATAGGTAAATACAAAACATGGAACAGTAATATTTTCAAACTCTGCAGTCATTAAAAATACACCCTTTATATATATACACACACACACACACATATAAATGGCCATATGTCATTTACACAGTTTTGACTGTGTTCACAGTGGCATCAATCTGAATGTGGGATTAGCACTCACATAAATAAGAGAAACCCATCATTTCTTACCTTCTCTGATTATGAGGAGATCAGTCTTTAGGAATGAGTTGAATCCACCAAAAATGTACACAGTGCTGTGATAAATATTTAAAAAAATTTTATGGACTGTTACAATAATAAAATAAAATCATATTTCCGTCTATTCATTTGTGCTCTTTTGAGGCAATATTAATGTATTTCTGAATGCTCTCTACTACTTTCAAACATTTTATATTCACAGCTATATTTATTGAAAAGCAAACCTTGAAAAATGTGTAACTATAGGACATATGACCATAGCACTGTACAATTCTTCTTCTTCATATATGAGGGAAAGTCAATAAGTAAGTCACAAATGGCTGTAGAAAAATAATTAAATATGATAACAACTTGAAACCAGTTTATTTGTATACATACATTGTCCCTTTATTTCTCAATATAATTTCCACCAACATTGATGCACTTATCCCATCGTTTTATCAGTCCTCCCAAACCGGCTGCAAAGAACTGCGTACTCTGTTTTCTAAACCACGTTATCACTCCACATTTAACTTTGGCGTCATTCGCGAAATGTCTCCCGCCAAGGTGGGTTTTCAGTGGACCAAAAAAATTGGAAATCACTAGGGGCTAAGTCTGGGCTGTAAGGTGGATGTTCCAGAACTTCCCACCTTAGTTGGTTAATTTTCTCCCGAGTTAATCGAGCCATATGTGGTCTGGCATTGAGATAATATGACCATTAAAAGAACGGAAACATACAAATACCTGGGTACAATCTTCAACTGCTCCAACATCATAAGGGAAGAAATACAAACTAGAATCAACTCTGGAAATAAAATATACTATGCACTACAACATCTACTAAAATCAAAGGCGCTATCTCATAACACCAAAATCACAATATACAAAACACTGATCAGACCAGTTGTGCTGTATGGCTCTGAAACCTGGAGTACAACGAAAAGAGACGAAGCCTTGTTACAAACCTTTGAGAACAAAATTTTAAGACGCATCTTTGGACCCATTAGGGATACACATAGTGGAGAGTGGAAAAGAAGAAGTAACAAAGACATTTATGATCTGTTTAAGTCCCCGCTAATCACTGGTATCATGAAGGCTAATAGACTACAATGGCTGGGGCATATAGAAAGAATGGAAGATAATAGGGAAACAAAACTCGCTTACACTCAGGAAATAAATGACCGCAGACCCCGAGGTAGACCAAGAAGGCGGTGGAGAGATAATATATATACAGATCTACAAGCACTTGGAATCAACGACTGGCAAGAGAAGGTCAACCAGAGAGACGAATGGAGACGGATTGTATTTGCAGCAAAGAACCTCAATGGCTCGGAACGCTGAAGAAGAAGAAGAAGATTGTCACGAAGAAGCAACACTCCTCTTGTCAGCAGTCCTGGACATTTTCTTCAAATTGGATCATGAAGCATCGATACAACTTCACAGTATGATTCACAATTCACATTGTCACCTTTCATCTTGAAATTGATTAAAAGCACTCCTTGACAATCCCAGAACACTGTCAGCATAACCTTCCCTGCTGATGGCGTAACCTTGAATTTTTGGACACAAGGTGAAGAAGGATGTTTTCTACCCAGCTATGCACTGCTTTACGGAACAAACATTTGTCAGCATAAAGTGGAAGCATTTCCTTATGAATGTCCTTTGCAGGCAGTCCTTTTGCCCACAAAAAAAAAACAACACAACAGCATGCTGCTCTTTGGTTGTACCCGTAAGTACAGTTGCCATTTTGTTTATGCGCCGCGCATGTGCATGAGACACCTAGCGCCACCTTAAAAACGGGAATATAAAGTTTGATGTTGCTGTCACCTAATGACACCTGTAGAAAACACCAACTACATTTACCTGCCAACCCACAGAACTGTGTGACCTACTTATTGACTCGCCCTTGTACCTTCAGGTGTCAACCTGAATATATTTAAAGAAAGCATCTGCCAATTTGAGGTTTTTGACATCTGCACAGCCTTTCCTCAATTGCAACCAAAATAACTTTCTCCATTCTGCTTATGGTGCAGACTCTTGCATCATTTTACTAATTCCACAGTTACATCCATCAGTATCTCCCATCTTTAGCTTATTGAACAAGAGGCGTCTCGTCCTGTTATGTCCTTTGTGTGGATCAGAAGATTGCTATGTATTCACTTCAGTGGAGTAGGTAATCTGTATAATCTGAAATTTAAGATTACTATGTGTTCTCTTCAGTGGAGTATGTAATTTGCATCATCTGAAATTGAATATTACTAAGTGTTCTCTTCAGTGAAGTAGGTAATCTGTATAATCTGAAATTGAAGATTACTAAGTGTTCTCTTCAGTGGAGTAGGTAATCTGCATCATCTGAAACTGAAGATTGCTGCTTGTTCACTGGTAATCTGCAACATCTTTCTGATGGCCTGGATGCTGTGATTCCAAAACTGGCACTCAACAGCGATTCTTTTAAACCTTTTGGCCTCATCACATATTATGTCTATAATCAGGCTGAGGTAGATTTCCCTTGCAAATTTGCCAGTTCTGCATTTCCAGGTGTATTGCAATGAAAAAGAATCCATTTTATTACAATCCTGTTAGAAGGTGCAGCAGAAGGCAGACACTTTCAGTGAAGTATGATTTAAAAGTGACAAAAACCAATTCAATGGCTGATCAACCTGATAATGATAAAGAGCACTTCATACACAATTTCAATATTAACATTGCTTTAGACCCCCACTATAATCACTTTACTTGTAACCACAGAAAAAATAACAGTCATGTGCTCTTGACAATTGTGATGACTGTCATGCAGCTGTTGAACAGGAACATTAAAATATGCAAATTATATGTTAGATTTTCAATAGCAAACTAAATATAGAGGGACCTACTTATTCACTGAGACTGCCATGTGACCAAAGCGATCCAAGTTTTCGATTGTATAGTCCAGGTACGATGAGCTTACTGTAAACCATTTGTTACAACCTGTTGAGATACCAAGCATAGATGGTGCCAGACTAAAAAGATATTAAACTGCATTTTTACACAATAAAAATCATTTACAATCACTAGGTGATGATGGATAAAAGTTTCTGCTACTATAGTCTTTCCAGAAATGAAAGCCGTCATTCACGATCAATTATTTTGAAAACTGTCTGTTGCATCGTTATGAAATTTTTCCTGCCGTCTTATATTTACCACCACCCAAGGAATTTGTCTTTGATAGGTCCAAAAGCAATTTAAATCATCGAAAGCGGCGACATTTCTTTGATGTTTTGGCGAAAATGTAGTGAATTCACGCAAACAAACTAGTCTTACAGTAAAGCACGTCATTTCGGGTAACGACACAAGTACAAGGCGTAGCCAGATTCGTATGGGAGTGGGTGCAATAAAAGAAGTAGCTTAAAAGTCGACAGGGTCGATTGCATTGCACCGGGTTTTTATCCCATATGACTCAGTCTCTTTCCGCAGCACAGAAAGCGTCGCATAAACATGAACTCCGTAGCTCCAGCGATGACCCTCGGGAGTCTCTGAAAAATGCACTCGTGAAATGAAGGGCGTGGCCGGGAATCAAACACACAACCTTCGGAGCCCGAGTCAGACGGCTTGACCACTTCACCACGGAGACTCCCGAGAGGGATGCAATGTGTAATATTAGTAAAGACAGAGAATTTACAGAGGCATAGGGTAAATAATGTGTAAATTGACAGGAAAGTAGAAGGAATATATTTCTTACCTTATTTTTCATTTCCTTTTTGTTTCTTCAGATGCTGGTTAATAATGTGTACACAAGTATTCATGTTACTGGGATGCATTTAGCTTTTTATATTGAGTTCGTGGAAGCTTCCAAATAGCTGTGCGTTAATGTGCGTATGGAGTGACCAGAAATGATACTGCAATTTAGTCATCATGTGTCCATTTTTAAGGATCTGTTCAGCTGTCTGTGTAGTTTGTTCACACATACACATGGGTGACAGACCCGCTTTGAGTCTTCGTGAAAGATTGTCTACTCTGCTGTTTACCATTCAAAGACAGAACATGATTACCTGTTTTGCACTATGAAAATAGTTGTCAGTGTCTCTGTAGTGGGCTTTCTTCTTAAAGACCAAGATGTTGGTCCTCTTTTCATTGAAGTTTATAGATTGATTCGTATGTACGTGTGTTGTCCCCTAATTTGACAACGTGTTTGCTCTCACGTTTCTTGTTATGCCACAATATGTCAGTTTCCAACGCAATATTACTCTTCTATTGGTATTCAATGTGTTTAGTGTGTTTTTGTTTTTCAATACAGTTGTTTGTCACCGCTGAGGGCTTGCAGAGTTGAAAATTCATCACTGTGGAATACAATCTGTTGCCATTGACACTGTGCTGATGCTGTAATGTTTAGGGACTGCAATTCGTCTGAATAGCTGGAGCAAAATATCCCAGTAAGTGTGCATGTGGATTGAGGTCTGCAATCTGCTCAGACCTTAATCTGTGTGGGACGATTCCAGTAGGTTGATGACTGCTCTCGGTTGCATAAAATTCAATCCATCCTTTCTCCAATAGTCCTCTTCCTCTTTCAACACATGGTCCTCACATTTTTTCCAGTAACTTTTATCAATATTTAATAGCTCGGACTGGGTTAGTATCTTGACGTCAGACAATTTGAATGTAGTATTGGCAGCTGCCACCTGTCCTTTAATTTTAGCGCACACAAGTTACATAGGGTTTAAATGAGAATGATACAGCGGAAGTCTCAAGCACCCATAGCCATGCTCTTCTATCAACTTGTCGATTTGATATTTCTTGCTTTTTTGCGCCTGTTTTACAAGGGACAACAACTGTAGCTTGAAATATGTTTCTGGAAATTGTATCTTTTCCCTTCAGAGCCATATCTTTATTGCTTCCTTTGTGCTCGATGCTGTAGGTATTTTGTCTTCTTGGACAACAACATTGTGATTAGATGCATTGTTCATGATTAGACAAGACGGTCTATCAAGGGATGGAAGTACTGTATTCTCGAGCCAATCTCTAAATACATTACCATTCATCTCATTATGATAATCCCTATTGTCTGTATGCTTTGATACAAACACAAGCCCAGCATTCTGTGGTAAGCCATTATGAGTACTACCAGCATAGGCTATGACCAAACGCTGTCCTTTACTACTGGGCACATAACGCTTTATCTTTCCATCCACTGATTGCCATTCATTTTCATTTGTGTGGTGCGCATTGATCCATGTCTCATCCAAATACACTATGTCATAATTTTCTTTGCACATTTCCCTTATTTCACATAGGTATCTGCTTCTCATGGCTCCTAAATGCAGTTGCTCGCAAAGGATATTTCTACCTCCCTTGTACTTTCTAAAATTGAAGCCTAATGTCCTTATAATTCTCCACAAAGTTGTTTTGGATAGCTCTATGTTATTGTTCTTTCTCAACCAAACCCTAAGTTTTCTTACAGTCACTGTTTCTTTGGCATTCATCATTTTTATAATAACTCGCCTTATGACATCTTTGTCAAAGCTGTCTACAATTGCCTTTCTACGTACCGTTTGCTTATCGCGGGTTGGTTTCATTCCAGATTCTAGCACCCATCAACGAAATGACCGTTTACTCAAACCCAATGCATGCACCGTTCTTTTTTCGGGATTTGTAACAGTTTGAAACAGTTTCCTGCGATCAGCTTCTTGTCAAAATATTTGTGTACAACTTAATAGCGATGCTTTGAAGTGTACAAACTTTCACATTCAATCCCATTGAACAATATTCACACATTCAGATGTTAGCGATAAGTGGTAAGATTTAAAAAAAAAAATAATCAGGATTCATGAAAGTACTCACATATTGACAACATCTCTGAACTCTCCCATTTTAAACTGCGCGGGGTTTTTGTCATAAAGCCAATCCAGTGAACCACGAGGAAATTAACCATTCAAAGCTAATGTTTCCGTGTGAAGACGTAATACTTCTAATAATGTGCCCTTCATCTCTGACCCGTAAATTATATACTGCATATAAACAAACTTTGAAATCTGCTGTACAATCTACAGAACAAAAAAAAAATTTTTGGGTGGACATAATGATAAGGTTATATGCTAAATCTCATAATTTTCCCTCAGTTGGTTACTGAGATATGGATTTTTATATTGAGGCAAACAAATGTGAATGCGCAATAGGAAATAGAATTATATCAGATGCAAAGATGATATTCCTCCCACTGACTAAAGCTGATTGCATCAAGCATGAAGCATAAATGCTAAACTATACAAACTACTGGAACACTGAGTGAGTATCAGATACAAAGTCCATATCTCCTTGAGCAAAGCTGGTTGCATTGAGCTTGAAGCATAAATGCTAAACTATACAACTACTGGAACATTGAATGAATGTCAGATACACAGTCAATATCTTCCTAAATAAAGCTGGTTGCATCAAGCTTGAAGCATAAATGCTAAACTATACAACTACTGGAACATTGAATGAATATCGGGTACACAGTCCATATCTTCCTAAATAAAGCTGGTTGCATCAAGCTTGAAGCACATATGCTAAACTATACAACTACTGGAACACTGAGTGAATATCAGATACACAGTCCATAGCTTCCTAAATAAAGATGGTTGCATCAAGCTTGAAGCACATATGCTAAACTATACAACTACTGGAACACTGAGTGAATATCAGATACACAGTCCATAGCTTCCTAAATAAAGCTGGTTGCATCAAGCTTGAAGCATAAATGCTAAACTATACAACTACTGGAACACTGAGTGAATATCAGATACACAGTCCATATCTTCCTAAATAAAGCTGGTTGCATCAAGCTTGAAGCATAAATGCTAAACTATACAACTACTGGAACACTGAGTGAATATCAGATACAAAGTCCATATCTCCTTGAGCAAAGCTGATTGCATCAAGCTTGAAGCATAAATGCTAAACTATACAACTACTGGAACATTGAGTGAATATCAGATACAAAGTCCATATCTCCTTGAGCAAAGCTGGTTGCATTGAGCTTGAAGCATAAATGCTAAACTATACAACTACTGGAACATTGAGTGAGTATCAGATACAAAGTCCATATCTCCTTGAGCAAAGCTGGTTGCATTGAGCTTGAAGCATAAATGCTAAACTATACAACTACTGGAACATTGAGTGAGTATCAGATACAAAGTCCATATCTCCTTGAGCAAAGCTGGTTGCATTGAGCTTGAAGCATAAATGCTAAACTATACAACTACTGGAACATTGAGTGAATATCAGATACAAAGTCCATATCTCCTTGAGCATAGCTGGTTGCATTGAGCTTGAAGCATAAATGCTAAACTATACAACTACTAGTACATTGAATGAATGTCAGATACACAGTCCATATCTTCCTAAATAAAGCTGATTACATCAAGCTTGAAGCATAAATGCTAAAGATTTCAAAGGAATCACTCAGTGTCTCCAGTTAAGAAAAGATGCAGAAATCTGCTGGGAAAGTCATGATGACTATTGTTTAGGATCTTAAGGGCCCTGTATTGGTGCATTTCCAGAAAAGGGATGAAACTGTGACTAGTACTCGATACTGGCATGCTATTTAAATAACCGAAGCCCATGATAGGATAAAAACGTCGGGAAATTCTCACAAAAGGAGTATTGTTGTTGTATAACAAAACATGCACTTGTACGGCTGCGCATACAGTGGATACAATATGTGCTCTGAAATTTGAGGTTTTGAAACATCCAGCATACAGTCCAGACTTGATGCCATCGATCTTTGAAACAGCATTTGCAGGGTCTGAAGTGTGCAGATGACAACGAGGTAATGGAGGCAATGCAAAACTGGTTCAACGCCTAGAAGACATAACAAGCTAGTGGATAGGTAGGCCAAGTGTTTCCAGGCCAGGAGACCATGTTGATAAAAATCACACACACAATTTGTGGTTCACAATATTGTAAAATAGTTATTTGAAAAAATTTCTGTTACTCAATGACTTTTCCTTATAAATATCTCAATCGTTGGTGAAGTGGTTAGGAAGTTACGCTGACAATGTCATGAGCACAGTCAGAGGAGGGTGTGATGCCTGCACTTGACATTCTCTTTGGGAGGGAAATAGTATCCATATATTCCTCTGTGCACTCAGGCCTACAAAATAAAATGGTCCTAACAATTCATATACCCACAACAGGTTCCAGCTACAGGAATTTTTTGAGTTATGTCTAAATTTAAGACTACTTGTTTATATGGACTCTGAAATGATAACATACCAAAAAACAGACACATATCCCTAACTTAAATCAACGTCACAAAAATATAGATATGCATACATCCATGATAAATTAGTCATACACAGTAATAGCTTTCTTTGGTCATGTGATGAGAAGAGAGGTATTGGAGAACATCATGCCAACTGGAAAGATCAAGGGGAAGAGAGGCAGAGGACGACCAAGAGAAATGATGCTGGATGGAATGAGATGGTGGCATGGAGGAATATCATTATCAGCAGAGTTCATCCAGAACACAAAATACCAAGATCTTGATGATGATGACACAGTAACACATGAACATACCTCTATCATAAATCATGAAATCTGAGGCAAAGCACTGTTTACTAATCTGTGTGTCATTGTGTGTGTTTCCACCAAAGACAAGCATGAGTCCATTCATCATTGCTGCTGAGTGCAGGTACTGAGCACTGCCACTGCTTTGCAAGATGTACCTGGCAACAAGATGAAATAATGGTACCTTTTAATGTAAAATAAAAAGTTAGGTCCTCTAGTGGAAGCATTCAAGTAATTGCTAGGAGATTAAACCTGACACTTAGTGACAACTGGCAAACTTGATGGCAAAAGAGCTATAGGAAAACAAAGATATAAACTGTGTATACAAATTAAAGTACTTAAGTAAGGGAGCTGAATGAAATTATATACTAAAATTACTTCACTAATGCACCTGAGCGGAATCATACGTATAACTAAATAAAATAAAATATTAAATGTTAGTTGCATGTCCCTATAAGGACATCACAATCGACCACGGCATTTATTGGTCGTTTGTGATTTTCTAGGCAACTTTACGTTCAGCAGAGTCATCAGAATAGAAAGGATGTTATAAAAGCAGTAAGTCACAGAACTGTAAACTTGTCATCACTATTAATACAACTTATGTAGCAAAGACTAGCAAAACCTCACCATTCTTTGGACATAGGGTCATACTCGTACAGCTGATCAGTATGCTGATAGGTACTGGAGCTCTGGTAGCCACCATACACATAGATTTTGTGTCTGTCGGCATCATACACGCTGGTATGCCCATAGGTGCCCTGAACTAGGCTCCCCACTGGCTTCACAACAGTCCATATTTTGGTTGCTAAAAGTTAAAGTGTTAAAAAAATTAACTATAATTTAAACAGAGCATGGATAGATTTACTGCACTGAAGAAAAACAATGTGTATATTAATGCAACAAAAACAAAATTAATGACAACCAATAAAACAAATGTCAACAGATATGTTTATCAATAGAGAGAAATAACAGGAAGTGAGTAGTTTTGAATGCATATGCTTACTGTTAATAAGCTATGGAAATCTAATAACTGAAACTAAAATTTAAAGCAATTAAAACCATTATGGAATCGAACAGATAGAAAAACAAGTCAGAATACTAAGAGCATGTATATTTCCTGTGGATCCATACGTTGTGAACCTTGAACATTTACCAAGTCACATAAAAAGCATATATATGCCTTTAAATATAAATATTACAGAAGAGTATTAACATTAAAGGAAACAGATGTATCCAACAAGAACTTAGTAGTAAAGAAGACTGGTTACTAAAACACAATTGAAGAAAATTAAATATTCTGGGCATATTAAAAGCCTCAACCGGAGTGAGGTTGGGAAGAGACTTTCCTCCTGACCAGATACCAAAGTACCATCACCATCATCAAGGGACTGTGTTACAGAGCTCTCCTTTCCCTCACCAAGCCTAAGAACCAGCAAGGTGTGCTTCACATCCATGGGGAGGCATGGCCATTCTTGGAGTGTTAGCCAGGCTGGGAACTCCTTTTGTGAATGGGCCACACAATGGAGAGATGTTCTAAGCTACGGTCCTGTTTTTTGCTACCTCTGCAGCCATCACTTTTGGCTTAAAAGGTAAAGGTAGTCCCATAACAAACACTCTCATTAGGGTGTGAAGTTTTACACCTTTACATATTCTAGGCCATGACAGATGAGGTGGGGTGACTAGTATTCTTTCCCATCTTCTTTCCTCCCCAAACAATTCCCAGAAAACTCTAAATTTTCTGTTACCCATTTTTATGAGGCTGGGTTGTCCCCATAGCTGTACTGTAGGAACAAAACATCTTGCCACTATTAGGGATTGAACACAGAGCACAGTCATGGCAGGCAAGCATACTAACTACCATGCCACCATGACTCCACCTTTGGCTATTTTTTTTTAAAATTGCATATCCTTTACAGGACATTGCAGTCAACACCAGCATTTTATCGCCACTCTTGATGTCTTGGCAAGTTTTATGTTCAGTAGTTTGCCATTGCATTCTGAACAACCGGCTCCCATACCAACACGTTAAAACCAGCGAGACACATTCTGCTGCTAAATCTGTCATCACTGTGTTTTGAGGGAGGGTAAGTGGCATTACGAATCGCATCCGCAACACCATCGCCACGGAGACTTACATAAGCTTCATTTGAGGATAAGCTATGGTGTTTGTACATCAAGAATGATGATGACCACTAATTTCATTCAGTGGGGTTGAAAGTTTGGAGCATGAGTTCTAAGATAGCTGGTAAGGCCTATTTTGGCTCAAAACGTTCATTGACAATGTGGGCAAAGAGTGATTGGTGTTCCAGGAGGAGTAGCTCCTGTAGTGGTTTTTTGGTCCAGCCTTTTTCTCTGCAGCTCTTGCAGTCCTGTTTGCCTCACAAGTGACTGCACCCTTGCATAATGATGTACAGATAAGCTATATAGAGATGTTAGCAATTGCAGCTGACGACTGCCTTCTTTAAATATATTTAGGGCTGTGCTTGGTTAAAGAGGAGCATTAGCAGGAATGGAAGAGAAGGAATAGATGCAGGGGAAAAAAAGAAGCTGAAGGAGCAGAAAAAAAGAATATGAGGGTTGGAGGAGCAGGTGGAGTAACAACAGCAGAAGAAGAAGAAGAGGAAGGAGGAGGAGAAGAGGAAGAAATCTTTAAATTATAAAACCCCAAAACTCACCAAGACTATACTCAAAGACCTCATTGGAGTATCCATAGTCTGGGCTGTAGCCAAATATGATCAGCAATTTTTCATTCACCACATGACTTGTGTGGCCAGAGATGCTGCGTGGGCCACTGGGTAATGAACTCCATGTTTCAGATATAATGTTATACATCCATAAATCTTTCATGATCATGGTTCCATTCACTCCTCCAAACAAATAAAGAACTCCCTGCAAAATAGGTAAATTGGTGTTGTAGGTGTAAAAAGCTTTCTAGTATGTGTTTTGGTAAAGATGAGAAATAATCTAGATTTTTAACAATTAAGGTGAGTTGTGACATGCAAACCTGTATTTTTGTTGTATCAATTTACAGGGTTTCATATTAATCATCTATTTTGCAATGTTTTATCAGCTCCACTGGTTGTTTTGGTGTTGCAATTTTACTGGCATTTCATCAGGATATACTATTTCAGTTAGTATGGGTGATCACTATTCTTCACTATCAGCATCTCTAATCAGATCTATACATTTTTCTCACTTATACCATTTGGTCAAGTCAACCAAGTATTTACATCTTTGTCTTCCTTATGCTATTTTCCCATAAAAAGTGCCAGCTGTCTCTACAACTTCAAGTCTGTCTCTCTTCATAACATGCCTAGTAAATTAACTCTGATTATGCTACAATGGAGTACTGTAGTAGCGTAGTGGCTAACATGCTTGCCTGCCTTTCCGGTGGTCATGTGTTTGAATTCTCACTGAGGTGGATTTTAAAAAAATTGACCCTGATTTCCAAGTCGACCCAACCTAAAATTGACTGGGTTCTACAATGTCTAACAATACCATAGTGCACATATGCTACCTGGTATCAGTACTGCAAAATATCACCTTATCTTGCTACCTTAAACAGTCTGTAATGAGACTGATCTGTTGTTACAATATATGTTTTTCATTGTTGTAAACATTCAGTTCTGATGCTGACAGCATCAGGCAGGAACAAACTGTGTTAAATTCTGTTTGTTTTAAGTGTTATATTTGTTCTGTAATATATGCAACATTTATAACTATGTCAGACAAAGTACCTCATGAAAAACTGTAGTGTGACCATAACGTGGCCATGGGGTTGGTCCTCTCTCTGTAGCTGTAGTCCAATTTTGAGTGTTTATTCTATACCTGAAAGATCAAAATATTTGTGCAGTTGTTGTTACATGCTTTCAATCATACTCTGATAATGGCGCACTTCAACAACAGAGGCATTTCACTTTTTTGGATATTATCTTCTCCTTCTTTTGTCCAGAATGTTGTTTTAGATGTAATTGCGTTGTGTCTGTTTACAGCAGAGCTGCAATATTTGCACCTTCGGCCGCCACATCCGACTTCTTCAGGCATTTGTTGGCCGGGTTACCTTCTCAGGTGTTGGATATTATAATCTCTTAGAACTCTGGTCACATAGGTCAACATGGCTGAATGGATATGAACACTCGCTCTTAAATTGCCGATACAGAGGCAGTGGGTTCACCAGTCAATTGAACTAAAATGTTGACTTCTTGTCCTTGAATTAAAAGTAAACTACAAGCACCTCTGAAGTCACAGTGGATTCACCTGATGGCATGGGACACTGGTAATTGGGAAAGTTAATCCACATGCAAACATCAGTCCACTTCAATAGAAGTAGTAGCTCTTTTATGGACTACGCTTGAGTTAAAGGTGAGTAGAGCAAAACAATAAAAAACATCTGGTCACATTATCACAATGATACAATAAGTCATGAAATAAACATGACTTGATTCTGAGTTGGAGAAAACAAGTGTTGTAAAGCACAGAACTGATCATTTCATGCCCCCCCCCCCCCCCCCCCAAAAAAAAAAAAAGCTCCAACTAAACTCTCTGAACTCTGTTTCCTTGACTTTCACTTACTCTATATCACAGCCTCTATATCAAAACATCTCAAATTGAGTGTCATCTTTCAACGTCTTTGTATTATCTGATTCATCTAATCTAATGAATAATCCTAATCAAATGTCTTCGTCATGACAATTTTTAAGAACCTAATGAAGTAGATAGATTAGATCGACTATATTTTTAATGATTTGTAGTTACCTTTTTTTTTGTCTCATCCATTACAAAATTTACAGAGAAACCCAAGATCAGTGTTCATTTAATTTTCATTACACATGGCAGAGTGGACAAAAGAAAAGGAAATGATTGTAGGAAACACCTGGTTTAAGCAACACCCTAGAAGATTATGGACATGGAGGAGTCCTGATAGCAGGATCAGAAACCAGATTGACTACATTCTGATTAGCACTAATGCACTAACAGTAGCAAAAACAGATCCCAGTGCTGATTGTTATAGTGACCATAGACTACTTACAGGAACATTTAGGATAAAGCTGAAGAAAATCAAGTATATAACAGGAAACACTAAATATGATTTGTGTACATTGAGTAATGACAAGGAAATACAAAACAAATTCAACATAGAAGTACAGAACAGATTTGATATATTGTCTGATCTAGAGATATTATTCCAGGATGTGAATGATCAATGGGAAATGTTAAAGAATTCAATCAGTTTGGCTGCAGAAACAACTATTCCAAAATTAAAGAAGGTGGGTCGTAAGAAATGGATGACTGAAGAAATTTTACACCTAATGGAAACAAGAAGACTCAACAAAAATAATTCTGCCAAATATGAAGAAATTCACAGACAAGTCAGAATATTATGTAGGAAGGCAAAAGAATCATGGCTTGAGGGAAAGTGCTTAAAAATTGAAAAACAACACAACAGTCAAAATACCAAATTAGTGCACAAAAGAATTCAGGAATTTACTAATAAAAGAACAAATACATCAACAGGCTGTCTAAAAACTAAAGATGGCAAAATCATAATAGAAAAAGATCAGATTCTACATGTATGGACAGATTATGTGAAAAACCTGTATAATGATAATAGAGAGTAACAGTATGATATTAGATTTAATAATGAAGGACCACCAATTTTGAAGACGGAGGTTCAAAATGTTCTTAAGCATATGAAAGCTGGCAAGGCCCCCGGTGCAGATAACATCACAACAGAAATGATTAAAGCTTTAGAAGAATTTGGATTAGAGCAAGTCACCAGACTGCTGAACACATTATATGATACTGGGGATATACCTTCTGAATTATGTAATTCTGTATTTATTGCAATCCCAAAGAAATCAGGAACCTTGGAATGTGATCAACATAGAACAATTAGTATAATGAGTCACATCACAAAGATTTTGTTACGAATTATCATGCAAAGAGTGAGGAAGAAAATACAACCTGAAGTAGGGGAAGAACAATGTGGGTTTGTAGAAGGAAAGGGTACAGTAAATGCTGTGTATATGCTGCGAACAGTTATTGAACGTGCTATAGAAGTAAACAAGGATATACACCTTTGCTTTATTGACTACACAAAGGCTTTTGATAGAGTTAGACTTGTCAACATGGTGGATATGCTTGCATATCTACAAATTGATGGGAAAGACATTAGACTTATAAAAAACATATATTGGAAACAACAAGCTGCCATAAGGATTGATAATGAAGTGGGACAATATCAACCTACTAAGAGAGGTGTTAGGCAGGGATGTGTAATGTCTCCAGATCTTTTTTCCCTATACAGTGAAAATATTTTCAGAAATGTAGAAGATATAAATGGAATCAGAATTGGAGGAAGAAACATCAATAACATTAGATATGCAGATGATACAGTATTGATTGCAGACAATGCACAGGATCTGCAACAACTAGTAGACACGGTTGTTGTACACAGTGAGCAGCTGGGGTTGGAATTAAATTGTAAGAAGACACAGGTTATGGTCGTCACTAGGAAGAACGAAGTACCACAATGTAATATACAAGTAAATGGGAATATTCTTCAACAAGTGAATCGATACAATTATCTCAGAACAGTCATAACATCTGATGGGAGATGTCTTGAAGAGATTAGAACAAGAATTGCCATGGCAAAAGTAGCCTTTAGCAAGATAAAAAACATTCTGACCAATAAAAAGATGTCAATTGAAATGAGAAAAAGAGTGTTGAGGGGGTACATAGAGCCTGTTCTTTTGTATGGATGTGAAACTTGGACAATGTGCAGTCAAGCTGAAAAACATCTGATGGCTACAGAAATGTGGTTTCTGAGGAAAATGCAAAGAGTACCATGGACAGATAGAAAAACCAATGACCAAGTACTACAGGAGACAAATGAAAATCGTAGACTGATTAGAGAAATTAGATGAAGACAGTCAACATTTTTTGGACATGTTATGAGAAGAAATGGATTGGAGAACTTATTAACAACTGGCAAGATCGAGGGGAACAGACCAAGAGGAAGACCGAGAGGAAAATACCTGGATGGCTTGGCCACATGGCATGGACGAGACAGGAACACTGAGCTGATCCACGACTCTGGTGATCGAGTGAAATGGCGAGTCATGACTGCCCATGCTTTCCAGCATGGCACATGATTGATTGATTGATGGCAGACATCTTTGTTTATACATATTCTTTCATTCCATGATAAGAAATGCTGTATTGATCAATGTATTACAGGTAACGGTAGTCCAATGGCAGACACTGCTGTTGACGATGTGTGAAGTGTTAGATCTTCACATGCAACAACATATGAGGTGGGGGTGAGCAGTTCTCTCCCTCATCATCGTTCCTTCACAGGCAATTCCCATAACATTCTAAAGATTGCATGGTACCCATTTTCATGAGGCTGGGCCACCCCATAGCCATACTGGTCATAAAAAATTAATCCTGCCTCTGCTGGGGATTAAAATCAGACCAGTCTAGGTAGACAAGTTCACTAACTACTATGCCACCACTGCTCACAATATATTAGGCCTTCTATTGTTATTGATATCATGTCATATATGATCACAAAAGTGAGCTTATGGTATAAAGATGTTGCACACAGAACAAAATATTTTGATCTGGGGAATAAGGGTTATAACACATTAAATTCTTAACATTTCGCACTCCAATGGCAGTAGGTGCTTCTGATAATTATTGGTCAAGAGTACTCACCGGAAAAGGTTATTTGACAAATTGTTGTCTCCCATTTTAAAACCACCCAGCACCCATAATCCCCCACTGTCATCAGAAGTGAAGGCAAATGATGCTCTGCCTGTCATGAGTGGATGTGAGGCCTGCATGCTCTCTACTAACAGTTGCCCTTTGCTGGCACTACAGTAGTTACCTGCATTTGATACACAAACATTAATTACTTACATTTAGTAAACCTGCAAAGGAAAAATAACATTCTTTGTAAAAACAGTTACTTTTGATGTCCACTGAATTACTAAAACATCTATCCTGACACCAAAAGATAGAGTGTGGGTGATCATGGTTCACGATCTCACAACACCAGCAGTCTCAGATTGAATGTGTCACAATATTGCTATTTTGCCAGTATTGGCAATATTGCCTCAACATTGGACCATGAGTGCAGGGATTTGCCAGCAGGCAGTGCTGAATGGGAGATGCACAACTGATTCATGACAATTCACGCGAAGGTGATGTAATCATCTACATAGATGGCTCAGTGCCAAGAAGCAAAAGAAGTGTCTGGGGGTTATAGCGGAAGTTAATGCGCAGTGTTTAGTGCAGGAGAACCTGGTATATTGGCTCTACTGCAGTCACTGCTGCATTCGCTGGATGGAGGATAAACTACGCCAACACCTTGATTGTAACAGACTCACAGAGCATGCTGACAAGGATGGAGGATAAACTAAGCCAACACCTTGATTGTAACAGACTCACAGAGCATGCTGACAAGGATGGAGGATAAACTACGCCAACACCTTGATTGTAACAGACTCACAGAGCATGCTGACAAGGGTGATGACAGGCATGCTTCCTGCAGAGTGGCTTGCTTCCATTAAAAAAATCAAAGATAGGGACCTGTGTTGGATCTGTCTCCAGGACATGCTGGTATGGTGGGAAATAAGCAGGCTAGCAGATTTCATCATGATGCAGCTCATCAAAAAGTATCATGATCTCTTGCCCTTTCTCTGCCTCGTGTATCTTTATGTCCAAGGTATCTTTGATGGTGTGTGTCTATCTTTGGGCTAGTCGACTCCTGCCTCTGTTCTTTCCAAGCCACTGTGAAGGCATTTCACTCTCTGAGACATGATACTGGTTATGAACCAGTTTTCTTTAATGTTCAGATCTGTTAAAATGTTAGTATTTTTCTTCTTCTTCATCAATGATATTCTAAGAACTTTTCTGTTAACTTTTAAGCTCAAAAGACCTAAATTCTCTTCTTGAGTGATTGTGAAATAAGTCTGTGACTAACATCTATATGTTGCCACAGGAAAGATGCATGTTCTCAATTTAATGGACTTTGTCAGAAATCTAAAGTGTTTTCATCCAATGGATGCAACATACCTGGAGATAAAGAGGCTGACAGAACTGCAAAGGAAAGTGGAAGACTATCTCAAGCCTGATGTAGAAATAATTATGAGGCCAAGAAATTAATAAGAAGTAATTATAGAACCAATGGGAAGAAGAACATCAAGGCCACAGAAAAGATGATGCATACTACCAATTTAACCGAAGGGTTACAATATTCAGACTCTATATGTGACATGACAGTCTGAGATATCACTTTTTAACAGTCTCTTTGCCGAACCATTTTCTTTAGGCTATGATGATAGGAGAAACAGATGACTAACTGTGGAACTGGTAAAATGACAGATAAATATTTATTTCAGGAGTATCAAACATATACAGAACAGAAAGTTATTCTATCCTACACCTGCTACCATCCATCCATCATGTGCCATGCCGGTAAGCGTGGGCGGTCATGTTCTGCCATCTCACTCGATCACCAGAGTCGTGGATCAGCTCCGTGTTTCTGTCTCGACCATGCCACAAGGCCAAGCCATCCAGGTACTTGCTTCTAGGTCTTACCCTTGGTCTGTTCCCCTCGATCTTACCAGTTGTCACCAAGTTCTCCAAATCATTTCTTCTCATAACATGCCCAAAAAATTGTGACTGTCTACGTCTAATGTCTCCAATCAGTTTACGATCTTCATTTGTTTCTTGAAGGACTTGTTCATTGGTCTTTCTGGCTGTCCATGGTATTCTTTGCATTTTCAAGAAACAAATGAAGATCGTAAACTGATTGGAGACATTAGACGTAGACAGCCATCAGATATTTTTCAGCCTGACTGCTCATTGTCCAAGCTTCACATCCATATAAAAGTACAGGTTCTATGTAGCATCTCAACACTCTTTTTCTCGTTTCAATTGATACCTTTTTATTGGTCAGTATGTTTTTCATCTTGCTAAAGGCTACTTTTGCCATGGCGATTCTTGTTCTAACCTCTTCAAGGCATCTTCCATCAGATGTTATTACTGTTGTGAGATAATTGTACCTATTTACTTGTTGAAGAATATTCCCATTTACTTGTATATTACATTGTGGTATTTCATTCTTCCTAGTGACGACCATAATCTGTGTCTTTATACAATTTAATTCTAACCCTAGTTGTTCACTGTGTGTAACAACCGCATCTACTAAATTTTGCAGGTCCTGTTCATTGTCTGCAATCAAGACTGTATAATCTGCATATCTAATGTTATTGATGCATCGTCCCCCAATGTTGATTCCTTCCATATCTTCAATATTTCTGAAAATAATTTCACTGTACAGGGAAAACATATCTGGAGAACACCTGCTACATTTGAGGACAAACTCTGTGTAGAAATGACAATGCACTCAAATTGATTGCCACTTTCTTAGATACTGAAGTGTATGAAAAAGAAAAATAATTAACATTTATGGAAAAACAGACCTGTGTAATTCTCAGAGCAATTGCATCTGTTGGACACGCATTCACCGTGGTTGGAACAATTGAAAGGACACTCTGAAATCAGGCTATCACAGTTTTGTCCTGTCCACCCATGTTTGCATTCGCACACACTGTTGTTGCAAACACCATTTGAGCAGTTCAAGTCGCAGCTGTCAATACTGCAGTAAACATAACAAGCACACTCAGTTACAATTCTCTTGCAAATGTGTAAGAAGATTTTACAATTTATTTTGGAATATAAAGTTAGTTAGTTAGTTAGTCGACAGATCATCCTCGTTGCACATCGAACCATTCAGTCCATAAGTGCTCGGATCCCCTCCTCAGCAAATCCTGCAGCGTGTAGCGGCTAACGACGCCAGTTCTGTGTTGGTTTATCAATCTTCTTTGGCTTCCTGCGTAGTGTTCTTGTTTGGCCACCCCTCTTTTAATTTGCTGCTCCCGCAGTCTGGCCATTGTTGTAGATTCACAGTCATCACTTGGTTCTCGCAAAAGTCTCACTTCTCGTAGAGCATTCAGAATGTCAGCCTGGTCCATGGCGCGTCCGCCCTCCACAGTAGCCTCACCTGCGAGCTTGTCAGCCCGCTCATTTCCTTGTACTCCCGCATGACCTGGCATGAAGATGAAACTAATCTTTGCCAGCCGAGACCGCTTCAGAGGCAGCAACCATTCTCTTCGGATCGACCTCTCCTCTATCCTCTTGATCATGTTTATTGAGTCGCTAAGGAAACAAGCCCTAGTGAATGTCTGTGTCTCGAGCCATGTTATTGCTTTACTTACTGCCATGACTTCCATGGTCAGGCTACTTGTGGTTTCAGTGAAAGCACCAGAGTCCTCCTTCACAATTCTCCCTCCGGCCCGAGCTGTAAAGGCCCATGAGCTTAAAGGTACAATTTAAGTCTACAAGAAATGTGACAGTGTGCAATTTAAGACAAAAGTGAGTTAAAATTTTTATAAAAACCCTGTTGTAAATGTATTGTTGAAGCAAATAATCACATTTTTTTTTTCAAATGCATAAAATGCATTGAATTACTCCATCACTCTCATCATCAAGTGCCTTGCCAACTTCTCCCATTTTGTAGCAGTTCTGTATTTTTCCCTTTTTCGGCAATCAACATTTGATTAAAGACTGTTCCAGCATGGGTGTTAAATAGGACAGTTTGCCTGAGATCTTCACTAGTCCTCCAAGTTTGTCTCTAAAGGTCACCCCTGTGAGCTAGATTTCCTCTCTCTGTCTGCCAAAGTTACAGCAACCTTATAAGACATGCTCTGGGGTTTGCTTTGGTGCTCCACATTTGCAAGTGGCAGAATCAATGAGACCCATTCGTTGGAAGCCTGCTCTGAGTCCGCAATACCCTGCTCTCAGTCTGAAGATTCTGGTCTATGTATTTCTACCAAAATATGTATTAATTCATATGCCGATTCATGCCACACAGCAGAAACATGTGGTCAAGAGGTCGGGATGCCTGCCGCATAAATCATGGGTTGCGTGTTCTATTTCTCAGTAGGCTCAGAGCTTTTGTCTATAGAAAGTGAATTAAATTTCCAAGCCTTTACACTATGTGGCGACTACTTGGGGGAAGCAGCCTTTATTTTTCAGCCTGAAAACCCCTTCCTGCAGAAGCCAGTAATGGAAAAGATAAACAGATTTTCTAGAATTGTCGGTCATGGGATTTCTCATATCTTCTTTGTCTATTAATGTTACCAGTTTTTACAGTATGTTCCTTGTCTGTCATTGTATTTCTCATATCTTCTTTGCCTGGTAATTGTACCAGTTGTTATAGTATGTTCCACTTTTCCCTTGTCTCTTTCTGTGGCCCACAAATGTGGAATTTTTCCTGCTGATATATGCAACAAACTTCCAGTGTGTCTTGACCTCTTTAAGATATCAAATGTTGCCTGTCAATAGTATTTATTCTTTAAAACCACATTTCTGTAGCTTCAAGAGATGTTCTTGCTTGTTTACTAACTGTTCAGAATACAGAATAGTACATTAAAATTGGTAGCACACAAGAATTCTTGCATCAAATTCTAATGACAAGAATAATACTGCACATGATGTTCTTTGTTTTATAAAGCGCAATGTTCTTGTCCTATTCTGCTTTTTGTTTTGTGCTACATCTTTCATCTGATGTTATCCATGTAGTAAAATATTTTATCTCTTGACTTGCCTCAAATTAATATGTCGCACTTTAATTTAAAATTTGGGTGGAATCTGTTTCTTTGGTATTACCTTTACATCTGAGTTTTTGCTATTTAAGTTAAGATTAATTTTTTCAAACTTTCTACAACAACATTATGAATCACTTTCTTTAACTCCATCACACTTGCTGCTGTTTTTTTTTTTTTTGGGTGCTTGCTTGCTTTGAACGCAAGCGTAGTCCATACACATTACTTCTAGTAATGTTGGACTGGATTTTGCGTGTGGATTAGCTTTCCCTATTAACAGTGTTCCTCGAAATTAGGCGAACCCACTCCGACTTCAGAGGTACTTGTAATTTACATCCCACAGTCAAGGACGATAGGTCAACATTTTAGTCCAGCTGTCCAGTTTAGGGGTTAAACCCCTTACCTCGGCCTCATCACGCAGGATGTTTAAGAACACACGTTCATATCTATTCGGCCATGCTGACCTACATGCTGCTGTTAAAACAGTGTTATAAACAAAACTAGGTTGTTTATATTATGGCGACTGTTGTGCTACGTCTCTGGGTTAGGACTTGTGTGGCTATCACACAGTAGGTCTGTAAGCATGAATTACTGCAGTGGCAGGCATGACATGGTCAGGAGTTGCGCTGCTAAGGTGTGGTAGATCTGCAAGCATGAATGACTTGACAACCCACACCTTCACAATAACCTAGTTTGTCACAAAGTATGGGTATGTGAGAACTCGTAACTCAATAGTAGACATTATTGACCCAGGGACCCTGTGAGCTGTTATCCAGCTGCACAATTGATCGACTGGGTAATGAGGGTAATAAAACCAATGGACATCTCAGACAGCCTTTGCTTTTCCTTCACATAAGTTGAAATGTGTGTGATATGCGATATAGAGTGTTGTTGTTATTACACATGAGCTTCTAATCAGTTGTGACAGTCATCATCATCTGTACATCTGCACGCCAAAGTTACGGGCATGATTACACGTGTACATAGAGATACTTCACAATGGCTACTGGAGCAGAGAGGTCCGATAATTTGTATATAGATGGCCACAGTTGTCATCAGAGGTGTTTTCACTCAGTATAGTTTGAGATTGTTCCTGTCAAGATCACTTTGATAGTCTATTTGTTATTTAGCTCTTTCATACCCAACATTTTCCTTTAGCAAACTACAGAAATGTGTGGGACAGAAATGGAATAAGCCTGTAAACAAAGCTGAGTCTAGAAAGCAGTTGTATTATCCACACTGCTATATGCTTGTGAAACCTGGACTAGGAAATTAAACCACTTCCACACAGTCTGCCTTAGGAAGCTACTTAAGATCAAATGGAAAGACAAGATCCCAGACACTGAAGTCTTAGAAAGAGCGTCCATGCCCCGTATCCACACTATACTAATGAAGAATCAGATTTGCTGAGCTGGTCATCTGACTCGCATGCCAGGTCAGAGGCCCCTAAAAGAATTTTTACGGTGAGCTGCACTGTGATGAACACTCCCAAAGCAGCCAGAGGAAACACTTTAAATACACTCTGAAGATTGAAGATATCGCTCAAAGCTTTTGGAATTCATCACAACACATGAGAGACATTCACGGTGTACATCATTACACAAGGCGTCACTTGTGAAGCAAAAGGCCAGCAAAAGTTGCGAAAAAAAAGACTGGACAAAAAAACCACCATTGGAGATCCTCCTCCTGGAACATCACGCATTCTTTGCCCTCATTGTCTAAGAGCATTTCGAGCCAAAATAGACTTGCCGGCCATCTTAGAACTCATCGCTCAAAACTATCAAGCTCACTGAATGAAATAAATGGTTCATCACCATACTTGATGGAAAAACACACACCCCATCATTAGAGACTTCTTATTCTTCTGCCCAGTATATCTCAATAGAGCACAGACTCTCAATTAACTTATGTCAAACCATCTGTAGACCTGTTCATTATTAGTGGAATTTTGTAGCTAAAGTTGTCTATTGGATAGGATATCCAGTTTTAAGCAAACTCCAATTAGTCACCTCTCTTACAAATTGCATAGTAGGTTACAGTGTCACTATTCTTTGCTTCCCTGATAACACATTGTTGTTCATTAGAAACTAATGTGTACTAACTAAGAACACAACAGCTAGCTACCAATGGCAATCCTAGGCATATTTTCTATAGGCCTTAATATATATGGTCTAAAATAAATCAAGTAATCTACTTACAAATATGAAATGTTAAACCCTGGTAATGTGAGAGCAGCATCACTGTAAAAGTGAATGAAGGCATACTTCCCACTCAGCTTAAATTTGATTTCTGGTTTATCTTTCAAATCCCACATGATACCACTGTGGAAAATGAAACATTAGGATAAAAAATCAATTTTTCAAAAATCTGTCCTATTTCACAAAAACATAATATTTTTTCCTTAGTTTTCTTTATTTTTCACAACATATTGTTCTTCAGTTATAAATTTGTAACATATAAATCCTTTATAAACATCATTTGAAAAATTTAATCTTGTCTTATTACACAATACTGGAGGCTTACTTAATACCAGGGTATTCTTCATTGGCAATGTTTAAACATAGAAATAAGATGAGTATGGTTAAAATTAGACTATACACTCCAAGAAATGTTGGCACAACTTGAGAAACCTCTATCTTTCTTTCTGTATATATATATATATATATATATATATATATATATATATATATATATATATATATAGAGAGAGAGAGAGAGAGAGAGAGAGAGAGAGAGAGAGAGAGAGAGAGAGAGAGAGAGAGAGAGAGAGAGAGAGAGAGAGAGAGAGAGAGAGAGAGTGTGTGTGTGCATGCATGTGCATTTATGTAAACAGAACCACTACTAGACCCTCAGAAAGAATACCTGTGAATTATGTATGATCTTTTCTCATTAATGTGTGTTTGTGCATGAATTCATGTGTGCAATTGCATGCATGTCTATATACACACACTACCATCTCCAGCTCCTTGCACACTGACCTAAGATTATCTTTTCTCATGTATGTGTGTCTACAAGAGACAAGAGAGAGAGAAAGAGTGTATGACAGAGAATGAGAGAGAGAGAGAGAGAGAGAGAGAGAGAGAGAGAGAGAGAGAGAGAGAGAGAGAGAGAGAATGTGACAGACTCTCTCTCTCTCTGTTGTGTTATACACACACACACACACACGTGACAAAGAGATAACAGAGAGTAATAGTGTACGACAGAGTATGAGAGTGAGAGAAGGGGAGGGAGAGAGATGGAGGGAGAGTGAAAAAGAGAGAGAGAGAGAGGAGAGAGGAGAGAGAAAGAGAGAGAGAGAATGTGGCAGACTCTCTCTCTCTCTCTCTGTGTCATACACGCACACACATAAGAGACAAAGAGATAACAGAGAGTAATAGTGTACGACGGAGTATGAGAGTGAGAGAAGGGGAGGGAGAGAGACGGAGGGAGAGAGAGACAGAGAAAGACAGAGAGAGAGAGGAGAGAGAGAGAGAGAGAGAGAGACAGAGAAAGACACACAGAGAGAGGAGAGAGAGAGAGAGAGAGAGAGAGAGAGAGAGAGAGAGAGAGAGAGAGAGAGAGAGAGAGAGAGAGAGAGAGAGAGAGAGAGAGAGAAACTTATTTGTTTTAATTACACTGTGACCAGATAAGCCAAATATTCAACAACCACACTGCCTCTGCGATCAACTTTAGACAGTACAATGTACCAGTTCAAACAGTACATACTACACACTAAAAGTTAAAGCAAACATACCTGATGACAGAAACCAAAGGTGCAAATGCAGAATCCCCATCATGTACATACAGATGGTCCCATATACACTCTGTAGCAAAGTCATTGATCACTAGTCTGACTCTCATGTTCTCCTGTTTCGCAGCCAGCAGCCAGCTACATGTGATATCTTTAGAGTAATTTGCTGCCCCATCATGTATGACCCCTTCCTCTCCTGGTGGCAAGCTAAACAATTGAGATTAATAAGACAAATGATTAGAGACACTGATCAAGCATTCAAAAAGCAACCCCCATAGTTGAGTCTGTTGTAGAGTTGAGAAGTATTGCACCTGTAAAATGGTAAAGTAGTCTCGTGCCAGATACTGAGGTAGTGGTGTGAAGTGTTGTTTAAAATGGTAAAGGTAGTTCCATGATAGATACTACTTTGGGGTGAGAAGTGTTGTGTCTATAACATGGTAAAGGTATTCCCATGGCAGATACTTTTGCAGGGGTGTGAAGTGTTATGCGTAACAAATGGTAAAGGTACTCAAATGGTAGATGCTATTGTTGAGGTGTGAAGTATTCCACCTTTAAAATGGTAAAATAAATTCCATTGCAGATACTGCTCGAGTGTGTGAAGTGGTGCATCTATAATAACAGTCCTGTGGCAGATACTGTGGTAGTGGTGTGAAGTGTTTTACCTAACAAATAGTATGACAGATACAGTGGTAGAGGTGAAATTGTGTGCCTAACACATGGTAAAGGTAGTCTCTTAGCAGATACTGTAGTAGAGGTGTAAAGGTGTGTGCCTAACACATGGTAAAGTAGTCTCTTGGCAGATACTGTGGTAGTGGTGTAAAGTTTTGTGCGTAACACATGGAAATGGTAGTCTCTTGGCAGATACTGTGGTAGAGGTGTAAAGTTTTGTGCCTAACACATGGTAAAGTAGTCTCATGACAGATACTGTGGTAGTTGTGTGAAGTTTTGTGCCTAACACATGACAGATACTGTGGTAGTGGTGTGAAGTTTTGTGCCTAACACATGGTAAAGGTAGTCGTGGTAGAGGTGTGAAGTTATGTACCTAACACATGGTAAAGGTAGTCTTATTACAGTACTGAGGTAGAGGTGTGAAGTTTTACACCTATAAAAAGTTAAAAGTAAATGCCATGACAGACACTGCTGTAGGGGTGTGAAATACTATGCCTTTAAAATGGTAACAGTTGTCTCATGGCAGATACTATTGTAGCAGTATGAAACATTATACACACACAAACAATCTAACTGTCTGCCAATTAACTTCCTGGCACAGTGACACAATTTTTACTTGTAACTTTACCAGACCAAAAACAGGATTCATAAGATTAAAAGTTAAATTAAAAACTAATACCACGAATATAAAATGTTCAACAAAGTCACTGGCTCACAAAAACAACACATTTAATGTCAAAAGACGGAGGGAGGCAATAATGGGTGAATGCAGGAGAGGAGGAGCGCTACTTTTTACAAACTGTTGAAGATATGACTGATCAAACCAGCTTCTGTAACACTATTTTTAAATATAATGGTCTCCGTGGCCAAAGGCTTGCAAAAGCGGTTTGTGAGCCGCTTACCAGGCATTTGAAACGCAGCCGCGACCGATTTGTGAGCCACTTACCAGGCATTTGAAACACAGCTGCGACCGATTTGTGAGCCGCTTACCAGGCATTTGAAACGCAGCCGCGACCGATTTGTGCAGCAGACCGTGTCACGTTGTGTTATAATGTGTTGGTATGGGAGTGGGTCGTTCAGAAAGCAATGGCAAACTAGTGAACGTAAAATTTGCCTAGTACAATCAACAGCAGCTAAAAAATGCTGGTGTTGACTGCAATGTCCTGCAAGGGATACGCAACAATAAAAAAAAATGAACAATGATTTCAGCAATTAGTATCATCATCCAGTGCCTTGCTGGCTGGCATGGGCGATCATGCCTCTCAAGAAATTACGATCTCCGACGTCATGGATCATTTTTTATGTTGACTCCCTTCCGTGCCATGACACAAGATTTAAGAATCTTCTCACCCTGTCTTCCTCTATTTCTTTCCACAAATCTTTCCGGTTGTCACAACATGTTCCAGTTTGAAAAGTCAAAGTATCTAACTAAAAAATATTATATTTTATATTAAATTGTTACTAAGTTATCCTTTAAAGCACTAATATTATACACAAATTATGCACTTGTGCTATAATACAAAGCACAACAAATGCTGATGTCAGACAGAATAAAGATGTGTAAACTGTAAGCACGTGAAAATACAATAGCTGCTTGTATCAGTAGTGAAGTACCAAAAGCTTGCATCTTTAGTGACTAAGTCAATAACATAATGATACAGGCAAATGGTAGAGTCCCATGGTTAGTAGATTCATGACAAAATGAGGTAAAGTGGTCATTCCCTTCCTCATTAGATTTCCTTCCCAGTCAATCAACAATCTCCAGAAAGAAACATCAAGCATGACAGAAAAATAAATAAATTCAAACAGGTGCTAGCTACCTATCTCCACAATGAAGGTTGATTGCAAACAATTTCCAACACTTCCTTATTCCTATTTTTAGGGGGGGGGGGGGGGGGGGAGAAGAGGCTGAGTGGTCTCAGAGTATAGTGTCCTCCTCGAGTGCTGGCGGTCCTGGGTTCAGGCCCCGGTGAGGACCGGGCCTTTTTCGCGTGGACTTCTAGTAATAAAATTTCCCCTGATCTCTGGGTAGTGAGATTGGTCACCCATGTGTATTGTTGCGCACGTAAAAACATCCCTTGGCAGTTGGAAATAAAAAATGAGCAGCCTAACGGCACTGTCCAGGCAAAATTTTGAGTTAAAAATCTACCCAAAGTATTTCAGGAACCTCATCGGTGCTACAGAGTCCGTGCGCAGAGCTGAGATTCTCCTGACTCAGGCTTGAGTTAAGAGCACAACGGAGCATTTATGGGTTACACCCATGTGCTGTGATGTTGATCTGTCAACTAAACTAAACTAAGTTATTATACACTGACAGACTGTTGTTTGTTTTGTTCACTCAGTGAACTCAGTGAATCACTGCATCCTTTGTGATTTGTGTGTTATCTTTTCAGTTAATCGCTTGCTTGCTTGCTGCTTGCGTTTGCTGGCTGTGAACTCCAGCGTGAAGTCCTGTATGTCGGATGAAAACATCCCGTTGTCCAACATCAGTGTGATATCATACAGGACCTGAGGTTTGCGTGAGTGTCTGGCGTATTGGTGTGCAGACTGGTGGTACCTCGCCCTGCACATAATCTCTCTGACTTTGGAAGAATCAGCAAACCTACTATAGTTAGTTAGTTAGTCGACAGATCATCCTCATCGCACATCGAACCATTCAGTCCATAAGTGCTCGGATCCCCTCCTCAGCAAATCCCGCAGCGTGTAGCGGCTAACGACACCAGTTCTGTGTTGGTTTATCAATCTTCTTTGGCTTCCTGCGTAGTGTTCTTGTTTGGCCACCCCTCTTTTAATTTGCTGCTCTCGCAGTCTGGCCATAGTTGTCTGGCCACCTACTATGTTAGCTAGGACCCCGAAGGGACCTGTTTCCCAGGACACATGACTAGGACGTGCTAGTAGGTCTTGGCCAGTATAGAACCTGGCCCAGGTGCCTTGGAAACACCTCTGGTCCCTTCAATTGATACCTGCGTCTGCCTCTCCTCTTGCTGCTTGACTGCCTTCGATTTTTCTCTCCAGTATATCTTTTATAAGAGTGAAATGTTTGTTAACCTGGCCAAAAACATGTGTCTTGTCTCCTTTGTATTACTTCCATTAGCTCTATTTTCGTTTCCACTAGGCAGTTGAGCACTAAGTTTGTTTTTATTTTACTTTTCAGTTTCAGTCACAAGACCATTTTAAGGCATTAATTTGAATGATTAAAACTAATAAAACAGTTACAGTTCTGATGACAAGGTTAAAACTGCATTCAGTTTAGTATAAATTTATAAATAAAGCAATTTTTATGAAGACTATTTTTACGTACTTTATATAACATTATTGAGTATTTATATATTACATTCTGAGTTAGTATTTAATTTATTAATATTACTTAGTAACGTAGTTTACTGTAAGTAAGTAAACCAACCTAATTCTTCCGTAACATTCATCGCAGTTTATGCCTCTCCATCCAGGTAGACAGGTGCACGTTTCATTAATACACTTTCCCTGATCACATTCTTGGCATAATTTTGAAGAAGAAACTGACACTTGTTCTAAACATGTTGAAAATATTATCACTATAATAAGTAAATATATTGTGAAAGAGGGACACACTGCCATTATAGTTATTATATTTTGTCTACGATATGACGGATGTTGCCCGTCCGCCATCTTTGAATAAATTTCCTTGTAGCTTTAGGTTAAAGGTTAATATATATATATATATATATATATATATATATATATATATATATATATTATGGCTCCCAGGTCGACTCCATTTAAAACGGGTACCATGAAATGTCTTGGGAAGTAAAGGCTGCCGAAGTCATACTAATACTAACCACATCACCCACCGAGTGCTGATTGGCCATATCAAAATATGGATTTAGCACCATATACCCAAAGCGTCTTAAGGCGTGTAAAGGGTCATTTGTGAGCTCTCTCTCTCTCTCTCTCTCTCTCTCTCTCTTATTTAATGACATCCTGTCGCGCTCGCGTGTGTGTGTGTGTGTGTGTGTGTGTGTGTGTGTGTGTGTGTGTGTGTGTGTGTGTGTGATTAAGTAATATACTTATATAAATGTTATTATAAGATGCATGGAAGAGTATCCACTAAGGAAAATCTTATTTCAGGACACAAACTGGCACTTCGGCAATACCCATTGTAAGGATGGAGCAGTTAGTACGTATACACCACTATCCACTTGTATTGTGCAAGAACAGCGAGGTGTTTTTCTTTTTTGATAGTCAGAGGGTGTGACACCTTATGAAATCACCAGAAAATGATGGTTCGTTATGGAAACCGTTGTTTGAGTCACGGAAAACACCCGTTGTCTCCGGTTAAGAAACAACTGAAGACGCGGGAATCCGCAGAAAAGTTATGGTAAACATCTTTGGGGATCTCAAGGGCCGTTTTTCCTCTTCTTCTTTCATTCGCTTGAAATGTGTCTATGTTGCTTCTTGAGTGAATTTAACTGTCGTTTTTAGTTCACTCAATAGTCACTTTATCTTCCACGGTTGTTTCTCTAGGCTAAATATGTCATATTTTGAGCAGTTTGGGCGCATGTGATCTGCTGTCTGCGGCACCAATCCACATGTCTACATTCGCCAATCTTGAATTGTGTATAAATGTGGCTGCATAATCTATTGTGTCCTGTTCTGAGGCGCAGAATAATTATTTGTTATGGTTTGTCCATAAAGTGGTAGACGTCTTGGGCAGGTTTTCAATCAATTAGGTGCCGTCTCCACAATGAAGGTTGGCTGCAATGGATCTCCAAAAAGTCACTTAAAAGTCGACAGGGTCGACTTCATTGCACCGGGTTTTATCCCATATGGCTCGGTCTCTTTCCGCAGCACGGAAAGAGTCGCACAAAGCACGAACTCCGTAGCTTTTAGCTACGACCCACAGGAGTCTCCGAAACATTTAACTCGTAAACCGAAGGGTACGGCCCGGAATCGAACCCACAACCTTCGGAGCACGAGTCAAACGGCTTGACCACTTCGCCACAGAGAATTTCCAGTATTGCCTGTCTCTCGCCCTGACTATTCATTGTGTCAGATTGATGTTCGTCCATCTCTTGATGTTATCTTCCCACTTGTATCATTGCTCACTTGCCCTCAACTGTGCCCCCTAGTAAGGTTTTTTTAAGAGTACTGTGTCTTTTAACGTGACCGAAATAACTTTCTAACTGATTTGATCATTCTTTTCTTTTGGTGGCATGTAACTGGTACATCAGGCTGTTCTTCTATTGCTCCTTCCTTAGCCTACCGATCAGCTCTTTCGTTTCAGGGTATTCCACAGTGCGATGGTATCAGTTGTATGGTGACCTTACGCTGGCTGCGAAGTTCAGAAAGTAGTCTGTAGTACTGGTAATTTCCCAGAGAGGAGTGTCTCAATTACTCATTTTGCATCTGTCAATAGTACCACAGACTGTGTACCAATAGAGGGGCCCTATATTGGTGTATTTTCAGGAAAGAGGTGAAAGTGTGACTAGTTATCGATACAGTGACATGGATGCTAGTGAACAAATCGAAGTCCGCGATATGATCTAAACATCGGGGACTTCTCTCAAAGGGAGTGGAGTATTGTTGCTGCACGACAAAGCCCGCCCTCATACGACTGAGCATACAGTGGCCTGAAATTTAAGGTCCTGAAGTATCCAGCACATCGTCCAGTCTTGGCGTCATTTGACTTTTACTTGGTTAGATCCTTGAAATAACATTTGCTGGATCATTGAAAGAACATTTGCTGGGTCAACGGTTTGTGGATGGCAGCGAAGTAATGGAGGTGGTGCAAAATTGGCTTAAGGCCACACCCAAAAAATGTTTTGCTAGAAGGCATCAACAAGCTAGTGGTCATGTGGACTAGTTGTGTTGCCAGGCAGGGCTACTATGTTGAGAGACAACACACAAACAAATTCTGGTTTGCACTATTGTTTAAAAAAATATTCATAAAATTCCTGTTACTTAATTCTTTTCCTTTATAATATCGTCACCATCAAATAGCAGATTCTTAGCAAAACATCGCTCTCGTCACCCCCTCCCTTTTCCAGGAAATCTCTCGAACCCTTGCCAGTTCTCTTGCCTCATGTACCCTCATTTTACACGTGTCTGCAATGTCTTGTGTTATCTTCATGTCGGTCGGATCCAGGCTCTTCTAGGAACTGTACCCCCTATCCATGTCCATTTAAAGCGACCATGACGTTTATATGGCCAAAGTATTTCAGTTTCGAAGATTTGATGCTGTTTATAAATCAGATTTCTTGGATGTCTTCTAGAATGTCAGTATTTTTTGTCTTCTTGGTATGGGTGGGGGGATCCAGGCTCTTCTAGGAACTGTACCCCCTATCCATGTCCATTTAAAGCGACCTAATGCAACTTGACATGCAGAGAGCTTAGCAGGAAGAGGAGCACCCTGTTGCAATCCCCACACATCAAATGTTGACAGCTGAACGTTTGTCACAATTCTTTCAATTGATTGACGTGACAGTGGACATAATAAATGAGGGTGACCCAAACAGAGAACAGAGCTCCAAAATGTTGAGAGCAGTAACATGCGCCATCAACTGTTACAGCCAGCTTTACATAGAGAAAAGGAAACATGCTGTGCAGCAGACATTGGACAATATTTTTTGTTCAAGCAGAGAAGAGCCAGGAAAAGAGGCAGGAAGAGATTACATTTTCATCTTCAGATGAAGAGGCAGAATTTAATGCCTTTACGTCCCAATAACTCTACCACTCGCCCTCCAACCCACTTCTATTTAGCCAATAAATATTAACAACCATCAAAATAAACATTACTGTGGTACAAAATACACTGTATTTCATTTAATTCTAGGGGAAATAGTTTCGCAATACATCGTTTCACTTAAAATCGCGTTTTCCAAGAACGTAACCGCAACAACAGGGGCCTACCTGTATACTGAAAGATTGTGCTGGTGTCTGTGGCAAAGGGTAGCAAACATGATTTACAATCCTGAATATTCCGTTTAAAATCAGCCGCAGGCTATATACACCCACATAATGTTGTTATATCATCAACATGAATCTTGCCAGTGTTAACAGATCTCAGCCCTTGTTGCTCTGGATCAGTTCTGCTGATGATATCCTTATATGCCACTGTTTGTCCATCCAGCATAATCTGCCTCTCTTTCTCCTGCTGATCTTTCTTTTTCTTCTTTCATTTGCTTGAAATATGTCTATAACTGAAATGTTGTCTCTTGTATGAAGTTAACTGTCTTTTTTTTTAGTTCACTCAGCTGTCCATAGAGTTTATCTTTCACTGTCGTCTCTCTAGGTCAGAAGGTTTGCCTAGACATGTTGTAATTTGGGCAGTCTTGGAGTATGTTCTCTGCTGTCTGCGATGCCTGTGCACATGGTTGATTCACCAATCTTGAATTTTGTATACATTTGGTGCGTAATCTATTGTGTCTGTCCATAATATGGTAGTCGTCTTGAGCAGGTTTTGGTGGCTTTCTGACTGATTTGATCATTCTTTTCTTTTGGTGGTATGTAACAGGTACGTCAGGCTGTTGTTCTTTTGCTCCCTCCTTAGCCAATTGACCAGCTGTTGTTTCCAGGTATTCTACAGTAAGATGGTATCCACTGCATGGTGACCTTATGCTGACTGCTAAGTTCAGAAAGTAGTGTCCTTAGTACTGGCAATTTCCCTGACAGGAGCACCTCAAGTACTGATTTTGCATCTGTTAATAGCACCACAGGTTGTGTACCATGGCTGGTATTTAGTAATTTCTCTGCTGCTATCTTGATTGCCTCAATTTCAGCATCAAAGTTATTGCAGTACTTTCCTGTTGGTACTCTGACCGTGTCCCTGGTATTATTTGAGTATTTTATGTACACTCCTGCTCCTCCATTTCAAACAGCATTTTGTGCTGACCCATCTGTGTAGACGTGGATCCATAGGTCCTGTGGGTATTCTTCATCAAGGAAGCTGAGAGTGGCTGTTCTGAGCTGCACACTGTTCTGTTCTTCCTTGTCAAATACTCCTCTCACTTTTGTCAGATTTGTAATGCTAGACTATGTTCACCTTTCCATGGAGTTCGCTACCAACTGTGGGCAGAGTCGTTCGGCCCGGTGGATAAAACTGCCTCTTTTTAACCATCCCATAGCTAAGTTTTCAAATCTGTCCTTCATAATTCTAGGGAAAATAGTTTCGCAATACAAGCAGAAAAGTTCCTCAGCTTGCCAGGTCACCCACCTGGCAAGCTGAGGAACTTTTCTGCTTGTATTAGCGTTTTCGTATCTCTGCGCTCTCTCTTTGTTCGTGTCCTCCCCATCTTCTCCATCTCCACTATGGGAATTGATCTCATTCCTCCTGTGGTGTCTCTTAAGTGCTTGATTTTGCACCTTGTCCAGCTCTTGTAGTGTGGTTTTTGATGCTGAACACCACGCAATTGTCCTGTATTCCAGGTGTGATCGTATGCTCTGTTGAAAAACATTAAGTATTTTCCCACTGGCTCCCTATGTGGTTCCACTTAGTTTTCTCAGGATGGCTATTTTCCTTCTGGCGTTTGCTACTGCTTTGTTGATATGCTTTTTCCATGTCCGCCTACCATCAAATGTTACTCCAAGGTATGTTGGTTCTTTGTCTTCTCTAAGGGGTATTCCATTGATCTGAATAATCCCTGCCATTTGTTTTGGAGAGAGTCATCTACACCGATGGGTCAGTGGTGAGAAACAGACGTAGTGGCTGGGGCTTTATTGCAAAGGCTAATGGGCAAGTCTTGAAAAAGGAGAGTCTGGTATATGAGACTACGACCTCCAGCATGAGAATGGAGGTGGAGGGAGTAACTGCGGCATTCCTGTCGCTAGAGGAGACTACTGCAACACACGTCGTATTCATTACAGATTCAAAGAGTATGCTTAGCAAGGTGGAGAAAGGAATGTTTCGTGTGGAATGGCTCTCGTCGCTTCAGAGGTGACAGATTGTGAGAATTGTATGGATATTTTGCCCTGGCCATGCGGGGGTATGGGGGAATGAACAGGCTGATAGGCTAGCAGGGAATGCATCTCTTGGTGGTATTTTGCCTATGGACAAGGGGGAGGTGGTCGTGTGTTTCTGGGACCAGGTGGAGAAGGCAAAGGAACAGATTGAGAACCCATATGTGGAAAGAATGAGATTGCGGGGGATCGGCAGGGGTTCTGGTCTCAAAACTGAGAGGGAAGACCAGGAGAACTTTTAATCAGATAGCGGCGGGAACGATTAGTAGTATGACTCTTCGCTGGCTGTTGAATGAGGGGACGGAGCACGTATGGGAATGTCCTGAGTGCATTGATGTCAGTTCTTAACTCCACTCAACGTGGAGAGAGGGTAAATAGAGTGGTGCTGCACTTGTCAGTGTTTATGCTGACACACCATTTATTTGCCCATGCAACGAATGTATCTACAGCTCTTTGTAGCGATCTGGTGGCCACTGATGAGAGGAAAAATTGTTTTTGCAGTGAACTGTGGAGAACATGCACAATTAGTTTATTGAGTCATATAACTAAAATACTGATGTGAATTGTTATGAGAAGCTGCAGCAATGAAATAACACCAGAAATTGGAGATGAAGAGTTTGATTTGTGGAAAGTAAAGGTACAGTCAATGCCATATACATCTTGAGAACATAACAAAATGAATTATTAAAACTAAAGCATTTGACAAGGTTAAACATGAACACATGATTTTTAGGATATTGGAAATTTTAAACATTGATGGCAAAGATCTGAGAATCAAAACAATGTTTTCCCGTAGTGAATTTGAATAACGAAGACACAAACAATAGATTGCACAATTTATTGCCTGGCATAGGACTTTCATCGGCAGAACAGAGGGACAGTTGAACAACAAAGTGGTTGAACACATACCTAATTGGATTGACAAGATACTACACACAGGCAGTGGGAGCCTTGAGAGGGCGATAACCACAAACTTCCGCTTCGTTGATTGCACGGCACGTTTTGGAAACTTGCCATGTGATTGATAGAGACATTACCTGTTGCATGTTGTTTAATACACAAAATAGTCGCTTGTTAAAGTTTGCAGAAGCCATAATGATTAATCTACATAGGCCAGTTTTGTGCAAACAGAAAGACACGATAGTCAGTTTAAGATTACTGTGGTAGACAATTAACATTACTGTACGAACATGTGTATATTTCAGCTTGAAGGATTTATCTAGTTATTTTACTTTATTTTGTGAATTCTGCAGTATGTACCTGCCGAGATGCAGCAAAATATGCCAGGCAATAAATCGTGCAATCTATTGTTTGTGTCTTTGTTATTCAAAGATCTGAGAATAATAAAGAACATGTATTGGCAACAAAGAGCAGCCACAAGAATTGACAACCAATTGGGAACTTCTCAGTACATTAAACAAGGTATTAGATAAGGTTGTGTACTATCATCAAATTTGTTCAATTTGTACAGTAAAATAATAGTGAGACTCGTACAAGGTATGCCAGAAATATCAGTTGGCGGTTATAAAGTAAACATCGTACCTTATGCTAATGACAGAGTTTTGGTTGCTGAAAATAAAATGCAGTTAAAGAAATAAGATATATAATTGCAACTGAAATTCAAAACAATTCATGTGCTAAATTGAGGTAATTCTAATGTATGGAAGTGAGTCATGGACAATTAGTAGACAAGTGAGGGATTATGTGGAGACAGCAGAGATGTGGTTTTATGGAAGAATAACGCCATAATGGATAGAAAGAGCAATGAGGATATCTTGAAAGAAATTAACTCATACAGAGAACTGGTTACTTGTATCAGAAGAAGGCAGTCCACATTCTTTATTCATGTGATGAGAATGGGAAAGCTGTAGTTGTCAGGATGATGGACTTCCGGTCACCAACAAGGCGGATAGGCATTTGAACCGTTAAGCCTCTGGGGTGTTTATGCTTCTGGCTGCGGTATGCAGTCACATTTTCCTCATGTTGGACTGGTAGTGCATGGTTCTTTCGCCCTGCTACTGAGTTGAGTGCGTGGTGCAACACTGTGAGCTGTGGATTTTGTTTGGAATGTTTTTATATCTTTCCAAAGTTGTTGTAGCAGGAACTACATGTTCAGAACGATGGCGGTCGGCCTGTTGATTGAAATTGACTGGATTGCCTTTTCTGTTCATGAGTGCATTATTCTTGGAGACTCCTGGGGGTCATCGCTGGAGCTATGGTGTTGGTGCTTTGTGCGGTGCTCTTAGCGGGCCGCCCTGCCAAAAGGGACCAAGCCATATGGGATAAATCCCGGAGCAGTGAAGTCGATCCTCTCGACGTTTAATGTAGTAATGTGTAGCTGCTGGTTTTCTAGTGACTGCCACTTCCATCGATAATGAACTGTATTTTCCGTGGAGGACTTTTGTGTTGACATTCTCACAGCGGCCTTAGGCACAGTGTACCTGTACGGGCTGTTGGCTTGTCGAGAGTCCTGTCTATTCAACTTTTCACATAGGGCAGTGAGGAGCATTTCGTGTGATATTCACTGACACAGGAACAGAGCATAATGGGGATGACCCGTTCCCATGAAGTTGGAACCGCGACTGACTGACTGTAGTTGTCATCACAATGGAAAAGTTGAAGGGGAAGAGAAGCAGGAGACAAAAAGCAAAGATGCTTGGCAGTTTGACATCATGACATGGAGGAACATCAGTATCATAAATGATGACAGCACACAAGACTGAATAGACACGATCAGCAGTGCCACAAGGCATGGACTATTAGAAGAAGAATGTGTGGAAACTATAACTGTACATTTTTTGTCATGTAATGAGTAGAGAGACACTGAAAAATATAGTGAGTGATGAGGGATGATGCTGGATGGTCTAAAATGCTGATATGCAGGGATAACATCAATAGAATTGATTGAGAAAATATTGTAATGACTGAGGAGATCAGCATTAGAAGAGTGACAGAAGCAGACTGAAAGGGATGATGCTGGATGGTCTAAATCAGTGTTTCCCAACGTGGGGCATACGCCCCACAGGGTGGCAATTCGATTGTTAAGGGGGGGGGGGGGGCAATTCGAAAATGGAAGAAATCTGCTGGATATGACAAAACGGGGAGACTTGAGACTGAAGTTAACTAAATTGGAACATGACATAAAATATCTTTGCAGCAAGCATCAAGCGCAAGGATCTCACTAAATTTAAATAATTACTAATAATTAAAATATTGTAGTAAAAATCTTTCATTAAAATTATTTTGTACTTGAATTTCAGTTCTCCATTATATGTTTTGAAAATTTACTTACTGTGTTTGCTCAATAATTTCCTAGTGATTTCTACCTAAGACTGCTGCTTCAACCCCCCCCCCCCCCCCGTCGTGCACCTGGTCTGGTCGGGGGCCGGTATGATCAAATAAAAACCCATCAGATAACTTCATCTTTGATGTGGGCCTGGTGGACCACTGTAGGCAATAGCTCACAGTGAGACTAAGGGTTCACACACAAAAAAAAGGGGAGGCGGATGAACCAGCTTGTCTGGGGTAACCGCCAAAAAAAAAAAAAAAAATGCACCCAACACAACCGACACACAGGGACACAGGACCTGGAGGGAGAGGAGGGGGGGGGGGCTCTGGCCCCTCTGGAAACCGTGAGCCCTCCTTAAAAAAAAATTCAATTTTCTTTAGTGAACATTTCAATTTTTTAATATTAAAATGATGCATATGTTGGGGTGGGGTGGGGGCGCATAAGAATTTTAGAAAGGCTTAAGAGGGGCATAGCACAAACAAGGTTGGGAAATACTGGTCTAAATGGTAACATTCAGGGGTAACATCAATAAAATTGAGAAAATATTGTAACGACTGAGGAGATTAGCAATAGAAGAGTGACATAAGCAGACTAAATGATGATGCTGGATAGTCTAAATTGGTGGCATGCAGGGATAATAATAATAATAGAATTGATCGAGAACACCAGGGATCAAGATTTGTGGAGATACGTGATTACCTATGCCATATGACAGGGCACGTGATGATGGTGTGGTAATGCAATTTTGAGTAGATTATCAAGTGCCATCTTAACCCCGAAGATCAGCTGTAGTAATGTCACCCCAGCAGGCTCTGTCATGGTGCGCTCATACAGAATTCATTCAGCCTATTTGATACCTACCCACACGTACCTATGTCTTCCTCCAAAGTGATTACATTTTACTAGGCTGTAAAAGTTGGGTTAAGGGGTGGGGGAATGGTAGCAAAGTATATGCAATGTGAAGCTCTGGATCTAGGGTTAATGTTAGTTGGATGTCCTTTGCAGGATGTTAAATCAATCCCAGCATTTTGGCTATATGATTTACTACGCAATTTTTTTTTAGTTCAGTAGGTTGCCATTACTTTCTGAGCAACTGACATCTCTATCATTGAAATCTATCAAAGCGGTCTGCTTCCAAATTGTCAGCGGCTGATTTCCAACTCTTGGCATTAAATCCCCTATGCCACAGATGCTGGTTGCAGCTAATGTAGCCATCATTATCACTAGTGTCAGCTGCAGGTTAATTAATTGTTTATGATTCACTTAGGTAAATGAGATTGTCGTCTTGATGGGCCTGATGTGCAAGTACTCATGTGAAGACTGTGAACTGATACTTTTTAATGAACGTGGCTACACCACGGTCAGCTTAGACAAGGGCACAATTCTGGACAATATGAAAACAGCTTTACAATGCAGAAACTTTATAGTTCTTCTTCTTCTTTCGTTCGCCTGAAACATGTCTACAACTGCAATGTCGTCTCTTGTATGAATCAACAGTCTTTTTTAGTTCATTCAGCGGTCCATAGAGTTTATCTTCCACTGTTGTCTCTCTAGGCCAGAAGGTTCGCCTGGATATGTTGTAGTTTGGGCAATCCTGGAGTATGTGCTCTGCTGTCTGCGACGCCAAACCACATGTGCACATGGCTGAGTCACCAATCTTGAATTTTGTATACAAGTGGTTGCGTAATCTTTTGTGTCCTGTTCTGAGGCGCAGAAGAATGGCCTGTTCTGGTCTGTCCATAACGTGGAAGTCGTCTTGAGTAAGGTTTGGTGGCTTTCTGATTGATTTGATCATTCTTTTCTTTTGGTGGTATGTAATGGGCACATCAGGTTGTTCTTCTGTTGCTCCTTCCTTAGCCAATCGATCAGCTCTGTCGTTTCCGGGGACTCCACAGTGGGATGGTATCCACTGTATGGTGATCTTACGCTGACTGTTAAGTTCAGAAAGTATTGTCATCAGAACTGGCAATTTCCCAGACAGGAGCGCCTCTATTACGGATTTTGCATCTGTCAATATCACTGCAGGTTGTGTACCATGGCTGGTATTTTGTAATTTTTCTGTGGCTATCTTGATTGCCTCAATTTCAGCATCATAGTTATGGCAGTACTTTCCTGTTGGAATTCTGGCCGTGTCTCTAGTATTATTTGGGTATTCTATGTACTCCCCCGCTCCTCCATTTCGAATAGCATTTTGTGCTGACCCATCTGTGTAGACTCGGATCCAGAGGTCATGTCGGTATTCATCATCAAGGAAGCTGAGAGTGGCTGTTCTGCGCTGTACACTGTTCTGTTCTTCCTTGTCCAATATTCCTCTAACTTTTGACTGGATTTGTAGCGATATTCTATGTTCATCTTTCCACGGGGTTTGTTCTGGAATAGTTGTCAGGGGGATACCAACTGTGGGAAGATCGATGGATTCTCTGCAGAGTTGTTTTGCCTGGTGGATGAAACTACTTCTTTTCAACCGCCCCATAGCTAAGTTTTCAAATCGGTTCTTCATAGGGTGGCCTGGCAAGCTGAGAAACTTTTCTGATTGTATTAATGTTTTTGTATCTCTGCGTTCTCTTAAAGCTTGTGTCCTCCCCATTTTCTCCATTGCTACTATAGGGGTTGATCTCATCCCTCCTGTGATGACTCTAAGAGCTTGATTTTGCACCTTGTCCAGCTCCTGCAATGTAGTTTTTGATGCTGAACACCACGCAGTTGACCCGTATTCCAAGTGTGGTCGTATGCTCTGTTGATAAACTTTGCCAAGTATTTTCCCACTGGCTCCCCACGTGGTTCCAGTTAGCTTTCTCAGGATGGCAATTTTCCTTCTGGCCTTTGCTACTGCTTTTTTGATGTGTTTTCTCCATGTCAGCCTGTCGTCGAATGTTACACCAAGGTATGTTGGTTCCTTATCTTCTCTTAGGGGTGTTCCATTTATCTGAATGCTCCCTGCCTTTTGTTTCGGAGAAAGGGTAAATAGAGTGGTGCTGCACTTGTCAGTGTTTATGCTGATACACCATCTATCCGCCCATGCAACAAATGTATCTACAGCTCTCTGTAGCAATATGGTGGCCACTGATGCATGTTTATTTGCGCTCCACAAAACCAGGTCATCAGCGTACATTGCCGCTTTAATTCCATCGGGTAGATTAGCAACAAGATCATTGATGAAGATTAGAAAAAGTGTTGGGGACAGGACTCCGCCCTGGGGAACACCGTGACGCAATAGAACTTTCTTGCTCTTGAGACCGTCTATCTGTACTCGGGCTCTTCTGTTGTGCAAGTATGCTTTTACCCATTTGTACATTCTTCCATTGACTTTACAGTTTCTCAGTTTCTTCATCAGACCCTCTTTCCAGACTTTGTCAAAGGCTTTCTTCAGATCTATCCAAGCCGCAAGTACCAGCTTCTTCTCTTGGAATGCATCCTCAACTTCTTGAGAGAGGTAGGTTGTCTGATCTTCCGTAGAGTAGCACTGCCTAAAGGCAGCCTGTTGTGGCACAAGGATGTTTTCACTTTCAATGTACCATTGTAGTCTGTGATTGATGACGCGTTCCATTGTTTTGCAGAGACAACTGGTGAGGCTAATGGGTCTGTAGCTGGCGGCAATGGAACTGTCTTTCCCAGATTTTAGGAGGGGTATCATGAATGCTTCTCTCCAGACCTGTGGAACACTGCCTAAGGTCCATGTATTATTAAAGATCTGTAGCAACTTTGCTTTGGCCTCTGTTCCTAGGTTCCTGATCATTTCATTGGAGATACCATCAGCTCCTGGTGATTTTCTCATTTTCAGTTTTGAAATGGCTAGCTCCAGTTCACTGAATGTGATAGGTGTCTCCATAACCTCATGTACAATTTCCTTCTGTCCTGTATTTTGCCATTTCTCTCGAATCTCCTGTTGTTTCTCTGGACTAATTTCAATATTGTTATCTTGTGCGAATGAGTCCGCAAAATGGTCAGCTGCTTGCTTTCCTGTTAAAATGTTTCCGTCTTTATGTAGCGCAATTTTTGAGTTTCTCCCTGTGCCCTCATCGTTAAGCTGTTTTATTAGCCTCCATAACTTCCTTGTGTCTCTTTCAAAGTTCAGTGACTCTGTTTTCTCCTGCCAGCTTTTCTGTCTAGCCTGCAGTTGGGCCCTTTGAAATTTGGCTTTTGCGTGCTGATATTTATTGTGGTACTCTTGGCCTCTGCTTGTTTTCTACATACATCCACATCATTATGCAGCTGTTCCAGTTCACTATTCCAGTAGGGTTTATAATGTTTACGGACTCCTCTTGGTATTGTTTCTCGTGCTGCCTGTAGTATGCATTTCCCAAACTCTTCAACTACTTTATTTATGTCCTTCTCAGTGTTCAGGTATTTAACCAGTATGCTGGTGCGATGCTTGTACATTGCCCAGTCTGCTTTCTTGTAGTTCCACCTCGAAAGGGTGCTGCTTTCACTTACAAACTCATTTTCTACAGTTAGAAAGACTGGCCGATGGTCACTGCCACCAAGTTGTTTCCCAACAATTCGTGTAATGTTCCACTCCAGGTCTGTATATATATATATATATATATATATATATATATATATATATATATATATATATATATATATATATATATAGCTTTATTGTAAGTATCTGTTTATTTACTAATTATGTTAACAATGTTTGTGTCACATCATCAATTAATTAATTGCCTGCCTGTCTGTTCTAGTATGTATGGCCATTGGATGATAATGTTTGATTCACACTAACCTTTGTTCCACACTTAATACACAAGGAAAACTTTCTTTAGCTATCTTGCCGTCTCAAAAATTGTCTCATTTACCATAGGAGAAAGTTCTAGTTTTTTGCCAAATGTGTTGCTTTGACTGTTGAGTTTGTGTAGTACTCTTCTACTTCTAATGGAGAATGGCTTCAGCCAACTCACATCAAGCCCTTTGTAGACTATTCATGATTGGTTGCATTTTGCAGTTAGTTTCCTGTGGGATGTGGTAGTCTATCTCACACCAACCCTCCTTAGTCCCCTCTTCTGCCATGCATGGTAGGTTAATATTACTATTGCTTTCTTATGGGTCCCAGTAATACAAGAGGGTTGTGAGTATACCCTAGATCAGAGGTTCCCAAACCACGGCCTGCAGACCACTTGTGGCCCGCCAGCTGTCAGAAAGTGGCACGCGAGGCCTCGTTATTTAATATATTTTAATAATTTCAAAAATGCACTCGGAGTGCCCCGTCAGCGTGCTATAATTTACTCTGCTCGTGATGTTATGCTCAGATATGATCGAATGCTCCTGTTCAGTTCGCGAACACTTGCGTTCATTCCCCCAGAGATCATTTGTCATTGTGGTTAGACTTACAGATGCGAACAGTCATTTTCCGCAATGACCATTATAAAAAACAAGCAACGTTCCAGACTTACCGACAGTAACCTAGCTGCGCTGATGACTGGGCACGACAGATGTGTGCTCAGACATTGATAAACTAATATCTGAACTTAAGTAACTGGTTATGAAGAACGGTTAAAATTGTAAATTAATTACATTAATAGCTATTTTCGAAACAGATTAAAAATTTATTGTTAAATGTACTTTTGATTTTAAACCCAAAACAATGACCGCAGTGTAGTACTGACACTGACTGTCTTTAAAGTTTTAGAATTTTGTTGACGAAAGTAAAGAAAGGTAAGAATTATATTGCACGACGTTTATAATTTTATTACGTTGTGGCCCGCTTAACTACCGAAAATAGTAGATATGGCCCTCTGCTTGAAAAGCTTGGGAACCACTGCCCTAGATAGAATCTCTCCATCTAATTCTTGGTCTTCCTTAGCTCTGTAGCCAGAGTTGCTTCAGTTGCGGCCACAAAAATGAAAGCTGATTTTGTTTCTTCTCCTCCAAAGTCCAAACAACTTTTCTCTCTCTCTCTAAATTAAATGTATTGAATAGTATCTAATATTTGTGTATGTTATCATTATCAGATATGTTTCTTCTAGTGAAACTGGCAACTTTCTTTAGCATTTCATTTCACATGAGATGACTTTCCTTGCTTGTGATTTAGACATCCAAGTTTATCACTGGTAGCAGTAGTTCTGGTTGAATATGCGATTTAACATTCACATTTGACTGATGTAGTCAGTGTGTCATGTGAATAACATGTTTACTTTTTATCAAAAAAACTTAATAGTTTGGTCATGGATGAAGTAACTATATTGTATTTTATGAAGTTATTGTACACCTAAGAAAATTGGCCCATAAACATGTCTCAGAAAATGTAAACTTTCGCCATATTAAAGGTCCGTCGTTTAGAAAGGTAACGGAAGGAATGGTTCCACGAAGAAGAGACAATGGTGGATACAGAATATAAAGACACCCAGGGCATGAAAATGCAGAGGACAGGGGAACTAGTGGAGGACTGAGTCTTTCTTAGGCCATATTGAATGCAGCATTCTGCAAAGAAATTGCTACACGAAGAAATGTAGTGCTTGGTGTATAATAAGAAGCAGCATAGAGCAAAGCCTGAAATGGTGTGAGAGCTTGATTAAGCAGTTTCCTTTGCCTAGATAATTTTTTAGTCTCACTTGCCTAGTATGTCACTACTTATGTCATTGGTCAATGTTTCTTTCATTGATCATAGGTTAATTAGTGCCAAACATCCAATCAGTTACCTATCGCACATTACATCATGTTTTGTTTTTTTCTTCAGCAAAAAGGTAGAATTTAAAAAAAAAAAAAAAAAGTTTCGTTATTTGCATTCAGGGCAAATAAAATAAGGAAGTACCTAAAACACATAGAGTAGAGAATTAGAGACAGATGAATAATCTGGAGAGGACATGGAGTGAGCTAAGGGAGGTAGCATACGATAGGAGAGCTTGTTGTGAGTTAGAGGGCATATGCTGCAATGTGGGGTAAAGGACAGAAGAAGACATTCATTCAAAGCATGGATCAGATACATGAATAATTAACTCGGTTACTAATAAACTACAAACATTCATTTACTGGTGCCTGCGCAAAATAGGAATAAAATGGTATTACATAGTTGCTAATGTGATGCTTAGGGAGACAACTAATCATATTCCACTGACATTCCAGTGAATGACAAGGTGAAGAAAAGATGTTGGCACTGAAAGGGACACACATTGAGGAAACCTGATAATAGTATAACTATAAAGTTCCCTTCTCTGGAAACCACAAGGCAAACAAAATAGAGGTAGTTAAAATAGGAGGAAAAGAGGAGACAGACACAAATAATATGTACTCGTAAGTACATGGAGGGAGCTAAGGAGATAGCAACAGATAGGATGACATGGCATTAATTTGTTGAGGATCTGTGCTCCAATAAGGGATTCAGGAAAGCAGGTGAAGATTCCCAGCATACTTTGAATCTTCTGTTATTGTGAGTTTTATGATTGCGCCAGGGCAACAGCCAAATGACTTTAGTTTCCTTGTATCAAGGGAATTTATGCCCAGTATGAGAAGGCTAGACATCCAATTCACTGCCCAGAGGTCATGAGGAAGTGTGACATCCTAGGCTTTTTCTGAAAAAAAAACTGGATATAAACTAGTACTTTCTGAGTTAGAGGAAAAGTCCAATACATCTCAGCCTCTTCTTGATTGGTAACTGTTAATTAAAGCAACTTCATGGCACTTGTCATGCACCTATAAGTGCTCCAGTCTTCCTCAGCAGTTAAGAGTGTGTGGATGCTAACCAACCTTGTTGCACTATGTTTAATATACATCTTTTCATTCATTCAGTGGCACTTTGCTGTCTTGACAGATAATAGTTTTAGTGTGCTTCAAATAGGCATCATTACAACCCATGGTGGTAGTGAATGTGACTGATCAAACACATGATCATTTCCACCATCACGCACCATCTTACATCTCACATGTTCAATGTGTGACCTATTTGCAACCATTTTCTCCTTTGTCTTTATTCCATTTCTAATCTTTGCCCTCCATGCAACACGTTCGTTGCGACTTGCTCCCACTGTGCAATCCTGTATCAATTTAACACTGTGTAAATACATGAGCAATAAATTCTTTTCATTAAATGTTATTTTACTTTTATATTTTTATTGGTGTTAGTTGCTTTTTAATGTCAATATTACCCTAATACCCAAGTTCTTCTTAAATTGTTTTTGAGCATACCGTTTGAAATGTCTTATTGTTATATTGCAGACTTGGGGCTCATCAAAGTTTGGATTTCCATACTCACAACTGTTTGAAAAACTCAGAGACAGGATACAGGTTAGACTGCATGTTATTCTAAACATTGTTTGTTTGAAAGAGAAGAGTGGTTAGAGATATGAAATATACCAACAAATGCTTGCCAACTGGCATGGTTTATCATGCTTCTCCACATCATGTATTGAATAATATGCTGACACCTTTCCATCCTGTGACAAAAGACTGTCAATAATCTTCTCTTGTTCTCTTTCTCTTTCCACAAATCTTTCCAGTTGTCACATGTGTCAGTATTTCTTCTCTCAAGATGTGGCCAAAACATGACTGCCACTTTCTGATGTTTGCGATATGTGGCCTTTGTCTTAGGTTCTTTTAAAACATTTAGATTACTAATTTTTTCTGTCCATGGAATATTTAGCATTCTTCTATTAAATGACATCTTGGACCTCTGACACAGTGCATTGCCAGGGGCGATCTGAATCTCTGATTAAATATGACATTTCATCAGCACATGTTTACTGTTAGTTGTCAAGGGTTGCCACTAGCCTCAGTGTGTCTGAGGTCAGGTCTTGACCTCTGCTTAGTTTGACGTGACTTGTTACTATTGTCCATTGGTTTGACGTCAGGGCTCATATTTTGACCTCAATTTACTGCTGTAGACTTAACATGGAATCTGGAGTCAGGTGTTGGTATGATCAGTCTTTATCTTTGCAGAATACAATCTTTAATTTAGTTGATCTGCTAACTTATATGCTCTCAAGTCCTCTGATCACAACGTTCTCCAGGCGTTGATTCTATGTTGTCATCCATGGGTTTGTGCTATGTTTGTTATGGTTATTGTTATACTTGTTTCTACAGTACCCTAAATTCCATACAAGACTTTCACTTTTTCCTCCACATTCTGAAATCATGAACAACAAACTATAAAAACCATAGGAGAATGCAAGGTTTCACAGCTTATAATCTCTTATCCAAAATCACATGTTTTTTCTTCAAATTTTATATCGTTTAATATAATTTATCACTAAATATTTGCAGTTGTGGCAATCTGTTATCATTGCCAACTTGTCTTATAACCCGGCCTGTTCCTCTGACAGTCTCCGCTTGAGTGACCCTTTCCACGAGTCTTCTCAACTCCTTCCGTTTAGTCACTGCTGCAGTCCCGCTCAGCGAGTGCTGCTTGCTTTACACTGACCTGAATTCACCAGGTTCCTGTCATGCATAGAGTACTGATCTTAGATATACGCAAATTGTATGTAGATATACGCAAATTGTATGTAGATCCTCAGTGCCATTTAAGCAAATTGTATGTAGATCTCAGTGCGAGTTAAGCAAATAGTATGCAGGTCTCAGGCAAGTTGAGCAAATTGTATGTATATCTCAGTGCCAGTTAAGCAAATTGTATGTAGAGCTCAGTGCTAGTTAAAGACAAACTATATGGAATCTCATTGTCTGTTAAAAACAAACTGTATGGAGATCTGTGTGCTCAAAACAGCATCCATTCTGATATGTGAAACTGGAATAAGTCAGAGGGAATACAAAAAGAAGATACTAAACTGAAAGTTTATTATTTTGTAAATTATGAAATTTTAAAAATTAGCAATTTACTACTAGAAATGGTTTGCTAGAACAGTGTGATTGCATTTATGTAATTTACAGGTGGACAATTTGTTAATATTTGGTGATAACTTTCTCCCAAATACCTCGAGGGGTGCTGTTATCCAAGGCTGGCTAGAGAGTTACAAACACCTTGTCAACCCCAATTTGTTGTTTGTATCCGTAAACTTTTCAGGTGACAGAGGGTGAGTGCATATTAAGAATTTCTTAGTAAAGATTTTTTTATTTCAGGGTAATGCCCAGTAGAAATGGTTTCTGAGGGAAATGCAAAGAATACCATGGATGAACAGAAAAATTAATAAGACTGTTCTACAAAGATGGCAACTGAAATATAAAAGTTAGACACAGACAGTCAAGATCTCTTGGGAATGTTACGAGAAGAAATAAACTAGAAAACTTAGTGACAACTGACAAAATTCATGGGAAGAGAGCAAGGGGAAAACAGAGATGAATACCTGAATGGGTTGGCCACATGACAAAAGAAGAGCAAGAACACAAACCTGATCCAAGACTCCAGTAATCATGTGAGATGCTGAACCAGGACTGCCCATGCTTATTGGTATGGCTCAAGATGGTGGTGGTGGTGATGGTGGAGGAGGAGGGGTTTAGTTTACATTGACATCTTAACCCTTATGTGTAAATTGTAACATTCATATTCTGAAAATGTAGTATTTCAACCAGTGTAATACATTTTCAGAATTTTCTAGGATGAGGTGATGAGGAAGGCAATTGCCCTGCCTTCCTTGTATATCATGGCCTATATCTAAAGGCCTAATACTACACTAACAATATCATCTATCATAGGACTATCTTTACCATTATCGTATATATCCTGTTAAGAAAATAATATTGTTTTATAGATATTAATTTTGTTGCTGGGCGCATGTTTTACTGTACAAAAATGACTGGAAATTTATCATCATCATCATCAAGTGCCCTGCCAGCTGGCATAGGTGTTCATGGCTCTCCATAAGTCTCGGTCTTTGGTGTTCTGGATCAACTCTACTGATGATATTCCTCTGTGCCACCATCTCAGCCCATCCAGCATCATTTCTCTTGGTCTGCCTCTGCCTCTCTTCCCCATGATCTTTCCAGTTGTCACAATGTTCTCTGATGCCTCTCTTCTCATCAGATGACTGAAGAAAGCTATTTGTCTCTTTCTTATTGTTGTATATAATGTTCTAGTTTCATTAGCCTGTTTCAGGCAATCATTGTTAGTTACTCTGGCAGTCCAAGGAATTCGCAACATTTGTCTCAGGAACCACATCTCTGAATGGGTACTCCACAGGATTTATAAAGCGCCATTGCCAAATGCCCAAACCCAAAGCAGACGTAACTACAGTCCCTAAACTCAAGGTATTCATCTATGTCAAAGACTGCCTCATGATAAAACACCACCAGGACGTGGGGTCAACCTCAGAGAGAGTAGAGAGAATATAGTGCCCGGGATCAGGGCAGGATAGATGATAGAAAAAGGGGGACTATTAACTAGTCCTCACACGAAGGCGTTGACCAGATAGTTAGCACTACTGGTCACGACAGAATCACGCCTGCGTGATAGCAACGATTAGCACTCAAAGCAAAGCCAGCTAATAGGAGCGTGCAACTGACCTTGCACGCAGGGAGCCGAAGGGCGTATGAAGGTCCTTCCGCGAGGCGTGTAGCGACGCGAGTGAAGCTAGGCAGACTGGGGACTGACTCTGTAGTGTTCACATCGTGTAGAATAGATATGTGTTTTCATATAGCCTAGTAGATAGAGAATAGCTATAGGAGTTAGGAAAACTAATGATAGAGAATATTGTGACTTTATGTGTGATTAGATAGCGACTGTGTTTGCAATTGTAAAGAGCCAACGGCAATAAAATGTACCATTTCATTCCTCGCACACGACTTGCAAGTCTATTGTATGGTGTGTGAGAAGTAATCCGATGATGCCTGAAACATGAGTTGTTGACAGGCAATAGGATTAAATGTGGTGTCAGAAGTGCTGCTTGAACCTGAGTTCAAGCTATATACACTTACCCACGGCTCTAGACTAGGTTTACGGATAGGAATTACAAAGATTAAATTGTTTAGTTTGTGTCAGTGACTATGACGTGTGCAGACTAGATCGAGTTGCCGGCAGAAGTGTGCCTATCGTGATGAAATAATGTTTATTTGTGCTTATTTGAATGTTATATATTTAAATAATATGTTTTTCAAAGTTGTAAGTATTCATATTATGTTCTTCTTTCATTTATTTATGTAATTATTTATTTGTTTTTGAATAATCGTCAAAAATGATTCATGGCGGAGCAATACAAAAGTCAGCGACAGTATTGATTTTTGCAAGCTAAAAATAGCGCTGCGCCTGTGACGTGGCACGATTGACAAACAGTTGGGCCTCGCCATTTGCAATCAGCATTGCAGTGTTTACATACTGGCAAGCTGCTGCCTGCCTGAATCTTTACGATATATTAACTATTATTTGTTCATTTAAGATAGAGAATGAATATATTTATTTATTTACACATTATTATTTTATTTATATTTATTTAAAAGCAGTTATTGAATTTTCTTTCGTACTTTTCTATTTGTTTACCGTCAGGAGGGCACTACTTTCGGCTATGCAAATTAGATTTGGCCTGCACCATACTTACTTCCATAGATTAAACTAGAATAGTAACGAAAGACATATTACTGTAGAACGAAGACAGGACATTGACATTAAATATTAAGTAATCGATGTTCTGTTTGTTCGTGGGCATGTTTGTGTCATTGTACCAATTTGTCAAAAATCTATTTGTCGTTTACGAGTTGGTAATTTTTGCTGCTCTGTAAAACAGGGCGAACAACAGCTGAGTAAGAACGTGAGTGTGTGCAGATGTGCCAAACAGGGTGACCTGAGTAGAAAACTCGTGTGTATTCCGGGGTGCCAAACAACGGGACCAGTATTGCTGACGTGTTGTTCCTTGTTCTGGGGAACATTAAGTTGAGTAAACCTACGTTTTTGGCATGCATTGTGATTAATAGTGCATCTCTTTTTCAGCGTGTATTGTACGAACAGACTATGTGCTCTAATTTTTTGGAGAATACGATTGTCCAGAATGTAAACAAAGAGTACAATTTGTAGTGCTCAGATATTAAATAACATAGCATATCAAATAATAATAACTAATTAAAGCAGTCAGTTAAAGTCAACGCGAGCCAATTCCCCAACAACATGGCTACTCTAGCTGACTTCATTAAAGCAGGCAAAGAATTGCAATACACAGGTAAAGAGCTAGAAGAATATGCTGATAAGAAATTTAAAGAAGCAAAGGATGCAGAAAGAGATGAACGCACTCGAGAAAGAGAGCATCAAAAAGAATTAACACAACTAGCTGAGATAACAAAACAAAAACAACTAGAACATGATAAGGAAATTAAGCAACAACAGTTACAACAAGATAGAGAAATAAAGCAAAGAGAACTAGATCTAAAGCAAAAGGAGATAGATGAAATGACAAGAGTTAAGGAAAAACAAATACACGTAGAATCAGAGACACAATTAAAGATGAAAGAGATGGATGTAGACTCTCACGCAGAGATCTCTGCCACTAAACTTAAAAGTCAACAAGAAGAAAATAAATTCAATAAATACAAAAATATTATCAAAGCATATTGCAAAGAAGATTCAATTTCTGCCTGGACAGAAAATGTCGAGTATCAATTTAAATATCACCAAGTTCCTTTAGAGATGTGGGCTATGATTTATATGAAGAACCTAAGTGGTGAGCCCCTTAAAGTAATAGAATCTATACCAACCGATCTTAGATCTGACTACCAATACATCCGTGATAGGATTATGCAACACTTTTTACTTGATGCCCCTGGGTATCAGGTTCAGTTCTCAACTTTAAAACCTAAACCTACTGAGACTTTCATTGACGTCTCAAATGTTCAAAGTGTACTAAATAGGTGGCTTAAAGCAGCTAACATAGGAAAAGACTTTGATAGATTGAAAAATTTAATAACTATGGATAAGGTAATATCCACGATACCATCCTCTTTTGCTAAATTTTTGCAGCAGTCAGACATTGAAACTATAGAACAGTTTGAAAAGAAAGGGTCGGCATATTTTTCTTCAAACAGAAATATTTTTAAAACTTCAAATGACTCTGAAATAGTTTCTTTTGCAAAAGATCAATCTAAAAACTATCAGAGCAATAGAAAACCATTTAATAAATCTGAAAAGAAAGATAGAAACATTTCTAAATGTATCCACTGTCACCTTTTACATGACACTGATTCAATGTGTGACAAATCGCCGAGTTATCCGGCACATCTTGAAAATGTTATTAAAAAGCAACAGAACAAAAGATCTGCATACCGGCGTGCCATTAAATGTTTTTTTTGTTCCAGCTACGGCCATTATTCAAATAAGTGCCTTGGCCGCCAACGTATGAAAGCCAACAATGCTATTTTACTTGATACATCTTCTGATAGTGGTAGTGAGACTGAGTGTGATGTTGAAAATGAGTTACCTGTTAACCAAACGGAAGAGGTGTGTTGTGTAAACGATATGTTGAGTTTTGACAGTTGTGAGCGATGTCACCATTTTCATGCTGACGGAAAATTAGAATGTGGACATACAGTTCCATGCTCAACTGAGAGTGTGAATGCAGCCTTAGCCCCCAGAGGCAATTTAGAGTTCCACAATGCAATGGTCAATGATAGACCATGCCAATGTTTGCTAGACAGCGGGAGTACCCTTATTGGTCTCAGAAAGGAACTGGTGAGTCAAGAGGAGTATACAGGTGACTCTGTCAAATGCCGAACCTTTTCGGGTAACATTGAAATTTACCCTTTGGCCAATGCCTGTATTAACACTCCTTTCCTTTCGGGTACATTTACTTGTGCTATACTTGACAACCCTTGTACTGATCTAATTCTGGGTTGCTTACCCCAGCTAAAACAATGTACTAGCGATGAAATAACTGCATGGAACCAACTGAATGCAGTTAATGCAACAACCAGAGCAGACACTATAAAACATCAAGACACGCTTCAAGATGAGAGACTACTTGTGCTTTCTCCATCTAGCACTGATGATACCAACAGACAAAAAGTCATAGAACAGCAGAAAGCTGATCCTAGTTTGTCTCCTTATTTAAAATTATTGAAAGAACGAGCTAAGGTTACAAAGAACGCATCAGGGTTCTTCAGATTAAATAGTGGCATTCTTACTAAACATTATACTACTGGTAACCATAACATTCAGCAAACGGTGTTACCTGTACAACATCGCATAACTGTGCTAAAGATTGCACATGAGTCACCGTTTGCTGGCCATCTTGCATATGACAAAACCAAGGCCAGAATTCAGGCTCATTTTTATTGGCCAGGTTTTTGCAATGATATTAAATTATTTTGTCGTTCGTGTAATGTCTGTCAACAGTTAGTACGAAAGGGTAAACATGTTACAGTTGAAGTACAACCTTCTACACTGGCTTCTAGGCCATTTGAGAGTGTGGCGGTAGATATTGTTGGACCCCTGAATCAGGTGTCCAGCAAAGGAAATCGCTTCATATCAACGATGGTCGACCTATGTACAAGGCCAACTAAGGGTCGAGAACGATTGAACTTGAACCAGATCAAGACATACTTCTCTTGCTTCCTGACAAACGAAATTTATTATTGACTTCATGGCAAGGGCCATTCAAGGTGGTACGTAAAATTTCAGATGTTGACTATGAAATATCAATAAACGGAAACTTAAAGATATTCCATGTCAACATGTTGAAACCTTACTATTCACGACAAGAGACAGAAGTAGAGACAGACGAACACAGTGCACCCACACCAAGTGATCAGACGACAGACATACATAACGCAACTACACTAGTTAGCGAGACTGGCATATCCGACGAGCATACACTTAGCAAGGATACAGAATACACACTTAGCACCACCACCGTACTGAATCAGGTAGACGACGACGGAATGGAACTACCAGTTCCTATTGTAGACAAGACTGCTACATTAGATAGCATACATATAGAACAGGGACTAACAGACAGTCAACGACGACAATAAGTAGAATTAGTAACGGAATACAAAGACATATTCTCTGACATTCCAGGTAGGACGGACAGAATCGAACACTCCATTCTTCTTACGGACTCTAAGCCTATTAAATGCAGGCCGTACTCAATCCCACTAAGCTATAGGGAAAATCTAAATAAAGAAATTCTGAATTTAGAGGCTAGTGGGATCATCCAAAAATCCACCTCGGAGTACTCTTTTCCAATTGTTCTAGTTAAGAAGAAAGATTCTACAATTCGTCTGTGCGTGGACTATCGAAAGCTCAACAACGTCACCAAGATCGACGCAGAGCCAATTCCTTCCTGCGAAGATCTTATTCTTGACATGTCCACCTCCAAAATCTTTTCTAAATTAGATCTCACTAAGGGATATTGGCAAGTCCATATGCAGTCTCAATCCATCCATCTTACTGCTTTTTCAACTCCTTTAGGACTGTACGAGTGGCGTTTTCTTCCTTTCGGACTTCGAAACGCTCCTGCCACTTTCGTACGCTTAACTAGAGATCTACTTCATGGAGTGACGAATACAGTGACCTATATAGATGATATATGTGTCCATACTGATGACTGGACAACACACCTACTGAAACTGAGACATGTCTTTAATAGGTTGCGACTCTTCGGGCTCACTGTCAAACCGAGCAAAGTCGAATTGGGCCTAAAAGAAATAGAATTCTTGGGTCATGTCATTTCTCAAGGTCAACTAAAGACTGACCAGAAAATTATTACCAAAATTATGAATCTGACCATGCCTACCACCAAGAAACAGGTCAGAAGCCTTTTGGGATTAGTGAATTACTATAGTAAATTTATTCCAAATTTAGCGGAGATTACAAGTGTATTTTCCAATGTTTTAAAAGTTTCTGTAAAATTGGATGTTAAAGATGCATTATTAATTTCTGCATTGTCAAAATTGAAAATTTTGTTTAGTAATGTTCCAATCCTCCGCTTGCCTAATCCGAGGCTCGTTTATTATCTTAGGACAGATGCCAGCAGGATCTCCATCGCTGCAGTACTAGGCCAATTTTACGAGGGCATCTTCCATCCGATTTGCTACGTGAGCCGTAAGATCACACCCACCGAGTCCAGATATTCCATATCCGAGTTGGAAGCCCTAAGCGTCATCTATGCGGTGAGAAAACTGCATCGATTTCTGTCCGGTGTGCACTTCATTGTCCAGACTGACAACTCCCCAATAACGGTCATGCAGAGTGGTGTACATCGGAATGACCGAATATACAGGTGGTCGCTAATACTGCAAAATTACACCTTTAGTATAGAACATATTAAGGGGAAAGATAACATCTTGGCTGATACCCTTAGTCGACCATCTGATGTAGCAATACCAGAAATTTCCACATAAGAATATATTGTAATATATGTTATTGTAGTACAGGCAAATATTCTATGTGAAAGATGTTAGAAATATATAAATATTGTGTGCTGAACTAAGTACCAAAAACATTGACCTGCTATGTGGCTGTAGACACCAAAAGTAAGAACGTTACTCTGGGAACAAAGATATCACTTTGTGAACTAGGACAGCTTATTACTTGCTAAGCTCCAAATATGTTCCAGTGAAGTAGTTGTGTTAAACAGAGAAAAACAGTGTCAAATGATTATATACATACAGACACGAGAACTATGGTCTACAAACGAACTCTACAGGTGCAATACCCATAGAATAAATATCACTGTGTAATGGTTGTCAAATACCCAGAACAATGGTATAGATATTATGCCAATGAAAGTATGTTTCTGAACATTAATGGCAACGACTAACCTAAGGTATTTAAAGACCATGTATATAAAACTTAATGTGATATGTATCATAATGTTTTAATATAGTGATAAAATATAGATAGATTATGTCATTTTAATTTATAGTTAGATTTAGATAATATAATACTTTTTCATTCTAGTTTAGATAGAGTATTAATTTACATATTTATTTAGCTTTAAAAGTAGATTAGGATAGTAATTTAAACATGACAACTAATTATAAGAAGTTTAGATAGGAATAGTATCATTCAATTTATTATATTTCACTTTGTTTCATTTCATTTGATTGCATTCCATCCTAACCAATACATTTAACAAACGTTATCATTTAGTAGTATGATTAGATTACACCATAATAGAATAGAAATATTATACACTTAAAGATACATCATTTACACCATATAGAATAAGAATATCAATCATATAGTTTTCATTTAAAATCATTAGTTAGAATATGTTATATTTCACATCACCCATTTTAGAAAGGGACGTAACTTATTACCTTTCACATCACCCATTTCACAAAGGGACATAACTCATCTCACATAAATTTCATTTCACATAAGTAAATTACATCTCTTAAATTAGATAAATATTAGGAGTAATGTAAGCTTATTTTAAGATTAATGTGACAGATAGATTAAAATAGGCAATAGGATTAAATGTGTATTTATAGAACTAGTATTAGTATGTCAGTATTTAGAGTAATATTTCAGTAGAATAGAGTGGTTAAGAATACCATAGTACAAACCGTAAAAATTTTTTTTTTTCTTTTCTTACATGTAAATATATTGTAAATACTTGACGTGTGCAACGGGTGATGCACAGTCATTAGGCTCAACTCTGTCAAACTGAGCCAAGCTTGTACAGTGTCACTCCAAGGTTTCTAAATGACTATGAGAGTAAAAGATGCGTGACAAAAGTGAGAAAGTTATGTGACAGAAATGAAGGTAAAAGATGTGTGACAAATGTCAGGGTGAAAGATGTGTGACAGAAATGAAGGTAAAAGAGGTGTGACAAAGGTGAGGGTGAAAGATGTGTGACAGAAATGAGGATGAAAGAAGTATGACAGAAATGATGATGAAAGATTTGTGACAGAAATGAGGGTAAAAGATGTGTGCCAATAGTGAGTGTAAAAGAAGTGTGACATAAGCGAATGTTAAAGATGTGTGACAGAAGTGTGAAAATGAGAACAAATGTAAAATATACAGGAGAGAGTGAGAACAGTCAGCGGATTTTTTTTTTGCCGCTCAGCAAAGCTTTTAATTTTGTTGCCGTCAAATGTTGGTTTCACTGTTGAAAATGTGTTGTAATGAATGTAGTTTGAGTATTTTAGTTTAGAATCGTAGTGAAAGTATTTTGAGTCTCATAAGACAGAAACGTAGTCACAGATTTGTATTATACACATGTTTGTGACCACAGTTATATGTATTATGGCACTTGAAAAACTAACTTACATACACATGATAGTTAGATACACATGTTAGAGGTTAGATTATACTTTTAATTAATCCAAACACACAAACAACCAGAAAAACAAACATGTAAATTGCATACACTTTTATTAGATAAAAGGGAGATAACTCCGGTTCAGGGGACATAATAGACAACGAAACACTAACTTAACAGTGAAATATGACTTTACACGCGGAAGCGAAATAGGTAAAGCCTGTCGCTCACAGCTTGTGTAATGGTTGTTTAATATTATATGGGGGACATGAAGCAATTCATGTGTTGACCTTCAGAAAGTCAACTTTGTATGGGTAGTGAGTTAATTTACTATTTGAGGGCAGGTCTTATAAGACAACGGTCCGGTTCAGACATACCTCTAATTAATATAATATTGCGATTGAGAATAGGGCTCACGCCAACCAGACAAGTTTGTGGCGATTGCCAGTAGCCAAGTAAAGTGATGCTACATTGTGACATTAGTCAGTAGGTCTATTAAATAGCCCAAAGCCAGGTTATCTACAGTCTTTGACAAAAATTAGACACACTAATTTTTTTTAGAAACCTCTTGCGTCACAACCAATGAGTCAAAGTTGATGACGCAACACAGGAGGGGTGGGTGTGTGTCAAAGACTGCCTCATGATAAAACACCACCAGGACGTGGGGTCAACCTCAGAGAGAGTAGAGAGAATATAGTGCCCGGGATCAGGGCAGGATAGATGATAGAAAAAGGGGGACTATTAACTAGTCTTCACACGAAGGCGTTGACCAGATAGTTAGCACTACTGGTCACGACAGAATCACGCCTGCGTGATAGCAACGATTAGCACTCAAAGCAAAGCCAGCTAATAGGAGCGTGCAACTGACCTTGCACGCAGGGAGCCGAAGGGCGTATGGTCCTTCCGCGAGGTGTGTAGCGACGCGAGTGAAGCTAGGCAGACTGGGGACTGACTCTGTAGTGTTCACATCGTGTAGAATAGATATGTGTTTTCATATAGCCTAGTAGATAGAGAATAGCTATAGGAGTTAGGAAAACTAATGATAGAGAATATTGTGACTTTATGTGTGATTAGATAGCGACTGTGTTTGCAATTGTAAAGAGCCAACGGCAATAAAATGTACCATTTCATTCCTCGCACACGACTTGCAAGTCTATTGTATGGTGTGTGAGAAGTAATCCGATGATGCCTGAAACATGAGTTGTTGACAATCTAGCTAACCTTTCGAGGGGATGACGTAATGCAACGTCTACAAGACCGGCTTACTACAGCAGTAGGTCGAACATTCTGTGCGGCAACTCCAGTCATTAGATATAAAACCGTACCCATTCCTACACCAGCAGTCAAAGAGCCTGTTCCTCTGTACGCCACAAACAATTGTATTTACCAATTCACATGTAGATGCCAGGCCGTTTACATTGGTCGAACGGAGAGACAGCTCAACAAACGGGTGTCAGAACACATACCTCAATGGGTCAACAAGATACAACACACAGGAGATGCTAGCCGCGTAGGGCCGACACACCGGAAGCTCCCGGCGTCTTCAATCGGCAGGCATATTGTCGACAGTGGCCATTTTGTGGACAGAGACACTGCATTTCGCGTGTTGTTTAACACACAAAATACTTGCTTGTTAAAATTCGCAGAAGCAATTATGATCTATCAACGCAAGCCAGAATTGTGTAAACAGAAAGACATGTTAGTCAGCTTAAAATTACCGTGGTAAGTAAGTGACATTACTGTGCGAATATGTGTATATTTCAACTTGAAGGATTTATCTAGTTAATTTCACGTAAGTTGTGTGATTTCTGCAGTATGTACCTGACGAGATGCAGCGAAATATGCCAGGCAATAAATCGTGCAATCTATTGTTTGTGTCTTCGTTATTCAAAACCACATCAGTGTTTCTAATTTTGTCTTAATTTGTCTTTTTAAATTCCAAGATTCATTGCCTTACAGCAAAACAGGTTATATATAGCATTTCAGCACTCTTACATTCAGTGATAATGACTTATTGCATAAGATACTCTTCAACTAGAAAGGGTTTCTGCATGTCTTACTCTATAAAAATGACAGAAAATTTATAGATTAAAAAAAAAAAAATTCCACATAATGTCTGATTATTTGTGTTTGTTTATAAATATATATTTATAGATGTATGAGATTATATTTGCTTATAGATATATATATTTATAGATACATGGTTGTACTCAACCATACCTGTATACTGCAGGTATGCTAAACATGTGTAAGCGCTTTAACTCGGTGCATAAGACTCGCCAGCAATCAGTAAAAGAGACAGGAAGCAGCTGCAATTAGGAAAACACACAAGCTTCACAACAGAACACTTTCTAAAAACCGGCATGGAACAATGTCGTTTTAGCCTACAAAATATTTAACTACGCAAAGAAACCACAAATGTGCTGAACAAAGACTGCGACAACTTTTAATTTTATAGTTTCATTTTACACTTGAGTTCAATCAGCTTTTCATCTCATCCAGCATGGTTTCGCATCAGATTGTTCTTATTGGGCCTCTCTTGAACTTTCCTTTTGGAATTCACTGCATGGAAGTTCTGATTACAGCATCTGGACTTCTGAAGGCATGCCAAATCAACCGCACAAGGTTCTTATAATGGTGAAGATGTCTTTCCAACAGGTCCCGATGGCCACTTTGTTACAATTGGTGATGTATTTGGCCAGACTGGACATTTAATAATTATTATAAGTGTTATTAAATTGTAAAACTATAATCGCCTGGAACATGATCAAGAAACACATACAAAATAATTAATATAGATGTTAAAAATATATTCCTGACCATTTTCCATAAAAAAAAAAAAGTTAATTCATTTTCAGTATTATTATTCTCAAGAATGAACAAATACATTTTTCAATTCCCTACACTTAAAGAACAGTATGGAATTGTGGAGGAAAAGGGCGCAAACAATGCAATATATACATTAAGGACACTAATAGAAAGGTCAATAGAGAAACATAAAGACATATATTTGTGCTTCATAGATTATACTAAATACTAAGGCTTTTAATAAAGTAAAATATGAACTGATTAAAATGTTGGAAGATATCAACATTGATGAGAAAGATTTAAGAATAATTTCGGGAGTCTCTGTGGCGAAGTGGTCAAGCCATTTGACTCGTGCTCCGAAGGTTGTGGGTTCGATTCCGGGCCCTAGCTGCCCTTTGGTTTACGAGTTAAATGTTTCGGAGACTCCTGCGAGTCGTCGCTAAAAGCTACGGAGTTCGTGCTTTGTGTGACGCTTTCCGCGCTGCGGAAAGAGACTGAGCTACATGGGATAAAACCCGGTGCGATGAAGTCGACCTTGTCGACTTTTAAGCGACTTTTTTTAAAAAAGAATATTTACTGGAAACAAGTAGCAGCAATTAAAATGGGAAATAAAGAGGGTAGTTATGAACAGATAAAGTCAAGAGTACGACAGGGGTGTGTTTTATCACCAGATTTCTTCTCCCTATATAGCAAAGTAATAATGAGAGAGATCAAAGCGATGCCAGGAATACTAGTTGGAGGTTAAAATATAAATAATATACGCTATGCAGATGACACAGTATTGGTGGCGGATAAATCAACAGACCTACAACAATTGTTGGACACTGTGTAGTAACAGAGAGTGCAAGGAAAGGACTCTCCTTGAATATCAAGAAAACAGTAACAATGGTAATATCAAAGAAAATGGTGACACCAAAATGTGACATAGAAATAGAAGGAAAAATTCTTAACCAAGTGGATAATTTTAGATACCTAGGGGCAATTATAACATCAGATGGAAGATATACAACAGAGATTAAAAGCAGAATAGGGCAAGCAAAAGCCGCATTACAGAAAATGAAGAGCATCTTATGCAATAAGTCACTATCACTGAATGTAAGAAAGAGAGTGCTGAAATGCTATGTAGAATCAGTTTTGCTGTATGGCAGTGAATCTTGGAATGTAAATGAACAAATGAAGAAGAAATTAGAAGCAACAGAAATGTGGTTCCTGAGACAAATGTTGCAAATTCCTTGGACTGTCAGAGTAACTAACAACGACTGCCTGAAACAGGCTAATGGAACTGGAACCTTATCTACCAAAATAAGAAAGAGACAAACATCGAGGGGAAGAGAGGCAGAGGCAGACCAAGAGAAATTATGCTGGATGGATTGAGATGGTGGCATGGAGGAATATCAGCAGCAGAGATAACCAAAGACCGAGATCTGTGCAGAGCCATGAACACCTACGCCAGCTGGCAGGGCACTTGATGGTGATGACACTTAAATGTTAATTCTAAGTAAATTGAGTCTAGAGATGAAACTGTTATATCAACAAAGCACTGATGGAGAAATATTACAAGTATTTTTATGAACAGGTAAACAAGGCAACAGATACGTGATGAATAATACTGATCTTATAAATCTTATAATAAACAAAATTACATTAGTAAGTTAACAAATCATTGGTAGGTCAAAATACAATTTTAACAAGAAAAGAATATGATGTCATCTGTTGGTCACATTTTGGAGACCTCTTCTCTAAGACACAATGCACTTCTTTAAACACAGAAATAAATATAATATAGTTATAAAGAAACAAGGACTTTATACTAGTAAGCACAGCTTGTACAGCTGTTAACAGACAACATGCATGTATTGAACACAAACAATCCAGAACACAGCATGCTACACTGAACTAGTAACACAATGTTTACAGTAAGTTACTTTCTGATGAATTTCGTAAAAAGGGAGAAGACCATTCATACATAAATTTAACACCACATCAAGAAACTGGATAAGGAAAGAATCATATCCAACAAATGAAAGGGAAGATAGTAACTACATTATAGCATGACCTCTACAAATTGAATGTAGATTAACATCTGTGAACATGTAGAACATTATAGCAGAATTATGAGAACACCATGGACAGGTTAAAAAGCGTAACGAACGTGTCTTGAAAGAAGTTAACTCACAAAGAGAACTGGTAACTCACATCAGAAGAAATCAACTTAATCTGACATTGCTTCTTCTTTTGTTCACCTGAAATGTTGCCTCTTGTATGAATTTAAATGTCTTGTTTAGTTCACTCAGTGGTCCATAGAGTTAATCTTCCACTGTTGCTTCTCCAGGCCAAAAGGTTTGCCTAGATATGTTGTATTTTGGGCAGTCTTGGAGTATGTGATCTGCTTTCTGCAGTGCCAATCCACATGGCTGATTCACCAATCTTGAATTTTGTATAAATGTGGTTGTGTAATCTATTGTGTCCTGTTCTGAGGTGCAGAATAATGATTTGTTCTGGTCTGTACATAAGGTGGTAGTCATTTTGAGCAGGTTTTGATGGCTTTCTGGCCGATTTGACCATTCTTTTCTTAACGTGACATAAATCAGTATATGTTAGATTCAGTGTATTTTGTTGCACTGTTTTGTCAGACCTGAGGCCCATGAAGTTAATTCTGACAAATAAATCTGTCTGGCTCACCATTCCAAGCCTTTGGTTATCTCCAGTCAACCTGCCAGACAGCAGGTATGTGTTCTCTTGGTTTGACTCTTACCTGTCCAAGTCTGGGTACCTTACTGGTAGCTACACAACTACAGGGATAGATGGTAGGGCCTAACATCTCACCAGCCCTTCTACCTCTGACGGACATACAGGAGAGGAGTAAACCATTACAATCCTAACCTTTCCCCCAAAGTGAGACCTCATGCTTCAGCTCACAGTATATACCACTTCTAGCTGGCTAAGCAGACGTGGTGTAATCATTAGAAGGCTAAGCTGATGTCATGAGCACAGCTGGGCTAGGGTTCAATACCTGCATTCACCGTCCACACAAAGAGGGAAAGACAGGTCACCTACTCCTCCACACATTCAGGCCTACAAAATGTGATGTCCCTACAGATCCTGCTTGAGACTTGTTTGTTTTCCTCATCTGGCTAATTATAGAACAATTTTCACTAGAAGGATGCTTTATGAAAACTGTCAATGAAAAACTGACAATGAACAAGCAGCAATGAAACAAACCCCATATCTTATGTTTGCTTTTAATGGAATAGAGTATAATACAAGGAAGAACTGTTAACACAACAAAACATAATGAAAGGAAACAATGGTTAATGGAAATGGAATAAAACATTAAAATAAGAATGGTTAGTTGAACTGACTATAACTTTAGGAAAAGTGTTAATGGAACAAGTTAAAAGAAAAAAAAAAAAACTACTAATGGAAGAAAAAGAAATATAAAGTAGGAAATATTAACAAAAGGAAACAAATTACTAATAGAACAAAGTAAAGTAAAAGTAAATTACCCTTTTCACAACCTTAGATGCATTGGCATACAGAGAGAGCCTATATTTTGATAGACCAATGGGCACTGTGTGGGTGATGAGATCAATATCACACCAGCCACCTTCACGTCCTCTGACAGTCCCTTTGACCCATTTAATTAAGGCTGGGATGACCTGGGAGCCCAAATAAATTTTTAAAGAAATCTGCCACAATGCGAATTTAAACCCATGACCACAGATGTGTGCAAGCCGCTGTGCTACTGCGGTTCACTTATGGGATGAAGATAACATACAGAAGTAGGAAATGTTATCCTCCTCTTCTTCATATGCCTCCTAGTAGAATATTGTCCCACTGTCACGCATGCCAAGCACATTGTAAGTCAGTCATGGTTTCTTGGATGTTGCCAGATTATTTTTCTCCAGCATAGGTAGCCAATCTGAGACAAATTCTCTTTAGTCACCTTTTACGATCTGCACAAAAGGTTTCCAGTGTTACTACTTTTTGCTTCTTAAATAAATAAGCAGTTAATAGTGTGAAATTATCCAAATACAGAATTCTGCTGCAAATACTGTGAAATATTCAGTAAGAGCTCAATTTAAAAATATAGGATTCACATCGATAAACGGGTGACTTTTTTCTTCATACTTGAAATGGCCCAACAACCAGTGGCAGCTCTAAGGCTAAAGACTTGACATTTGAAATGGTAGCAGCTGGCAAAATACCAGCAGTCATTCTGAGCAAGACAGCCAGTGTGCCTACCAGATAAATAGAAAAACCAGCAGCTTGAGACAACCGCTCCGTGGGCAGGTTAGAAAAACAAAATAACCTTCGCCTAGAAGTGACCCAAGTAAAAGCGGGTGAAGTTTCCATCAAGGTGCTGAACAGGGACAAGATTATAGCTCTCCTCATAAACACTCTCGGACAAGAGCCATCAGGAATTTGCATAAAAACCAACAGGGGCACATTTTCATTATTCCCAATAAACCGGGAAAGATGGTGGTAGACTGTTCAAAAGCTCAGACAAATAGAGCAACCCATGACAATCTCGCTGCTACATGGTGCCAGCGTCGACATCAGTGTCCTAAAAGTGACCAGTACCATAGTGGTGAAGGGCATCAACTCTCACACTGACATTCAAAAGGTCATACACGACCTTAAAAAACAGTTTGGCAATATTCAAATAATAGGGAGGGGGGGGGGCACGCGAAAGGCTAATCAAAAGGCATTGGCAGCACATGCCTATCATCATCAAGTGTGAAGGGAAAGACTCACCAAGTCTCATCACTCTCAAAACGAAGCATTAAAAAATACGTTGAGAAATACGCATCACCTGTCTCACAGTGCGGGCTCTGTCAAACGTTCTGGTACACAATGAGCTCCTGAAGGCAAAACAAACCAACCTGCAGGTACTGTGGAGAGCCGCACTGGATTGGTGAATGCAAAAACGCTAAAAGCAAACAGGAACTACAAAGTTAACCGAAACAAGAAATTGTGCAAACTGCCGTGGCAACTACAGCACAAGATACAAAGGTTTTTCTGCTTTCAAACACATGCTTGCGGCCTGGAGGGAGGTGGTACTAACTGAAACACATTGAGAGTTACCAAATGGAGGCAGGACTTTCCTAAAAATGACCCAGAACACAGTCATAAATTTGCATCGTACAGTCAGAGGCATCCAATCTAAAATCACAAGTAGCTGACAATCAAATCTATAATGGCAATCAAATCTATTACTCACAAAAGACAAGACTGGATACAGGAGAAGACCAAGAAGGACCAAGGCAAGCTACAGAAAATAACCTTGAGGCTGAAGAAAAGATGACAAAGGCCACAAAACAGATGGCGGAATCAATAGCACAGATGAAGCTATCCACTCAAAAACTAGAAGAGGAAATCAACTATATAAACATAAAGGTGGAGGATCAAGAACTAAGAATAAGAACAATGGTAGAAGACAGAAAACAAATGGAAGTGGCGATTGTCTTCAACAAATAGAAGAAATATCAGATGGGGCTGAAATATCAAGACTACAGAAACCTGGAAGACACCAACATGGAAATAATCCAAGAGTTACAAATATTTAAATAATGAGACCAAGCTACTGAACTAAGGAGAATGATCAAAGGAACTAAAACAGTACTCCGCCCCGTGGATCTATTACTGCCAGCAGAGGAAGAGTCCAGCTATACCGACATTCAAACAACCACAGACTGAACGAGAAGAAAGCCAGTAAGACAACTAAGGACACAGAAAGACAGCAATACCAAACAGAACTTAAATGGGCAATGGAAATGTCACAATAATACAATGGAACTACAGAGGCATCAAATCAAATCTCCTAGACATCATGAAACCGGTGAGCCAGACTGCATAGTGTTGTTTTTGTGTGTGCGTTCGCTTGTTTTTAACTCAAGCGTTGTCCACACACACTACTTCTAGTAATGCTGGACTGAATTTTGCTTGTGGATTAACAGTTATTAACAGTGTCCTTCACCATCAGGCGAACCCACTCCAACTTCAGAGGTACTTGTAATTTACATCCCCAGGTCATCAATAACTGTCCAGTGTAGGGGTTGAACCCCTTACCTCAGCATCAGCACACCGGGTGTTTAAGAACACGTGTTCTTATCCACTCTGCCATGCTGACCTACAGACAGTATATATGCCCTGCAGAAAACCCATCTGAAATCAATGGAAAAGTACAGATTCTCTGGATTCATGAAGGGAGGAAATGATTCAAGACACAAATAGCCCAACACTCGAAGACACTGAACAGAACTACATAGACACAGACATCACGCTAGAAGAAGTGACGACGGAACTAAAAGAGAAATCGGAAACCGTGGTAAGAGCCAATATACTCAACTACACAATTAAAATGTTCCCAAAGAAAACGATACCATCACCAAACTATACCCCCCCCCCCCCCCCCCGGAAATATACCAAAACAATGGGGAAAAACCACCATGATACCAGTCAAGAAGCAAACTAAAGATCCACCGGCTCATCTCTCTGACATCTCACTTTCGTAAAAAACAGTTTATACAGAAACACAAACCGGATTTAAAGCCAACAGATGCATGATGAATAATATAATACAATCAGAAAACCATCACAAAGAAGGGGTTTTAAAATGGGGAAAAGATTACAGCTTTGTTCCTGGCTCTAGCACAGGCCTACAATGAATTTGGAGAGAAGCCGCATCAATCAAACTAAAGAAATTAGGCATAGTAGGGAGAACACATAAATGCATATAACATTTCTTAAAAGAAAGAAGCTTCTCAGTGAGGATAGGACATGAAGTGTCCAAGACATATGTGCAAGAGAATGGCATATCCAGGGGCTCGGTCATCTTCCCAACAATATTCTCATTACTGGTCAATGCCACAGAAGAGATTCAGGACCAAAGAACTGGGTTGTCACAATTTGCTGACCATTGCACCAAATGGAGGAGTGGAAAATGCATAAAGCTTTTGCTCGACCCTCCCTCCAGAAAAAAGTCAATAAAATAACCATCTGGATGGACAAATGAGGCTCTTCAAATAAATAAAAAACAGTTAAAATAAATAAAAACAGTTAGCATAATTTTCAGTAGGAAGAGGCAGATCAATAACAAAGAGGGAAACACCCAAACAGAAGGCAAAACTATTAACAAAACTCACAGAACGATTTTCCTGGGTATGACTCTAGACAAGTAAATGAAATGGACTAAACATATACCTAAGACAGTAGACAAGTGCAAAGAGGCCACCAATACACTGAGAGTAATAAAAGGAAATGATCGGGGTGCCCACACCTAAACAATGCTGATGTTTTATAAATCTATCATTAGTGGCAAACTCGAATATGCCAGCAATGTTTACGACTCAGCGTCAGAACCCAGCAAGAAGTTGTTGAACACCATACAGACCCAGGCTATCCTCAGAACAAGCAACCAGACCTGCACGAAAGCCATGGAGGTAGCACTGAAAATAATGCCACTGAGTGTGAGGCATAAACAGCTGACATTTAACTACTGGTTAAATGTGGCATAAGATGCAAACTACCCAATCATAAAATTGCGAAGGCCAGCAGGTTGGGCAGCGGCAGAGAAAATGAAAGCCGAGGACAATCTAGCAAAAACACTAGAACATACCATATTGTACAAACCAACAATTTCACCATGGGAACTAATAGTGCCTTTCACAGACACGATCCTCGAAACTGACATCACCAAGAACACAGAGACTAGATACGCAGCTGAGAAAAACATAAAAGAAATTAGGAAGGACAATCTCATCATATACATGGACGGATCCAGGAATGAAAAGGGAGAGCTAAGAGCAGGGGTGGTGGTACACACCGGAATTTGAAGAGACAATACAAATTAACAGACCAGACAGCGAGATGCACGGCCGAACTCATAGCAATAATGAAGGGACTCGAAATTGCAGCAGAGAATCCACAGCAGAAACTATGTATAATAACAGACTCCCTGTCGTCTGTACAAACAATCAGGAACTTTACTAAAGGAAACAGACCCGACATAAAAAAAAAGGAAATATTGGTGACAGCCAACTTCAGAAACATGGGATGTCAAGTCATTATCGGGTGGGTACCATCTCACAGGGGTATTTCCAGAAACGAAGAGGCAGACTAAGCTCACTATCTACCTGTTCATTCATAAACTGATGAATAACATTATATAGTGAGAGTCGTGGAGAGACTAGACCTAAACCAGTCTGAAAGCACCTGATGACAGTAGCAACAATTGAAGTACCTCACCTTGGGTATAACCTAAGGCTTCAGCTTTCGGTATTTTTGCCTTTATTCACCCCAAACAAAACGGAATCCCAGGGTATGATGTCACATCCAGGGGTTCCCTGTGTTGCGCCGTAGCTCGGTGCGCAATTTGATCGGTGTGCAACAGTTGCTCTCGGCGACATCCCCCGCACGCCCCAACTGTAACTGGCCAAATGGAAATGCTTGTCAACTCTTGAGACCAGCAGTATACGAAAAGAATGATGATGATCTGTCTGTACGGGAGACGCGAGGGGGCCTTGCAGCCATGTGCGCCTTGTCTCAGCGGGAGGATGTTCTGCCGACATACATGGTGAATGTCGTCGTCGGCATCTCCCATCTGTCCTGATGCTCAGTCAGCGATAGCACTATGATGACATGATTATGAGAACAGTGTCTAGCAGAATGTCAGATGCCATGTTGCTGCTGCAGAAAAGGCAACGCTACTCTGACTTGTCTTGGACAGTTGCTGCTGCTGCCTGTTGCTGCTGCCAGTTCCAGAAAACTCATGATGAGACAGACAGACACCACACACACACTCACACAGAAACGGTTGCCAAAGCCACCAAAGAAACACTGTGTGGGGGGGGGGGGGGAATTGAAACGCACCAACACGAACTGTACCCGAACACAGAGGAGATCGTCAGTGCTAAATATAGCTGGTGACCCTAAATAAATATAGCTGGTGACGTTTGTTTGGGGTGAATTAAGGCTAAAGTACCCAGCTTTCTTCTCTAGTGTGACAGAAAACATTAAAAAAGAAAAACAGGCTGTAAACTCATATTATAGCACCAATATGCCTTAAAAGGTTTATGGCCTGGGAATCCCAGGGCCAGGAAACCCAGTTTGCAACAAGCAGTTATTTATGAAGAAGTGTATGACTGTTATCAGGTACTGAAAGTTCCTGACCCAGTTATGTCACTTTCCATTTTTAACCCCACATGCATCTGGTAGAGGTTTGTCCTATAAAAAGTTTATTCTCTAGCACAGTTGTAAATGTAGGTTATCTGTGCGGTATGTGACCTCGGAACGCTCCTTGAGGGACTATCTGGGCTTAGTGGTTTTACTAGGGTGATCACATATCATTTCAGTTCAATTCAGTATTTAGGAGGGGAAAAAATGTGGCCTCCTTCAACCTGCTTCTTCAGTGTTGGTTTTAAACATGAGATCTATTTGTGTGTGTGTGTTTGATTGGGTGTGTGTGTGCGTGCGTGCGTGCGTGCGTGTGTGTGTGTGTGTGTGTGTTGACTGAACTCTATTATTTCTCACAAGAAATGAACTCTATTAATCCTCACAAGGACTGAACTTGTTTAATCCTCACAAGGACTGAACTCATTAAGTCCTCATTAGGACTAGTTTTGATCATGTTTAGTCCTCAGATGGACAGGTTTGATCCTCATAAGGACTGGTCTGATCTTGTTTAGTCTTCACAAGGATGGGGAGGGGGGGGGGAAGAAAGAGAAATTATATCTTTATAAAGAAAAAGATCCATTTTATAATTTAAAAATAAAAAAAAAAAATTTGATGCACTATAAGAAGAAAATCCAAATTCGACTGTTGTTCTCTTAAATATTGTGGATAGAAAATTAAAAAAAAATGTAAAGGTACGGACAACTGTGCTTTTTGCAAGACCACATAGCAAAACTGTAAGCAAAAAAAACAAAAATATTGTATGGTGCATATTATCAGAAGAGGAGGCTACTGTGGGAAAATACTAGGTGAGATATTTGGAGGAAGGCAGAATGTATGCAGAAAACTTAAACAGTTGGGCAGAAAATAATATAAGCAACACCAACTTCATAAATATATATAAATTACGCTGAGATTTGGAATTTTCATTATTGCCAGTGTCTGCTCCTGACAAGGCACCTGAAGAAGATGGAAAAGGAGGAGGAGAGGAAGGAGGAGGAGAGGAGGGAGGAGGAGAAGGAGGAGAAGAAGAAACTTCTTACAACAGACTTCTGTTGCTGATAATTCTACATGCAAATAGAAATCCAGAATAAACTGGATTGCCAGAGTAACTAACAACGATTGCCTGAAAAAGGCTAATGAAACTAGAACATTATATACAACAATAAGAAAGAGACACATAGCTTTTTGTGGTCATGTCTTGAGAAGAGAGGCGTTGGAGAACATCATGACAACTGGAAAGATCGAGGGGAAGAGAGACAGAGGCAGACTAAGAGAAATGATGCTAGGATGGACTGAGATGGTGGCCTGGAGGCATATCAGCAGAGTTGATCCAGAACACCAAAGACCGAGATCTGTGGAGAGACATGAATGCTTAAGCCAGCTGACAGGGCACTTGATGATGTTGATGATAAATGAAGACACAGCCGAAAAAAGAGAGTTAAATGAAATGCACATACTATCTACAGTGAAGTTAATTATAAAATCAAATGTCGCTGCAGTATATGTGTTTTAAACTGCAAGTTAATTTATGCAGAAGCCTGAAGAGTCACTTGGTAAGAATATCAATTGCTAACTATCAATACAAAATGTAAATGTCAAACAACTTACCTAAAGAAAATTATAAAAAACCTAAGGAGATTGATTTTATCCGGTTGAACAAAAGAAATCTGTAAATAAAGATAAACACATGAACAATAACATGCCTGACTGTTAGTGGCAAGCGGATACAACTGTGGCATGGGCCAGCTTGAGAAGGGAGAACCAGCTTCATGCAAACATGCACAAACAAAACTCACACAAAAGTGCTTGCTGCCAGTGCTAACAACAACCAGACAAGTCAAGACTACAAACTAAAAGAACTGTTGCTCCACTTTTTTGTTTATCTGAGACAAGTTTGGATTTCTAGCATGTTTCTTTAGTTCCAAATTCATATAAATTTATATTTTATAAACTGCAAAGTTGCTATCTGTTTTGATGAAACTAAGTATAGGCCTTATTTTTGAATAAACCTAACAAGTATCTAAAATGTACTTTGTCACTATCACTATAACTTTACAACAATCAACCGAAATAGTATCTGAAAATGTACAAATTATTCTTTGTCACTAATGTACGAATTAATCTTTGTCACTAAAATACAAATTAATCTGTTTCACTACCTTTGTATCGTTGCAACAATGAACAGAATTAGTATCTGAAAATGTACAAAGTAATCTTTGATACTAACATTGTAGTTTTCCAGCAATAAACTGAATTAGTGTCTGAAAATGTCACTATCAATGTAATTTTCCAAGAACCAACTGAATTAGTGTCTGCAAATGTACAAATGAATCTTTGTCACTTTCACTGTTAGGTTTCCAACAATAAAATGAATAAGTATCTAAAAATGTATAAATTAATCTTTGCTATTCTTTCAAAATACTTTGATTATTCTGATAGATTAGACACAAAGTTAAAGGTTGTTTATTTTATATTAAATATTAGTATCATGTTCTTCTCAGAGGTACATTTAAATATTTAATGTCAACCTATATAAACATTTAAAATCCTACTAGCAATATTTATTTATATTCAGAATGTTTATTGAAGTATTGAATATTATTATTGACCAAACTGAAAACATACTTTATTTTCTCAGGGACAGAGTTTTATTTTACTTCTGGCAGCAAATGGCACACTAAAAAATGAAACAAATTCATCACCCAAAAATCATAAACATAAATTAAACAAGCAGATCCCTAATCAAGCTCACTGTTTTCTGCATGTGGTTGCTGATGGCTCATAAATAAACAGAAGAAATTTGGGGAGGAGAGGCAACAGCCATTAGCTTCTGTAAACCAACATGTTTGGTAATTAAAGTGTTATTAACTCTTTCTGTCCCAAACCACACGCCATGTGTATCAAGCACAGCACTGTTTTGATATATCTGTTAAATCTGCTATAAATGTTACATGCAGTAAATTATGTATTACGTTTCTTAAAATAACATATTCTTGCTTTAAAAAAAAATATTATGGTTACCCTACTTTGGCATTTGCTGCGACATTGTCTGGGATTGAAAGAGCTAACAGGAAGTGATTTCCCCCTCCCTCCCCCCTAGGGTAATAATATACAATATAAGCAACACAAAATATATGAAATATGATGATATTACATAAAAATACAGCCTTACCGCTACCTACACGCAGAAAATTGTATCCATGCTGACACATGCCTGTGGTAATTGACATTGAGGTGAGTGACCGGGCATGAGAAAGAATGGAGATGAAAGTGGGGGACAGTAAAGTGACTGACCTGGCTATGAGAAAACAGCCAGTCCTGAGAAATAATGGGAAGGGTGAGTGTGGACCCCAGGGGGATGGGGGAAGGACAGTTTAGTTTTGTGTGAAGTCAAGGGACTTGAGGACAGTTAATGGGTAGATGCCGAACTGATCGGTAGTCTAAGGAGAAGCGGAGTTAGAGATCTCCGTGTTGTGTTGTTCTCCCAGTTGTGAAGACAGGCCTAAACCCAGAGTGGGTTGCATAGTTGAGCAGTGGCTCCAACCCAATGTGTGGGTTGTATTGTGGGAGATCCAGCCGTGGATAGTAGCTGGATTACCTGTCTTGTGGATTTGATAAGAAGCAGGCCGTGAGAAGGCATTGATGTGTGCTGGTTAAATTGTGAGGAGGATATTGATATTCTATGGATTACATTATTTCTGGATGTATAAACATGTTCCGTCTGTCCGTCTTATTTCTGGAATAAATTATTATGTGCGCCAACTCAATCTTGTTTCATGACTGGTGAAGGTGCACTTCTGGGGTGAGTTGGATTAAGAGACAGTGCAGGTGGAAATTGTGAGTCTCCACGGACAATTCGGGTCAGCGCTTTTACGAGAACATTGAACTCCCGGGAAGGGGAGAGTTAATGAATGTGTAGAATACACTGAGAAAATTGACATTTGCTGTTCACCGGGAAGGGTGACATACAGGGGTAGTGTACCACAGGGGTGGGGCACGGCAGGTGTCGTGGATAACGGAAAATTTCCGGACATTACTTTGTTCACAGCCGGATCGGGGCTGAGAAGTTGTGTGGAAAGTGTTTTTGTATAACGGGAAAAGTGTCCGGTCAGTTTACACTGTGTATTATTGTGACAAAGATTACTGAAGTTGACCTGTGGGTCAAGGTTGGGCACAGTGGAAAGTTACTGAAATTTTCCAGAGAACTGGATAAACAACTTGTTTATGAATGAAAACCAGACTTTATGTTTCGGCTTTGTTGAACTGTTCTACTATTGTCATCATTATTCTGTTATGAGCAAACATTTTAACGTGGTGTCATCACCGCACACAAGGGTGCATACAGTTGCCAAAAAGAACTGACGGTACAGGGTTATAGCACTGGGCATTTGCGGCCAATTTTTCCTTTGAACTTTGTTTTTCATCGGCAATCCAGAACATTTTGGGATAATTACCATCATCTTCAATTCGTACGACAATCGAAAGAACACTTTGGATAATTATTATTACCGTCAACGTTTCCGACAGTTGGAACTCGTGATCACAACGCGAAATGAAGTAACCACTGAAGTCGCTTTGAAATCTAGCGTCGTAAACATTTCGGAGAATTTAACACAGACATTTCCAGCATATTGTGAAAAACTATTAACAGCAAAATAAGAACTTTTGGCGACGGATTATCATTAATAGGCACATATTTGTCGGCCAACCAGTTGGACATTTTGTTTGCTCTCTCATAGTCTTAACTGTCGTTATCGTTTGTCTATTTATATATATATATATGGATATGTTATTACATGTAGTTGTTGATACGCATTTTTTGCGATCTCTATCTACACTAGGATAGAACTTGCAAAACGTGTTTTTTTTTTCTGGTGCTTAAGATATTTTTTGTAAGGAAAACGTTAATGAGTTAACGTGTCGTGCAGTGGCATTGGAATAGTCCTAACTAATATCTAGAGCCGTGTTGTTTCACGTCAGATTTGTGTATATTGTTACGCTATAATTTTTCTTTCTCTCTTTCTTTTCGTTATATTTACATATGATATTTGTTGTGGTCAATATGGTATTATTGTAATCTTTCGTCTTTTCTACTGTCTAGTGGTCTTTGTCAGTTTATATTTATATATTACGCGCACTGTGGGTGTCCCTACACAAGCTTGTGGTTGTTACTGTGGTTTATTTCTGTGTGATCACCGTCTTCGTGTACTTGGCTTGTGAGTCTAACGTTTTTATAGAAAACACTTACTGTTATCATCCATTTGTTTGTATATGTATTGATATGTATGTTTAACAATATTTCCAGAAATGTTATACAACTATGTGTTATAGATATAAGGGAGTATAGGTGATACTTCCCCCCTCACTACCTAGTGCTTATAGAGTGACTGGGTGAGTACAGAGTGATATTTTAGCACTACAAATTTACGTACACAGGGAGTGCTGGTGTACTTAGGGAAGTGACACAAAGACTAACAGCAGAGTCTTCACATTTATAGTTGGCTGACAGACAGCGACGTGTCCACAAGTACAAGATGCCTACTTTAATGGAATATATTGAAGCAGGTGAACGAATAGGCCTGAAAGGTAAAGAGTTACAGGAGTATGCAGAAGCAAAAGAACAAAAACAGACGGAAAGAGAGGAGAGGCATAATGAACGCGAGGCAAAGCGTCTACAGGAAGAGAAAGAGACACAAGTAAAACTAGCTGAAATGGAAAACAAGCGTCTACAGGAAGAGACACAAGTAAAACTAGCTGAAATGGAAAACAAGCGTCTACAGGAAGAGACACAAGTAAAACTAGCTGAAATGGAAAACAAACGTCTACAGGAAGAGACACAAGTAAAACTAGCTGAAATGGAAAACAAACGTCTACAGGAAGTAAAGTTAGCTGAAATGGAAATTGAGAAAGAGAAGATCAACTGTCAGATGCAAACTGAAATCGAGTTAAGAAAACTAGAACTATCTTCGAAAAGTCAAAGTGAGGAAAGCAGAAGACCTTCGCAGTCGTCACAGAGATTAAAACTGCCATATTTTACAGACCGGGACCAACTTGAAAATTATTTGTCCAGGTTCGAAGCATCAGCCAAAGCGTTAGGTATTCCAGAGAAGGAGTATGCGATGAGACTTGGCGAGTTTCTTACGGGCAAGGCACTAGACACCATGTTCAATTTACCTGTAGAAGAAAGAAACAACTACACTATCTTACGTCAACGTTTGCTGACAAAGTTCCAACTCACTGAGCATGGATATAGGACAAAGTTTAGACAGTTAGTGCCAGAGACAAATCAAGATTTCACAGACTTTGTTAACACTGTAAAGAATGCATTTAACAAATGGATGGAGCTCGCAGAAGTAGGGAAAGATTTTAATAAATTAGTAGATCTAATGTTAAGAGACAAGGTAGTATCTGCATGCAATTCGAATTTAGTGGCGTTCTTTGAGGAACGGAAGCCAAAGGATATAGACACAATGTCTCAGTTAGGGCAAAACTATATGACTGCACATCCTAACAGTTCTATTGGGAAACTAATGAGTGAGGAAATAGTCTGTGCAGCGTACACTAAACAGGACCAGAATCCAGTCATCAGACCAAGGGCGAAAAGTGTGGATTCAGCACAGAAAGGTGAGCAGCAAGAATTTCAAGATAATGGTTTCCGAGGAAACAATGTTGGTAGAGTAGGACGGTACCCATATAGAAGAGGGAATTTCCAGAGACGTCCAAATTATGCCGGATGTTGGAATTGTGGGAGCTGGAGACACAAGGCAGCACAGTGTGATGCACAACCATCAGATGGACCAACGAACAACACTAAAAGGGAGATTACTTGTTTCAAATGTGGAAAGAAGGGGCATGTCAGTCATCAATGTAGGATGAGAGAAACAGAGCACTCAAATGCAGCGCAAGTAATTGAGACGCTGAACAATGAAGATTGTAGTGGGTGCAAACCTCTTTTTGAAAAAGACAGTCAGCCAGTCCTAATATGTGGTCATACAGTGAAAGCAGGATCAGCAGTCCATGAAGGAGGAAATCTGAAGATGCATCATGGGTTTGTCAATGATAGACCAGCGTTAACAATTAGGGATTCCGGATGTACGTCTATCGGAGTGAGGAGAAGTTTAATAGATCCCTTGGATTATACAGGGAAAAAGATTAGATGCATAACATTCAACGGCACAGTAGAGTTCTACCCATTAGCCATAATAACAGTAAAAACACCATATATCACTGGAAGAGTGACAGCGTGTGTTTTGGACTCACCAGTGGCTGATTTGATCATAGGAAATGTTATAGGAGTTAAAGATTGTACAGAAGAGGAAGTAGTTTATTGGGACCAAAAATATAGTGTAAGCAGTAATGAGGTAGTTACCACAAGAGAACCTAAATTAGAGAGTATATCTGAGGTAGAAGAGGCACTTGAAGTAGACACAGGAACTCAGGACAAGGATAGGACAGCTGAGCAGGTGAGAATGGATCCCAAATATAGTGCTAGTGAATCCCAGAGACAAGATACTACTCTGAACAAATGTTCCCAAGGGTGTAGGAGAGTAGAACATAGGCAGTCAAAGAAAGGTAGATGGTGCTTCAAGAGGAAGAACAATGTTCTCACTCTCAGGTTTTCAGATAGCAGAACTGCACGTTGGCAAATAGCAGTACCTTTAGCACACAGAGACAGATATACTAGAACAGCTCAGGATAGTGCATGTGCAGGGCACATAGGCATAAGGCGTATGCAGCAGAAAGAAAGGTGCCAGATATATGGGCCAAGATTGAATAAAGAGTTCAGACTAAACAGAGATTCAAGTGTAACGGTGCAATATGCAGATAGGAAAGTTGAGTCAGGTCAAAAGAGTGTTCACGACATTACTGACCCAGGGCTAGGGATAGCAAACAGATGTTGTAATTGTAGAGGTACCATGAGTCATGGGTACATGAAAGGTAGACACAGCATCGACAGGAATCAGAGGTGGGTTAATGCAAGAACAGAACCACCTGATATAGGGTCGGTACACAAATAGTATTGTGTGGTCGTAAAGTAGTAAGAGACCTGTGGGTACATAAGTATAATGCTTTTCTATGATGTATTATTATTATGTGATGTATTAGTTCATGCATTGGTACACAAGATAGAAAGATGGTTGTATTTATGTGTGGGGAATATGGGAGTGTACTATGTGCATTTGATGTATTATTTAGTCTAGTAGCTAGAGTAAGTTGGATTTATACTTACGACTACCCAGGCAATGTGTCTGGGTCACATATTTAATAAGTTTTAGTCTCCCAACATTTGAAAACGATGTTTTCTTTTGAGGGTGGGGTAGTGACACATGCCTGTGGTCATTGACATTGAGGTGAGTGACCGGGCATGAGAAAGAATGGAGATGAAAGTGAGGGACAGTAAAGTGACTGACCTGGCTATGAGAAAACAGCCAGTCCTGAGAAATAATGGGAAGGGTGAGTGTGGACCCCAGGGGGATGGGGGAAGGACAGTTTAGTTTTGTGTGAAGTCAAGGGACTTGAGGACAGTGAATGGGTAGATGCCGAACTGATCGGTAGTCTAAGGAGAAGCGGAGTTAGAGATCTCCGTGTTGTGTTGTTCTCCCAGTTGTGAAGACAGGCCTAAACCCAGAGTGGGTTGCATAGTTGAGCAGTGGCTCCAACCCAATGTATGGGTTGTATTGTGGGAGATCCAGCCGTGGATAGTAGCTGGATTACCTGTCTTGTGGATTTGATAAGAAGCAGGCCGTGAGAAGGCATTGATGTGTGCTGGTTAAATTGTGAGGAGGATATTGATATTCTATGGGTTACATTATATTTGGATGTATAAACATGTTCCGTCTGTCCGTCTTATTTCTGGAATAAATTATTATGTGCGCCAACTCAATCTTGTTTCATGACTGGTGAAGGTGCACTTCTGGGGTGAGTTGGATTAAGAGACAGTTAGATATTTCAATTGACACACCATGAACATCGTTACCTAGACAACGACCATCACACGACAATATCAAGCAAAGATCATCAAGAACATTGATATTATCATCAAGAACGACGTGTGACACATGCCACAATACCAACAAAGTGCACAACAGATTCAAAACACAAAGTGGTAGGCAGAGGGACCAGCACCCTACAGCCCCTCACCCTCTTCAGGCAACTCAAATATGTGAAAAAAACGATTCCTTTACATACCTAAAGAATGATCCGAAAAAGTGTAATAGATCTATGTTTAGAATCTCTGCAAATGATATCTGAAACAGTGGAGACAAGATTAAAATGTATTTGTTGTTGGACTGACAAATTACACATGTTATATTTTTGAGAAATGTGTTTTATTCTTCTTTGTGCCTGTTTCGAGGGGTGTGCATCCTGCCTAGTTATGCGCCTCAAGTTCCTGTGTGTCAGACGTTTGGCACAGATCTTTCTCTAAACAGATTTGCCTCCTCTAAATGGATTTGCATCCTCTAGACAGATTTGCCTCCTCTAGACAGATTTAATTATTATAGACAGATTTGCCATCTTCTAGACAGATTTGCTTCTTCTAGACAGATTTGCTTCTTCTAGATAGATTTGCTTCCTCTAAACAGAATTGCTTCCTCTAGACAGATTTAATTATTCTAGACAGATTTAATTCTTCTAGACAGATTTGCTTCCTCTAAACAGATTTGTTTCCTCTAAACAGATTTGCTTCCTCTAGACAGATTTAATTCTTCTAGACAGATTTGCCTCCTCTAGACAGATTACCCTCCTCTAAACAGATTTGCCTCCTCTAGACGATTACCCTCCTCTAAACAGATTTGCCTCCTCTAGACAGATTTGCCTCCTCTAGACAGATTACCTCCTCTAAACAGATTTGCCTCCTCTAGACGATTACCCTCCTCTAAACAGATTTGCCTCCTCTAGACGGATTACCCTCCTCTAGACAGATCTGCCTCCTCTAGACAGATTTGCCTCCTCTAGACAGATTTGCTTCATCTAGACGGATTTGCCTCCTCTATACGGATTTGGTTCCTCTAGACAGATTTGCTTCCTCTAGACAGATTTACTTCTTCTAGACAAATTTGCCTCTTCTAGTCAGATTTGCTTCAGCAGTAAAATGCTGGTGTTGACAGCGATGTCCTGTAAAAAATATACAAAAAAAAAAAAAAGACAGATTCCATCCAAGGTAACAGACTCTATTACCCGTGGGCAAGTTTAATTTTGTCAGAGCAGTGACTTTACTGAATATTCATTGTAGCCACTTTAGTAACATTTTCTAAATTGCTTTTTAACTATATAAGCTGCATAGTTAGATACCTCTTGAAAAAAAAAACAAATCCAATGGTACCATATTCAAGTCTGTAAGTCGTTTCTGAGCCGAGACATTAATGATTGTGTGTCAGTTATTTAACATGAAAATAGATGAAAATGGGATTTTGGCGTTTCAGAAAGTTTGAAGTAGCAAGGTGGGCAGAATACTTTCAAGAACTACTTAACCCCACACATTACATATAAATCCTCACTTTTGTGTCTAAAAGTCAGGGACAGCAAGAACCAAATTTCATACCTGCAGAAGTCAAAGCAGTTATACAGAAAAGTCCTAAAAACAAATCACCAGGTCCAGATGGAATAACCACAGGCCTGTGGGGAAACAGGAGTTAAATGGCTAACAAGACCTTTTAATATAGCATAGGAAGAAAGAAATGTCCCAGATGATTGGCAACAGGCAATAATAGTACCAATATGAAAAAAGAAAGGCAATATGAGAGAGTGCAAAACATACAGAGGTACATCACTCCTGAGCCATATAGGGAAAATGTATGCAAAACTATTAGAACAAAGAGTTGAACAGCAGTTAAGCATAGTGCAATTTGGTTTTCAGAAAGGTAAAAGTTGCACTGATGCATTATTTACACTTAGACAAATATGTGAAAAAACTATCGAATATAGTGACCAGCAGAATATTGTGTTTATAGATCAGGAAAAGGCTTTCAATAGAGTAGACAGATACAAATTATGGACCATCCTTGAAGACTATGGGATACAAGGGCAACTGCTAGAAAACATCATAGCCATGTACCACTCGAGCCGAAGTGCAGTAAGAACACAAGAAGGTATATCAGGTATGTTCACAGTCAATACAGCAGTGAGACAGGGATGTGTGTGCTCTCCCCTGCTATTTAATATCTACATGGACAGAATTTCCCAAGAAGCAAGTCTCGACAGAACAGATTCAGAAAATTTAGAACTCTTTACTCCAGATGAAGCAACTGATACACAGGAGATAAATGTAACTTCTATTTGCAGATGATCAATGCCTGTTTTATAGCGACGAGGGCAGACTGCACAATCATATTAATAATCTGAGTTCAACATGCAGGAGATACAATATGAGTATAAATACAGCCAAAACCGAAGTAATGCGAGTTAGCAGAGCGCTGGGCCTACGGATACACATCACAACTCTGAAACAAGTTAAAGAATTCAAATATCTTGGAAGCATGATCACAGAAGTTGGAAGATTGGACAGAGAAATCGAAATCAGATGTCAAAAAGCCAGTGCACTTACATATCAACTATCACCCTTACTGAAACATCCAAATATACCCATGTCCGTAAAACGACAGATAATAAACAGCATATTCACACCAACCCTATGCTACCAATCTCAAACCTGGACTTTATCAAAATTACACCTTTGCAAAATCAACACCTGCGAAATGAGATGCCTGAGGAGAGCTGCCAACTTAACAATCCGAGACCGAGTAAGAAATGCTATTATCAGACAGACTATAGGATCAACACCTTGTGCCACATTTATTGAAAGACAGAAGATCTGTCGCACGTGTTTTTCTTTCTTTCCGCATATCCTTTACAGGGCATTGCAGTCAACACCAGCATTTTTCAGCTGCTGTTGATGTCTTGGCAAGTTTTACGTTCAGTAGTTTGCCTTTGATTTCTGAAAGACTAGCTTACATACCTTTCCATAAGAAACCAACGTGACACAATCCGCTGCCAAATCTTGCGCCACTGTGTTTCGTACGTGGATATACGGGATTACGAACAGCGTTCATAACCTCTTTGTCAGAGAGACCGGCATATATTCTTCTTCTTTCGTTTGCTTGAAATATGTCTATAACTGCAATGTTGTCTCTTGTATGAATTTAACTGTATTTTTTAGTTCACTCAGCGGTCCATAGAGTTTATCTTCCACTGTCGTCGCTCTAGGCCAGAAGGTTTGCCTAGATATGTTATATTTTGGGCAGTCTTGGAGTATGTGCTCTGCTGTCTGCGAGGCCAATCCATGTGTGCACATGGTTGTTTCACCAATCTTGAATTTTGTATATATGTGGTTGTGTAATCTATTGTGCCCTGTTCTGAGGCGCAGAATAATGACTTGTTCTGGTCTGTCCATAACATAGTAGTCATCTTGAGAAGGATTTGGTGGCTTCTTGACTGATTTGATCATTCTTTTCTTTTGGTGGTATGTAACGGGCACATCAGGCTGTTCTTCTTTGGCTCCTTCCTTAGCCAATTGATCAGCTCTGTCATTTCCGGGTACTGCACGGTGGGATGGTATCCACTGTATGCTGACTGCTAAGTTCAGAAAGTAGTGCCCTTAGTACTGGCAATTTCCCAGACTGGAGCACCTTGAGTACTGATTTTGCAACTGTCAATAGCACCACAGGTTGTATACCATTGCTGGTATTTAGTAATTTCTCTGTTGCAATCTTGATTGCATCAATTTCAGCATCATAGTTATGGCAATACTTTCCTGTCGGTACTTTGGCTGTTTTCCTAGTATTATTTGGGGATTCTACGTACACTCCAGCTCCTCCATTTTGAACGGCATTTTGTGCTGACCCATCTGTGTAGACTCCGATCCAGAGGTCCTGTGGATATTCTTAATAAAGGATGCTGAGAGGGCTGTTCTGCACTGCACACTGTTCTGTTCTTCCTTGTCAAATATTCCTCTAACTTTTGTCTGGATTTGTAATGATAGTCTATGTTCATCTTTCCATGGAGTTCGCTCTGGAATAGTTGTTAGGGGTATACCAACTGTGGGCAGATCGGTGGTTTCTCTGCAGAGTCGTTTGGCCTGGTGGATAAAATTTCTTTTCAACGGCTCTATAGCTAGGTTTTCAAATCTGTTCTTCATAGGGTGGCCTGGCAAGCTGAGGAACTTTTCTGCTTGTATTAGCGTTTTCGTATCTCTGCGCTCTCTCAGTGCTTGTGTCCTCTCCATCTTCTCAATTTCCACTATAGGGGTTGATCTCATCCTTCCTGTGGTGACTCTTAGTGCTTGATTTTGCACCTTGTCCAGCTCTTGTAGTGTGATTTTTTATGTTGAACACCACGCAGTTGACCCATATTCCAGATGTGGTCATATGCTCTGTTGATAAACTTTGCTAAGTATTTTCCCACTGGCTCCCCATGTGGTTCCACTTAGCTTTCTCAGGATGGCTATTTTCCTTCTGGCTTTTGCTACTGCTTTGTTGATGTGCTTTCTCCATGTCAGCCTGCCATCATTTGTTACTCCAAGGTATGTTGGTTCTTTATCTTCTCTTAGGGGTGTTCCATTTATCTGGATGATATCTGCCTTTTGTTTTGGTTAGTGTTTATGCTGACACACCATCTATTTGCCCATGCAACAAATGTATCTACAGCTTTTTGTAGCGATCTAGTGGTCACTGATGCATGTTCATTTGTGCTCCACAGAACCAGGTCATCTGCGAACATTGCCGCTTTAATTCCATGCAGTAGATTAGAAATGATGAAGATTAGAAACAGTGTGGGGAACAAGACTCCGCCCTGGGGAACACCATGATGCAGTAGTACTTTCTTGCTCTTGAGTCCGTCTATCTGTACTCGGGCTCTTATTTTGTGCAAGTATGCTTTCACCCATTTGTACATTCTTCCATTGACTTTGCAGTTTCTCAGTTTCTTCATCAGACCTTCTTTCCAGACTTTGTCAAAGGCTTTCTTCAGATCTATCCATGCCGCAAGCACCAGCTTCTTCTCTTGGAATGCATCCTCAATTTCTTGAGAGAGGTAGGTTGTCTGATCTTCCGTAGAGTAGCACTGACTAAAGCCAGCCTGCTGTGGCACAAGGATGGTTTTACTTTCAATGTACCACTGCAGTCTGTGATTGATGATGCGCTCCAGTGTTTTGCAGAGACAGCTGGTGAGGCTAATTGGTCTGTAGCTAGAGGCAATGGAACTATCTTTCCCTGATTTTAGGATGGGTATCATGATTGCTTCTCTCCTAAGGTCCAGCTGTTATTGAAGATCTGCAACAGCTTTGCTTTGGCCTCTGTTCCTAGGTTCCTGATCATTTCATTGAAGATACCATTGAAGATACTCCGTAATCGGTTTCTGTTTTAATGCGATCTTGAAATAATCGGGGAATGTAACATAACAAGTACGCTTACTGTTCCCATTTCGAAGACACAAGAGCAAATAACTGAATGTTATCGCTAAAAAAAAATTTCAGTAAAGTACGGCAAATCTAACCGAAGTGCCTACTCTTTGCAATTGAAAAAATAGTATTAATGTCTGCACCTTGCACACAAGACCTCCTGTTTTTCACTCTTATCCATGAATGCTGGGTATTCAGTCTCACTACCCAAGAGATCAGAGGGACCTATGACATCATTAGATACCAATGGTTCTTGGCAAAATGTCCAACCCTATGCTGGGATCGAATCCAGAATCTTCTGATCCTGAGGTGAACACCATAACTTATCAGCCATGGCTCCCACATAACTCCATCCATCCATCTATCATGTGCCATACCGGTAAGTTTGCTAACATTCAAAGACGGTGATTTATTGCATAAGATACTTTTTATTTTCTGAAATATAGCTTTTGCTTAACCTATTCTGCTCTTAATCTCTGTCACACATTGATATATATAGGAAGTCAGTAAAATGTGGAGGATGTTTCAGAAGTCACTCTGTGCTTTGCAAGTACTGCTCCCCAATAGGGGTCTGTATGTTTTAATTGCTTACATATGCCATCTCACTCGATCACCAGAGTCATGGATCAGCTCCGTGTTCCTGTCTTGACCACCCACATAACTGCTTTATAATATTTAACTTGACTGTTCCTTTTTTTCTTTTTGACATACACATAAAAGCAGGCGGACAATCTCACACACACAATCACATATATATTAACAAATTTAGAAATTTATGGTGTGAAACCTTAATAAATTTAGATGTATAAATGTTACAAAGTTACAATACACGTGGCTTGAAATCGGAGTCAATGAGTTTCTATATCAGCCTGCTACTCATTGTGGAAAGCCAACTTTCTTCTAAATGCTGCTGTGTCCGATAACTAAAGTATACACGACTTCTTCATAGTGTTTTATAACATATTTAACACAGTTAAAATTGAAATGAAAAAAAATAATGTTTCAAATTCATAAACATTATTAATGCTTTTTAAATATGTTAATAAGCCAGCTTTGCAAATGATGTTTAATGTAAGTCTGTAAAATAAATATTGTCACCATTAAGCGCCCTGCCAAATGGCATAGGCATTCATGTATCTCTACAGATCTCCATCCTTGCTGTTCTGGATCAAATCTGTTGATATTTTCTATGCCACTGTCCAAGTCCATGCAACAACATTTCTCTTGGTCTGCCCCTATCTCTTTCACAGCTGGTCTTTCCAGTTATCATGTGCTGCGATGCTTCTCTTCTCATTATGTGATCAAAGAAGATTGTTTATTTTATAAACTACTGCTTAAGATGATCGAATAAGAAAAATAAATTCAGCTAGTGCTATCATTATGTGACCTACCAACAGGAGCAGATGTTCATGTCTCTCCACAGATATTGGTCATAGGTGTTCTGGATAAACTTTGCTGATGATACTCCTTCACACCCCTATTTCAGTATATCCAGAATAATTTCTCTCTGTTTGCCTCTGTCTCTTTTCCCACTGATCTTTCCAGTAATCACAATATTTTCCAACGCCTTTCTTCTCATCCATGCCACTGCCTCAGTCCATCCAGCAACATTTCTCTTGGTCTGCCTCTGCCTCTCTTCCCTTCGATCTTTCCAGTTGTCACGATGATCTCCAATGCCTCCCTTCTCATCACATAACTATAGAATGCTGTTTGTCCCTTTCTTATAGTTGCATCTAATGTTCTAGTTCCATTAGCCTCTTCCAGGCAAACATTGTTAGTTACTTTGGCAGTTCAAGGTATATGCAACATTTGCCTCATCTCCGATGTTTCCAAGCACTTCCTAATTTGTTACTTCATGTTCCAAGATTCACTGCCATATAGTAAAACAGATTCTATATGACATTTCTGTGCTCTTTTGTTAACATTCAAAGATGGTGATTTATTGAATAAGATACTTTTTATTTTATGAAATAGCTTTTGCTTAACCTATTCTGCTCTTAATCTCTGTCACACATTGATATAAATATGAAGTCAGTAAAATGTGGAGGATGTTTCAGAATAGCTACTCTGTGCTTTGCAAGTACTGAACCACCAATAGGGGTCTGTATGTTTTAAGAGCTTACATAAGTAGGCGATCTTCTACTACATGGATGACTATCATGGAAATGCTTGTACCACTGAAAGCTTGTATTTTCTTCACTTCTGAAACAAGGTTAATGTCTCTGAAGGTGACTTCTTAAGTAGAGCATATAATGTGACATGTGCAGGTTATTCAATGAAGGACATTTTGAACTCTGATGATGTTGCTATGCACAAATAAGCAATGGTAACTACAATTTGAGACTAAATTAGATTTCATAAGCAATGTTGTTTCATCAAGGCCACTTTCATCTTTTAAAACTAAAATTTTCAAGGCAGGATCAATCAAACACTACTTGACTATTCTTGGACGCATTTGAAACAACCTTGTATATTATATGAAATACTAGTTTAAATTAATGTGTTGTGGTTGTTTGCAAATAATAATATTTGTAAAAATAACATATGATATAAGAATCTTAAGTTCTTATTGTGTTGTGTTGGTGATAGTTTCTGTATTAACCCTTGGCTTTGACTGGCTGTCCAGCTATTCAACAGTTAAAGATTACCAAAAACAGACTAAAATAATTGACGTCTTGGTGGGAATACTATTACTTTTATAGTCCATGCCGTGTGGCATTGGTTATCATGTCTATCCTTAATGTGCCTTCTGTCTCATGCACAGCCAATCATTTCTTATACTGATGTTCCTCCGCACCATAATGTTAAACTATCCAGTATCTTCTCTTTCGGTCTTCCTCCAACCTTCCAACATTCCCATGATTACTACATACTCCAGCTTTTATCTTCTCATGATGAATTGTTACAGAATGTGTTTATCCCAAAAATTATGTTTATTTTTTCCATAAAGTTTAAACATTCTTTGATGTGTCCTGTCCCTTTGAACTTTTAAGACTGACAATTTCGGCACAGTATGGATTCAACAAGATAAGAGATGTATAACCAAGTATCTATTGCTAAACCAATAAAGAAATGTTTGTCCTTGCTATCATTTGCAAGTTTGTATTCTCTTGTGTATGTATTTCATATAGCTGTGTCCGCATATATATGTAATATCTTCAAATGCTCATGTGTGTATAATGCTGTTAATGTTGTTGGATGAAGAATGACTTGCGCAATGAATTGGATTAAAGTGAGTAAGAGTTGCGCAATTCGTCGACCTCACTCTCTCACTTGAGTTCATCTGAGTCCAGTGACAAGATATGTCAAGACAAGACTAGAGACGAATACAGGTGCAGTGGATGACCAGGGCGCTCTACGTGCCTTGCCGTGCTCATTACGTTCCACAACGCTTTGCAGGTAAACGCCATCTTGCCCGTTGAATCAACAATGATTTCTTCTGCGCAGTCTGCCGAGTCCTGTCTTCACATGCTGGGTAGGCATACCCTAGTTCACCGATTGGTTTGACACCAAATCGGCTACCCATGCCTGGTTTAGCCAGCCTGTCATAGCTATTGCCCGGGGAGGTGGCCGCTGTCGCATGCTGACAGATACTAGGAGCCACAGGCATGAGCTGGGTGTCAGGCTTGGCCTAGTCGGGGGATGTGCCCTGAAAAGTGACAGTCATTCTTACCAAAGGTACTGCCAATGCCTGACTGATCGATTCCCCCCCCCCCCCCCCCCATACACATTACATCTGTAACAAAATGGTTAAGAAATAAAAATGGAACATTACCTGAATCATAAATGGTGTCTTGAAATTATAGACATAAACAAAGAAAGTGGTCTTTTCTTTTCCAGCAAAAGCATAAAACTTGTGGTCAAACTTGATGTGGAAGTGATCACAGGAGCGTTCAGTCACGTAAACCTTCTCCAGAGGAGATGATTCTGTTGGGTGTAAAAATTACCTATCATTATAGAATTTCTCATATTGATGTCTACCTGGAGATTCCAATACGTCATGCCCAGAAACTGTATTTTATTTCTGACAGATAAAATTCCCTTAATGTTATTGGGGATTAGAACTCGGACTTACAAGACCTGTGAAAATCAAACCAATCTATAACACAATTGTGGTTTCATATGGGTACCATAATTGAAGCATCAACACTCAGTGTAGGGTAAACATCACAGTATTTCCCATAGGGACACCATCATGGAAGAATCAACACTCAGTGCAGGCAAACCATTATTGCATTTCATGTGGAGGTGCCATGATGAAAGAATCAACCGAGTGTAATCTAACCATCGCAATATTTCTTGTAGTGGCACCATCATGGAAGAATGTACACTCAGTGCAGGCTAAATAAACATCATAGTATTTCACATGGCAAGAGATTTACTTGGTTATGTCCACTCACACTCAAGAAATATCAAAAATGTGCTGATGTGAGTTGTTTTGTTGATCCTTTACAGGACGTAGTAGTCAACTCCAGCATTCAACAATGTTTTCCCGTAGTGAATTTGAATAATGAAGACACAAAAAATAGATTGTATGATTTCTTGCCTGGCATATTTTGCTGCATCAATAGCTTAGTCTGGACAGCAAATATTTCAGCTTGAAGGATTGATCTAGTTAATTTACTTTATGTTGTGTGAATTCTGCAGTGTGTACCTGATGAGATGCAGCGAAATATGCCAGGCAATAAATCGTGCAATCTATTGTTTGTGTCTTCGTTATTCAAACTCCAGGATTTTTGGTTGTTTGTGATTCCTGGGCAAATTTATATTTAGTAGTTTGCCATTGCTTTATGAATGACCGGCACTCATACCATCGTATGGAAACCATGAAGATGGTATGCTTTCAAATCGCTAGCAGCTGTGTTTCTAATGCAGTATGTGGGATAACGACCTACATTTGTAATTCCTTCGCCACACAGCCCGTTGATGTGAGGAGGTTTTATGATGGTAAAATTTAGCCTGGACAGCAGCCTATTTAGCCCTCTCTTTGCATCTTCCAACATTTGAGGGATTCTTATGTTCACAACATGCACACAGGTTATCCTAATTGTTTGCCCTTATCCTTGAAAGCTAGGTGTCAATCCACTACTTAGGGATTAGGGAGGTATATAACATTCTCAAAATTTTGGTAAACATAATTCTCCAACTGGATCCACCTCTTTTAACTTGCTGTTCTCACAGTCTGACCACGGATGTAGATTCACAGTCATCACTTGGTTCTTGCAAACGTCTTACTTCTCGTAGAGCACTCGGTATTTCAGCCTGGTCTATGGCTCGTCCACTCTGATTGTCATCTGACCTCTGATAAGGACTGGCATCTATCAGAGAGAGGGTGGTATACAGACTTTTCTCCCAACCCCGTGTCAACGCACTAGAACCAGATCAAAGTAGCATGTTTCAGTTTGTATTAGTGGAAGCCTCTTTGAAAATGAGGAGAATGCTCATAAAATGACCCTGCCTTCCCTTGAGGATTAAATATCACACATGAGGATCTTCTTGGTAGGCTATAAAAAGTTAAGGTTAATTGCATATCCTTTACAGGACATTGCAGTCAATCCCAGCATTTTGAGACTGTTTTTGATTTCTTGGCTAGTTTACATTCTGCATTCTGAACGACCAGACTCACACCATTTTATGAAACCCAATGCAAAGAAATCTGCTGCCAAATCGCCCGCAGCTGTGTTTCGAACGAGTTATGTGGGATTACGAATTGCCTCCGTAATCCCTTGGCTCTGTGGGTAGAAAGGAATGGTAAATCTAAGAATAACACGTGGGCAAATGACTTCATTTCATTGAGGTCTGCAGAATGTCAGAAAATCCATGCAACAAAACAAGATCTGTATGATAATGCTAGAGTAAGGTAAACATTGACATCTGCGCTCATCATTCGCTAAATGAAGGAAAGACTGGTCATCTATTCCTCCATGCATTCAGGCCTGCAAAATGTGATGGTGCTAACACTTCACAGACTCATAACAGATTCCAGCAAAGGTGAATGGTATTATGGCATTAACTTAATGGTATGGTTGTGTGTATCGTGGCATTAACTGAATGGTATGGTTGTGTGTTTCATGGCATTAACTGAATGGTATGGTTGTGTATATTGCGGCATTACCTGAATGGTAAGGTCATACACATAATGACAATAACTGAATGATGCAAACATGTGCATCATAACAATAAATGTTTTATCAGGTACATTATGGCATTTACTGAATGGTATGGTCATATATGTTCTCTCTGCATCTGTAACTTATGGAGTATGTGAGCCGGTCGCTCAGAAAGCAATGGCAAACTAATGAGCGTAATCTTGCCAAGAAATCAACAATCAGCTGAACGATGCTGATGTTGACAGCGATAATGGTCAAGTATATCATGTCATTAATTGAATGCTTATTGAATGGTGGTGTGCACTTCATGGCAATAATTGAAAGGTATGGTCATCATGGCATCAGCTGAATGGAATGGAAAGCATGTATGTATCATAATATTAACTGAATGGTATGGTCATAAATATCATGGCAATAACTGAATGGTATGGTTGTGTATAACATGGCATTAACTGAATAGTATGGTTGTGTATATAATGGCATTTATGGATGGTTGTGGTTGTGTACATAACGGCATTTAACTGAATGGTATGGTTGTGTATATCATGGAAATAATTGAATGGTATGGACGTGTATATCATGGAAATAACTGAATGGTATGGTTGTGTATATCATGCAAATAACTGAATTGTATGGTTGTGTACATCATGCAAATAACTGAATGGCATGGTTGTGTGTATCATGGAAATAACTGAATGGTATGGTTGTGTATATCATGGCAACAACTGACTGGTATGATCATGTGTATCATGGCATTAACTGAACTGTGTGGTTGTCAACATGAGGACAGCAAACTGAATTTGTTTTCGCCTATATTATTTTGCCTTATTATAAAACACTGACAGCTTTAAATCTAAAAATCACAAATTTAAATACAGCTCTATGTACATTTTATAATGTCTTCACAAACACAAAACTGGTTCATCAACAATTAGTACAACACTTACTTGATTTGTATGTAATATTTATCATGGCAGAGGAGGAGGCCGAAGAACAATTCAAGGTGAAATCAACATCTCGGTCACTCTGGAATGATTTCAACACAATTTGTATGGAAATTGAATATTTTTATCTGGTCTGTTATCATCATATAGCTCTTCTAAGTATTCTGTCCATCTGTTAATTATATTAATTTGTTCCATTAATATTGCTCCATGTTTTGAATTTAAATATTCAGTGATATTTCTTGTTTTCCTACATGTTGAAATATTTAATTGTTGTGAGTTTTCCTCACCATTTATAAGAATAAATAAATTTAAACATGCTGGGACAACCTGAAAGATTGATGGAAAAGTGAGAGCAAAGATTCTTGACAGCATTTCATCATAACACATAAAAGTGTGAGCATATGAGTTTACATATTCTGCTGCAAATCGTGAGACGTGAAGAAGAATGATCCCTCATGTTAATCGGCAAGGCATTTGATGACAATGATGATGTACAGAAATTATGTGCAACAAAATGGGTTTCATTATATTGTCAGTCTGTCAAAAACGAGGAAATACGCCCAAAATGACACAAACAGTTTTGCCCCAAACTGAGGGAACCCGTATTCCTCTTCTTCTGCTGCTGCTGACATTTATTGCCGAATGGGACACAGGCCCACATCAAGTTCTGCGTAGATCTGATCATTGGTTGCATTTTGCAGCTAAAATATTAAGTTTTCTACAAGATGAAGTAGCTAGCCTTATGCCAAACCCCCTTAGTCACCCCTTATGACATGCATGATAGGTTACAGTGTTACAATTCTTTGCTTCCCTTATGGGTCCAGGTAACACACAGGTGAGAGCCTATACTGCACTATTCAGTGTGAAATGATAAACATCACATATACTAGGACAGGTTATTAGGAGATGGGGGAGATCAGTTTAATTGAAAAATATGTTTTTCCTTCCAAAAAAAATATTTGGTATCCATTTTATCTATGTATCTATGTGGTTGGAAAAATGATACCTCAACCAGGTATTGAACCCAGCCACTATCTTACCAAACTAGTGCATTTCCGTTATCACCATTATAGAACATTAAATGCTTCCTACACTAAAATGTTGCTTAGTGTGTTGACATGTTCAGTAATAAATGATAACTGTCTTCAGGTAACATGTTAATGTTCTGTACTTATGGTTGGTTGGGGAGTCCTTGGGTAGACTGAGTTTTACTCTCAAATCTGAGGCATTTGCATTCACGTGATTTGAACCCTGAAACGGCTCACAAGTGAGGATGGTGGAAAGACTTTCATAGTGACCTGGTACTGAAATACCATTTTCATAAGGATCTGTGCTGCAGAGTTCTTCTTCCCCTCTCAAACCTGTGAGATGTGCAAGACAGTTTTTTTAAACTTCACATCTGTTGAGAAGAGGCATATTAGGATGTAACCAGGTCACAGTTAAGCACGGCACATACTGACTGACTGACTGGGATTAGGCCTAGGTTGGTGATGTTTCCTCCAAGGGTTTTAGGTATTTCATTGCCAAAAGACTCGAACCCAATGTCCAGACAGAAATGTACTCTAAATGACTTAACAGCAAAATACATTAAGCTTGACGCTTAATTTGTTCAGCTTGCAAAGTGTTATAATGCACTTTTAAATTCACTTGTAATAATGAAACAATCATTTGTCTTTAAATTTATCACATATTTTACCAAAATTTATCTATGAATAAAATCTATAAGTAAGATGTTTTATCTATTACATTCTATTTCAATGTTTTCTGACATGTACTCAAATATTCAGTGTACCGTTTCATGAGCAAAGTTTAAAATGGCCTACCTGAAGACAAAGTTTAAAAAAAATAAAGGAGACCTCTATTTTTTATCGCCTCTTCTTCCTTGGCTTTTTATCTCTCCTTCTTCTGGCTGTCAATCCCCCATGGGAAAATAAGATCTTAAAAACAGCATGCCTTGCTCTCCTATAATTTGCTATCTCTTATTTTCTTACCTTTTCTGAAAACTTGTTCATAACTGATCTTAATTTGCAACTAAGGTATTTTATGAGATGGGAAGCCATTACTATATCACCCCTCATTAGTCACCTTTAATGACATGCCTGATAGGTTACAATGTTACTGTTTCCTGCTTTCATTATGAGTCATGAGAATACGTTTAAGATTTCTTATTGCAGATACTGGAGGTATTATGTTGCAAAACTAACATAAGCATACATTGCTCATATTCAAGTAGTTTTGAAGCTGCTCATTTTAAGAATTGGTTACTTTGTTAAACAATTACAAAACAGACATTTAATGGCAGCGTTGCAAAGAAAAATTACAGCAAAGAGAGGACACTGTGATGACAAACTTTCATCAGCAAAAACAAGAAGAAAATGCAGCAACACACAAACAATGAAAATGACACCACAGGGACTACTAATAGTGTCATTTCCATTACCTGCGTGTTTTTGCATTTTCTTGTTTTATTGCTGATGAAAGCTTGTTGTCACAATGTCCTGTTTTTTGTAAATGTATTTTGTAATGCTGCTTTACACGTTGTTTGTTTTTATTCTTTACATTTCCACAGCTTTATATCACAGTTTAACTCATTTAATTTACTGTGTTTTTAAACCATATCATTAACTTTATCATAGTTTTTTTTCTCTGATGCTGTTACTTGTGTATATTAAGTTGTTCTAACTGACTTCAAATAGCATATACTTTATTTTGTTTTGTCAGTTTTTTGTACTGATGTATGGATTTATAAATCTTCTGCCTGCTCTTCGGTCCTCTTCTTATACAAACTGTTCGGAAAAAAATACAAAACAGTACTTACGGAAGTAGGAGTATTCAAAAAATTGATCTGTGTTAGATGTGTATCATCCAACCTTGACAAGTTAAATCTATACTGGAAATTAGTGTTCAGTTGGTCTGAAACAAGAAAGCATAGAAATATACAAAATTATAATAACATATGATAGTATTCATTTACTAGTATTCATTCAAATAAATAAGAAGTATATGGAAGCATTATACCCGAGTTACGCTCTCGTTTGAGCTCGTCAGTAGTGCATATCCCTGACCGGATCCGGAAACAAGCCCCGGATCACTGGCGTGTGAAGCGGGTGTGTAACCACGCGGCACACGCTGGACACGCTAAATTATCATAACAGAATATCACAACGTCACCCATCGTAGGCTATGCTCAAGATTGCCCAATCGCCACGACTGATGTCCGTCAATCGATGTGGACCCGAACGATCAGGACTTCTCACTTGCAAGGAACACCAGGCCTCCTAAAATCCAGTGAGCAATAATCAAATTGATTATTTGGTTGTTTCGGGATTTGAAATTTAAATATTGAGCACAACCTACCACTGGCAACGCTGATCGTATTTCGGTACGAACCTAAGGCCTATCCACGTCAATATGGAAGCACTATACCCGAGTTTCCATCTCGTTTGAGCTCGTCAGTAGTGCATATCCCTGACCGGATCCGGAAACAAGCCCCGGATCACTGGCGTGTGAAGCGGGTGTGTAACCACACGGCACACGAGCTCAAACGAGCTCAGCCTGGGCTCATCACTTGAGAAAGTGAGGGAAAGACTGGCCACTTATACTTCCGTGCAGTCAGGCCTACAACATGTGACACTGCCTATCACATCACAGACCCATAACGCTGACACATGTCAGGACACATAAGTCAATCAAAGTGAATGGAAACAATCTGAAACAAGCCAATGTATTAGGGACGTTCATTTGAAACCCGTTCCAATGGCTTTATTACAAAAGCATGAAAGAATCATTAACAGGTGTGGTAGAATTAAACAAAGCATTCATTTTGAATGAATTATGCAACATGGGTTGGTCAGAAAATGTCGCCATAGGCATTCAGGCAAGCATCCCATTGCTTAGGTAGGCGGTGAAAGGATTGTGGTTGCTCACTGAACCAAGTGTTTAACGCGTTCATTACGTCTGCATCCGTGTGAAATCGTTGCCCCTTTAGAGCTTTTTTGAAGGTCCAAACAAATAAAAATCACATAGTGACAAATCAGGACTATAGGCTGGATGTTGCAGAATTTTCTTCCTAGATAATGCTTCCTGCACAATCTTTGTGACATGCGGACGAGAATTGTGCAACAAAATCACACCGTGAGAAAGCATGCCTGGTCGTTTATTCTTGATGGCTTTTTGCAGCTTATCTAGTGTTTGCAAGTAGTGGGTAGAGTTGATGTTGACACCAGGTTCTTTAAAGTCAGCCAACAATAGCCCTTCATGGTAAAAAAATGCGCTCAGCATAACCTTACCAGCGGAAACCTGTAACTTGAATATTTTTGCTTTTGGTGATCCAGCATGCTTCCATTGCATGCTCTCTCTTTTGCTGCTCGGCTCAAAGTGGTGACACCATGATTCATCGTCTGCCACTATGTGGAGGATAAATCCATCACCCTCCACTCTGTAATGCAGCAAGTGGTTCAAACACCATCCCAGGCGTTCTTCTTTTTGGTGGTCGGTCAACATCCATGCGCAAATGCACAAACAACACAAATATGGGTATCTATTGGGTTGACAAAATTCTAGAAGACCTGGACTTTGCCGACGACATAGTGCTTTTAAGTTCAACACACCCGGATGCCCAAGAGAAAATAAACCACCTCCAAAATGTTTCAGGGCAAATTGGTCTCCAAATTAACACCACAAAAACAAAGACTATTGATCTTACCAACAGTTCAGATGACATCAAATTGAACAGCAACACAAATATGGGTATCTATTGGGTTGACAAAATTCTAGAAGACCTGGACTTTGCCGACGACATAGTGCTTTTAAGTTCAACACACCCGGATGCCCAAGAGAAAATAAACCACCTCCAAAATGTTTCAGGGCAAATTGGTCTCCAAATTAACACCACAAAAACAAAGACTATTGATCTTACCAACAGTTCAGATGACATCAAATTGAACAGCTACGTTCTTGAAAAAGTCAACAGCTTCACATACCTAGGAAGCAAAATGACATCTACAGGGGACTCAACACCAGAAATATCATCTAGAATCGCACTGGCAGCTAGTGCCTTCAATAAACTGTCAAACATCTGGAAGTCAAAGACACTCAGCAAACACACAAAACTTAAAATCTTCAACTCTTGTGTGATTCCAGTGTTAACGTATGGATGTGAAAGTTGGAAATCAACGGTAGCTTTAGATAAAAAATTAGACAATTTTGAGAACAAATGTCTTAGAAGACTTCTAAACATCCACTGGACAGACTTCAGAACCAATTCACAAATAAGACAAGAGACTAAGCAAGATACAGTATCCAGTTTCATAAGAAGACGCCGTTGGAACTACATCGGCCATGTACTCAGAATGGACACGTCAGGACTCCCCTACCAAGCCCTCATATGGTCACCAGTAGGGAAAAGAAAACGGGGAAGACCATGAGAGACCCTGCGTAGAACCATCATTAGAGAAGGCTCATTCAATGGCCAAGTAAATATCCAAGATCTACAACAGGTAGCAGCGAACCGCCAGGCATGGAGAGACAGGACTTCTGCCCTATGCGCCGCCTTAGGCTCAAGAGGAAAGACTAACTAACTAATCAACATCCATGGTACCCACTGTGAACACACCTTCTGATATTGCAGTTTCTTACGAACGACCTTTTGAATTTTCCCAATTGACACACCAAATTCTTTCGCTAGCGAACGTATGCTTCGACAATGGTTTATCTGTAATGCTGCATCAATTTTGGCAATGGTGTACTCTGTTGCGACAATATGCGCTTGACCCGGCCATGGAAGATCTGTCCTGAATTGACATACTTTCCGAAACATTCATGTCCAGTCTGTCACTGTTGTCTTCGACACACATTTGTTACTGTATGCTGCCTGCATTCTTTGATGAATGTCCACTGGTCGACATCCTTCAAATGAAAGAAACTGAATCACCGCTCTTAAGAGCTTCTTTAGACGGATTTTGGATCAACCCAGCCACTTTCTCAACGGTCAGAAACAGAACCTATGCATCATGCGACGACAAGCACATACTCTTTTATTCATTGGTCAGTACTTATCACATGACTATGACATGATTATGTTCAATGCACGCAATTACGAACGGTGCGACACGAACGGATTTCAAATGAACGCCCCTTATATTTAAGTATTAGAGTGCTTTGATAACAGAAGATGGAATATGTAGAATAACTCAAGCAAAAGCAGCAGTCCACAAGATGAAGAATATTCTGTGCAATATATTTCTCTCAGTCGAGGTGAGAAACAGAGTTCTTAAAAAAAACTAAATAGAGTCAATTCTGGTATATGGAAATGAATCATGGACAATTAGCAGACTAGCAAGAAATTATGTGGAAGATGGAAAGAGTGGTTGCATAGAAAAATGATAAAAACATCATGGTGGATGCTGCAGGAGACAGTAAAAGATAGGATGGCTTGGTGTGAGTTGGTTGAGGAGCTATAGGGGTGAAAGGGCAGAAGAAGAGGAAATAAAGTTAAAAGTCATGCTGGTTAGAAACAAATCCAATGTTGCCACTACTGGAGATTCAACCCAACACCATTGTATTGATAAGCTAATGCATTAACCAGTGAAGGTAAATGCAGTCCCATGGCAAATACTGCAATTGGAGTTAAGTTATTAGGACTTCATATATTCTAGGTCATGGAATAATCAGGCAGGGTGGCCAGTAACCTTCTCACCACTTCTGCTTCCCACCAAATTTTGAGAATGATCTAGTACCCATTATTATGAGGCTAAATCAACTCCCAGAACTCTAAGGGCCAGAAAAATAAGATTCTGTCACTGCTGGAGTTCAATCTAGACAACTGTCGTAAGCAAGCTCACTTACTACTACCCTACCACAGCTTCAGCGAACCAGGACAAAGATAATAAATACAGTAGCAATAATCAAGATATTTACTTACAGTAGCATGTTCCTCCATTTTTTGGGTCACCTGAATATTTGCTGCTTTCATCACATCTGTTCGGAGATACATTTTAACACTGTACCAAATTGTATTACACAAGAAACATAAGCATCACATCTGTTGGTAGATACATTTTGACAAGGTATCAAATTATATTACACAAGAAACATAAGCGTCACATCTGTTGGAAGATACATTTTAACATGGCATCAAATTGTATTACATAAGAAACATAAGCATCACATCTGTTGGCAGATACATTTTAACATGGCATCAAATTGTATTACATAAGAAACATAAGCATCACATCTATTGGCAGATACATTTTGACATGGTGTCAAATAGTATTACATAAGAAATGAAACATAAGCAACATGAGAATAGCTTCACAAAATGTTTTACTTGTTCACTTTGTAAATATCATGAGGATTATCATGTGCTGTACCAATAAGCATGAGCTATCAACAGTCTTGGTTCAGGTCTGTATTCTTGTCCTGATTATGTCATGTGCCAAGCTATCCAAGTACTTATCTCTCTGTCTTAATTTGCTCTTTCCCTATAAAGTTTTCCAGTTGCAACTAAGTTCTCAAGTTTATTTCTCATCATTACCCAGACTGTCCTATGCAGAACTTCACCAAGAAGCATTTCAAAATTGATCTCTATCGTAAGCCAGATGTCCTGCCTCAGCTGCTATCATGTATACATTATCTATCATATTTTGAATTAATCTAAATTGTGGTCTTCTTGATCTCTACCTCCAAGGTGCAGTTCCCTCCATAATCATCTTTTCTAGACTTTCATGTCTTTACCAAAATATTTCATTTTCCTCATTTTTGTTTGTCTTAATAATAGAATCTTCTTCAATGCTGAATTCTTACTGATTAATATGATTGTGCTCTTTACAGTCCAATAAATTTTTAATATACTTTTTATAATATTTACATTCAAAGCGGATGCGTGCTTTTCAGTTCATTTGTTAAGTGTCACAGTTTTGCATCCCTATGTTGCCACAGGAAATATGTATGCTCTTAGTGCTGACTTTTGTTGTACTGTCTGTTTCAATCCATACAGGTTGTTAAAAACTGCTTAGGTTTTGATGAGCAATGTTTGTTATTTTAGGTTCTGTCATCACTTTTCTTTCATTCGTAAGCAGGCAATCAAAATATCAAAACTACTCACTTTCTGTAATTTCTCTCTGTTGATAAATATATCTGTTGCCATACTTGTTTTGTCCATTGTCACTGTGTTTGGTTTTGCTGCACTGAGATATACATTTTGTTTCTCACTTTGCTTTTGCATTGGTTTAATTAGTTTCAATTCCTATTTGTGTTCTTGATAATACAGTGTCACCAGCTTATCACAGTTTTGATACTTTTATGCCCCTGATTACAAAGGAACTGTTCACTTTGTGTTCTGTATATTTTCTGTAACATTCCCCATAATATTTTCATTATACAAGTTAAAGAGTGAACAAAATGCAGCACTGTCTGATTTCATGTTCTCCTCATAAAATGTTCAAAACTATCTGGACTGTCTACATCCAATTTCTCTAATCAATTTAGTTTTCATTAGTTTCTCAAGGACTGTCTCAACTGCTTTTCTGTTTGTCCAAGGCATCCTTTGCATTGTTCTTGGAAACCAAATTTTTGCTGCCATTATGTGTCTCTTGTCTTTTCTGCTTATGACTTATGTTTCACATGCATACAACAGCACAGACTATATAACACTTTCAAATATATTACACTCAAATTCTCTCTCTCTCTCTCTCTCTCTCTCTCTCTCTCTCTCTCTCTCTCTCTCTCTCTCTCTCTCTCTCTCTCTCTCTCTCCCCTCCTCTCTAACTATACATGTACATAACTGTAAGAGCATAATATACTCACCTATCACAGAATTTACCAGTAACGCCTCTGGTTCGACAGTAGCAATTATCAGTAACTGGATTACAACTGTCAGCTTGACCATTGCAAAAACAAACTAAACCAAAAAAAAAAAAACCAACTTTTTAATTAGCACTATCACACAAATGCATCATGATTTATACAGTTACCATTTTATTAGCAGAATCATATAAACACCCGCCTTCTTTTTTATAATCTCCCAATGCAGTGTTAACTAAAGAGAGTTAAATATCAAATACTGCCTCTGGAGTGAAATGTTTGACCTTCATATAATTTCATCATCATCATCATCAAATGCCTTACTGGCTGGCGTGGGCGATCATGCTTCTCCACAAATTGCAATCTCCAACGGCGTTGAATAATTTATGTGTTGACACCCGTGCCATGACACTCGAATGTCAAGAATTTTCTCTCGCTGTCTTCCTCTACCCCTCTTTCCATAAATCACATATTTCAGCATAAGAAAAATATTGGATAGAATGACCAGTTCCATTCCTCACATTTCCTCCCCAGTCAATTCTGAAACTTTCTAGTACCCATTTAATGAGGCTGGGTTGCCCAAGAGCTGCACTAGTCAGAGAAAACAATGCTGCCACTTCTGGGGTTTGGGACTGAGCCTAGACCACTGTCTTGGCAAGCAAGCTCACTAACCACAATGTCACCACAGTTCCCCAATATATCCTCACCATCATGTAGCTGGTCTTTGGCACAACCTTCACTCCTATCATGGCCTGCAGAAAAGTGTTTCCACCCCTTGTCAGCTCTCCCGCCTCTTGTATCCTCATGCCCAAGCTATCTATCTGCCTTGTCCTGTGTCTATCTTCATGCCGGTGATTTCTTCCAGGAAACATTCCTTCTGTCCAAACCACTGAGACATTGAATATGGTCAAAGTATTTCAGTTTCCAAGACATGTTGCTGTTTATGAGCCAGTATTCTTTCATGTTCAGATCTTGCAGAATGTCAGTATTTTTCTTCTTCTTAACTGAGAATGGCCCAGAGTGTTTTTACCCCGGAACGGGCAAAATGTCCCAAAGCGTTCATGATTATTAAGTGTTGTAAAAGCGCGATCTCGCGGCTTTCCGAGACTTCCGATTGTTTCGCCTGGTGTTCTCAGTAAGTAAATAACAAGAGCGCCATTTGCAAGCGATTTGATCGGTTTTCAGTGTTTACGTTTTGTTTTTCAAAATGGATTTCATCAATTCTTCATGTGATAGCGGAGATTCCGCTTGGTTGAATTTAAGTAATTGAAATAGATTTAAATTATAGCAAAAAAATAAATAGCAATTTAAATAGATATCAGTGATATATATCAGCGTGGGCAGTGTACACACACTTCGGATCTCTCGGAGTTTGAAGAAAGTGATTCTGATTCTGAATCAGTGTATAGATGACTGACAATCACAAACAATAGTTTTATTTTGTAAATATTTGTATTCATGTGTGGATTACTGACAACAGTGGATTCTTTATTTCAAATGTGAGTACAATTTTTAAATCTCCATTCATTTTCCTTCATTCTGTTCTTTATTTCATAAAATACTGTTCACTAACACCTTAGTAACACCTGAAATATCTTGCCCGTTTACAGGTAGAAAAAGGAAAACGCTTGCCCTGTAAAGGGTTAAAGAGCCCTGATTTTCTTCTTTAGTGATTGTGAAATGGTCAATGCTATATAGGCCCTCAATAAACGTTTGTCAAACTCTCCTGTCCTTTGCTATCTCTAGCTGTGCCTTCCATGTCTTTCCCATATTACTTATTTCTGTATCTAATACTCTTCTCTAAAAGCTTTTAGGTCTCCCTTTATTACCTGTATCTGATGGATACAGACGAAGTACTTTCTTGTTAGGCTATTAAATGATTTTAAATACGTGTGTCCTATCCATCCCCAGTGTACTGACCACCTTCATCTTCTTCTTTTTCTTCTTCATCATCTTTTGCCTTTTATTCCCCCAGTGGAGTATAGGCCCTCACCTCTTACTACACTGGAATTTGTGCAATTCTCTCCACCTTGTTTTTTTTGGCCTATTTTTTGCCTTTTATTCCCCCAGTGGAGTATAGGCCCTCAACTCTTACTACACTGGAATTTGTGCAATTCTCTTCATGAGTTAAACATAATTCCGTGACACAATTTCATGCCATTATATTCTATGTAACCACTATTTAAAAATGATTACATATGTACACCACACATAAAGTCAGCATCTGTGGCTATGGGGTAGCCAACACATTTAGCAGATCTACACCAGGTTTGAAATCAGATGCAGACGATCTGGAAACAGACCGCCCTGTGTTGATTTTTAACAATGATATGAGCGATGGTCATTCAGAAAGTAACAGCAAACTACTGAATGTATCCATCCATCCATCATGTGCAATGCCGGTAAGCGTGAGCGGTCATGTTCTGCCATCTCACTCGATCACCAGAGTCGTGGATCAGCTCCGTGTTTCTGTCTCGACCATGCCACAGGCCAAGCCATCCAGGTACTTGCTTCTAGGTCTTCCCCTTGGTCTGTTCCCCTCGATCTTACCAGTTGTCACCAAGTTCTCCAGATCATTTCTTCTCATAACATGCCCAAAAAATTGTGACTGTCTACGTCTAATGTCTCTAATCAGTTTACGATCATCATTTGTTTCTTGAACTTGTTCATTGGTCTTTCTGGCTGTCCATGGTATTCTTTGCATTTTCCTCAGAAACCACATTTCTACAGCCATCAGATGTTTTTCAGCCTGACTGCTCATTGTCCAAGCTTCACATCCATATAAGAGCACAGGTTCTATGTAGCATCTCAACACTCTTTTTCTCGTTTCAATTGACATCTTTTTATGGGTCAGTATGTTTTTCATCTTCCTAAAGGCTACTTTTGCCATGGCGATTCTTGTTCTAATCTCTTCAAGGCATCTCCCATCAGATGTTATTACTGTTCCAAGATAATTGTACCTATTCATTTGCTGAAGAATATTCCCATTTACTTGTATATTACATTGTGGTTACATTGAATGTAAAACTGTCTGTAAATCTCAAACAGCCAAACAATGCTGGGGTTGACGGTGATATTCTGTGATGGACATGCAACTAACTTTAACCCTACATATATTTATAACCAGAACACTATTAACCAACGATCTGATTATGAAAACCATACAAACACCTAAACATTATAACAAACATTTCAAATACCAGAACATCATAAATACACCAGAACACTGAATAAGATATCAATTAGCAGAACCACAGAAACACACAAAACTGAAGTTCATAATCAAAATGTTGATTAGCAAAATCATATAAACATGCCAGAATATTATCATCAACTTATTTTTCTTCTAGTTCATGTCATGTGGCAATGGTAGTCATGTCTGTCAACACCCTTGTGTCTTGTGTAATGCCACAATTTCTGATACAGATGTACCACCATACCATGATGTCAAACTGTCTCCCCCTGCCTCTCTTCACCTTTAACTTTCTCAATGTCATGATGTACTCCAGCTTTTCCCTTTTTATGATATACCCACAGAATGTGGACTGTCTTCTTTTGAGGCTAGTAACCAGTTCTCTTTGTGGGTTAACATCTTTCATGATACTTCATTACTATTTTTATCCATCAACATTTTGTGGGTTAACATCTTTCACGATATCTTCATTACTATTTTTATCCGTCAACATTTTGTGGGTTAACACCTTTCACAAAATCTTCATTATTATTTTTATCCGTCAATATTTCAATACAAAATCTGAATGAACACTAAATCTGTTAGCACTGAACATAGCATGTGAATGCAGCCTTGCTCATGATTTCCAGCTGTATTTTCTGTTGGAACTCACCATTCAAAAACACCAACATGTGCATGTTCCCTAATCTAATTTCTCCACTTACAACTTTTTGTTTCAGTTTATCCTGTTTATACATTTCAAACATCCCTTTCCTACTACTACTTCTACCTTTCATCTAACAATGGACCAATTGCTATCAACCAACCCTTTGAGCTGAGATTTTGTGACCTAAGGATTCCATGTGACTTTCTGAGGGATATAGGACCTCAGCTAAGTTACTTTTTATTTGTATTTTTTTAAAATGTAGTTTCTGTTTGTGTGCTGATGAAAGCATAAAGCACAAACTCTGTAGCTCCAACGATGATCCCCAGGAGTCTTTGCAAAAATTCTCTCATGAACCGAAGGATGCAGCCCGGAATCAAACCCAAAACCTTCGGATCCCAGTCAGACTGCGTGACCATTTCGCCACGGAGACCCCCCATTTTTTAGCATTAAATAACAACAAAAAAGCCTACACCAAATCTCACATCCTGTACAAGTTATAACTAGAAAACAGTGACTTACGTGTACACTTGCCACCATTTTCTGGATCTCCATAATATCCATCAGAACAAAACTGACATTGAGGACCTGAAATTAAGAGCAGACAAATAGTTTCACTGATTGGATTCAAGTACCAAGAATATCATCATTAGTACAGTGGTACCTCGGGTTACGAACTTAATTCGTTCCAAAACTCGGTTCGTAACCTGAAAGGTTCGTAACCCGAAACATTGAAATCAATTAAATAAAGACAATCCGTTACAAGATGAAAGAATCATTCTTTTTTATTAACATCAGGTCGTTTACCTGACAAAACGCAAAGAATACGTGTACATCACGTATTAAATAAAGAGAAAGAAAACAACCAAATGAATTAAATGTAAAATAAAAAAAAAGATTTAGTCTATCTTTATTACCAAGAAAACGATCATGGGTAATTTGTGACTTTCTTAATTATTTTGAATCATTAGTTTCAGGAGTATCTTGTCGCTGTTTCTTGGCAGCCGACTGGGAATCTTTCTGCACCAAGAAACTATAAAGGGAAATTTGTCGCTTCCTTTGCTAGTGAATCTTTCTGAAGTGGGCCATCGTGTTATCATTCATCAGGTTTACTGCCCTGTTAGCAACACGTTTGTTTGGATGATGGTTCACAATGAAGTCTTCGACGTCTGCCCACTTGCTGCGAATTTCTTTAATCCTGGCAGTTGAAACGGTCACTGACTTCTCATCATCGGACAATTACTCCTCCTTTAATGTTTTTAGCTGTTCATTCTGAAGATACACAAGCTCATCTGTAGTACTGTTTGTACTGTATGTGATGGTTTGTCTGCAACTTTACACATTGCTCTCTCTCTGTCGCCTTCGTAACCCGAGGCACTGTTCGTTACCCGAGACATAACATTTTCCAAGTTGTTGTTCGTAATCTGAATTGTTCGTGACCTGAGGCGTTCGTAACCCGAGGTGCCACTGTATTTCAATTCAATCCCTTGTATCAATACAAGGGGGTTCTGATTTCAGTGAACAAAATCCACAGCACCATACAGATCCTAATGTGTGCATACCAGTATACACAATTATCATCATCATTACATATCATGCCTAGTGTAAGTGTAGGTGACAACTGGTTCGGCATCTCACAGTCACCAGAATTTTGGATCAGGCTGTGATCTTGTCCCAATTATACCAGTTGGTCAAGCCATCCAGGTATTTATCACTGTCTTCCTCTTGTTCCTATCCCATCAAGTTGCTAGCTGCTACTAAGTTTTCAAGTTTATTTCTCCTCATAACATGTTAATAAAATCTTGACTAATTATGCAAACTACCATATTCTGCTGTGTGTAAACTCTCAAATTCACCATGTTGCCAGGGTAGTGGTGATGATAAGGCCTATTTTTTACTTTCCAACAGCTGATGAATTTTTATGTGTGCAGAACCACGCATGAGATCTTTTGCATATTGCATTTGATTGAATCAGACACAGAGTTCCTAAATAATTTGAAAATACCTGTTTATGAGATAACACACACAAAAAACCCTAGAAATATTTAAAAGGTCTTCACACAAAAAAGGTGCAAACATGGCATAACTTAGTGTACACGTTAGCGAAGTTGATAGGAAACTGCTCTGATAACGTCATGAGCATGGTCTGACAGAGGTTCAATGCCTAGGAGTTTTATCTACTAAAGTGAGGCTAGGATTGACCATCTATTTCTCCGTGCATCCAAGCCTACAAAATGTAATGGCCCTATCACATCATAGACCCATAGCAGGAAACTGCTTGAATTTGTTTCATACAGTATAACTTCATTCTGAAATGGCCAGCTGCAGGTTTATGTGTGTATGTTTGTGCTGTAATACCTGATGAAGATGATAGGAATATCATCAAAGTCAAAGCATGTACACACTTGTTTTATGAAATTTTGAGTAAACAGGTCAAGCATAGCAGAAATTGTGAGTGAGTGAGTGAGTGAGTGAGTGAGAGAGAGAGAGAGAGAGAGAGAGAGAGAGAGAGAGAGAGAGAGAGAGAGAGAGAGAGAGAGAGAGAGAGAGAGAGAGAGTGTTTGTGTGCACACATGTGTTGTAATACCTGATAAAGATGCTAAGAATATCATCACAAAGTCACAGAATGTATTATCACATTTTGTAAACTGTGACTAAAGAGGTTATATTTTCTATACATTAAACTTTTGTGTTGAAGACACAAGACTAGGACCAGGTCTCCCACTGGACAACACTTTGGAGTGCCTCCTCTTGGTCCTGCCTATCTGCAACCTGGGTCTCCAGTATGACTAACATTCCAAGGATCACCATGCCTCTCAGCAGACTAAAATTCCAGTGCCGGTCATGCACATCCCGCTGGTTTCCCTGCTTGGGGAGGGGAAAGAGAGCTCTGAAATGTAATCCTTGTGGAGATAGTACTTCAGTATTGGGCTGGGAGAAAAGTCTCTATACCAACCTCCCTGCATAAACTGCCAGCCTTTTTTCAGGGCTTAGACCACTTGAATGTCAGCAACTGGGACTTTAGGGTTAAAACTCAGTCATCCAAAGGATTCTCAACCAATCAACCAACAAAACATACTTCCGCAAGTAAATAAATATAAATTATGTAATGATCAAATGAAGCATGAAGAGTAAACGAAGTCCTGTGACTGATACCACCAATGGGAAGTAAAGTTTTTAAACTTTCACACATTCTAGACCATGGCATAATAATGGGATGGCCTGTTCCATTTCTCTCGGTTTGCTTCCCAGACAATTCTCAGAAGATTATCCGGTACTAATTTCACGAAGTGTGTGCATGCAAACACATACAAATTCATCACTGACCAACAAACATGTTGGATATTTTAACAAGTACATTAGATAAATAATATCAAAAAATATGTTATGGTTTCAAACTTACCAGTTGTTGGAAACTGGCATTTTTCACATGTGCTGGAGCCATTCAGACACGTTGAATGTCCATTGCACTGACATTCTGGAAAAAACAACAACACATATTTACTGTCATTTTATGCAAATCACCAATATTTCTTGTTTAAAAAGTCACCCTCAGAAAGTCCACTTACACAATGAGAAAGAAAAAGACATAAAAAGTAAGGAGGTGAGAGAGAGAGAGATGTTAACTATCCACTGTATTCCTGTTGTCTTCCCATAGGTAGTCTTCATGGCGAAGTGTTACGTCCCCTGCCTGATGCTCCGAAGGTGTGGGTTCAATTCAAGACCCCATCATTCAGTTAATTTTCTTGGAGACTTGGGTATTGTTGCCAGAGCTACAGAGTTCCTACTTTGTGTGATACTTTCAGCAGGATACCCTGTGGACAGAGGCTGACCCATATGGAATAAACCGGGTGCAATGAAATCAATGCTCTAGCTTTTTAAAACCCTTCTCTTTGTCTTTCCATATAACCATCTAAAAATTCAAGCTGTAACTATATAGACTTTTGATGAAAGCCAGTAGTATACAGACAACTTTGATTTTATAGGTACAGATAACAGGTATGTATGTATGGCTATCCCACTTGAATAACCCAGCTCTTTTTTAAAAACTAAAGTGAAAACTGTTAAACTGCTTAAAAATTTTTAAAATTCAGAATACATGAAAACTTAGTTACATTTCTCCACATTATTTCTATACATTGAATACTTTGCTTGTGGGATTAAAAAGACTAGTAGTTCTGTAATTTTTACACAGCATTACATTTGTTTTCTTTGATGGAGTTACTATCAGAGTTTTTATCAATCCCCAGCAGGGGAATATTTTTCCCCTGACCAGTACAGCTCTGGGGTCCATCCAGTATCATAAAAATGTGTACCAGATAATTGTGAGTTTTCTGAGAATTGTCTGTCAAGGCGGTGAGGCAGGTAACTAGCCATTCCTTCTTATTTTGTCATGCAAAAATCCAAAATGAGAGAAGAAATTCTGCATATAATCTTGAAACCATTTATGGTCTTTGTCAGTTTAGTTTAGGTGGAATACTGTCTATACCTGGTGATTTTTGTCCTTTAAGTGAGCATATAGCCTCTTTGAATTCTTCTCATAATAGTGATTCATTTCCAAGTTCTAACTTTGTATTACTTTATTTAACTTTCTGGTAAATATGATGCATTGGATAACTATGAAACACAGCAGCTCTGCTTCCTAAAACAACTTACTTGGGCAATCATTGAAGAACCAACGATCAGCTGGACAGTCCGAATTATCTGTCTGTGGCTTGCCACCTGTCACTCTGATTGGTCCCATCATGCCTCCATCAAAACATTTCCCAGTTCCTGTACCACTTTCATCATTACACCAACCACATTTAGAGCGGGCTTGACAGTCTGCACAGGTTGCTAATGTGGAGCAGTTGTTGGCTGTGAAGAGAAAAAATGCATATAAGAAGCGACAAAGGTGGGTTGACTTGGCGATGACTGCCTCAACAAAAGAAAACTTTAGCATCAAAATCAACACAATCATGAACAAGTCTTCAGAAAGACAGGACTGCTTAGAACAAAATCATTGAGGGTCATTGCTTCATTTGAGGAGGAGAAAGAGTAGGAGGTAGAGAAAGAGTAGGAGGTAGAGAAAGAGTAGAAGATAGAGGAAGAAGAGGAAATGAAGCTGAAATAAGATCAAGGTTTATAATTGCCAAAATACATTTTTAATGACAGGTACTTTTAATACTGAACTGTGAAAACAAATCAACATGTATATTTGGTCCAGAGCACTATGTGGCCCTGCAACATGAATCAAACAAAAGTAATGGGCAAAAAAATTTAAAGCTTTTGAGATGTAGTATTATCGCAGCTGGACAGAAAAGAGATACCATGATGTAATTCTAAGACATTGGGGAAAATAGACAACCACTGAATGGACAAAATAGAACGTTGTCTTGGCTTGGTCAAAATAAGATACATTGATGTCTACAGCTAAAAATACTCTGGTGTGAGATCCATGGCAGAGAAAAAGAGGTCCATCCAAGAAGAAATATTTTAACCCCCACTACACTGTCAAGAGATATGTTAACACCTACTACATTGTCAAGAAATGGGTTAAACCTCTACTACACTGTCAAGAGATGTGCTAACCCTCACTACACTGTCAAGAGACATCTTAACCCTCACTACACAGTCAAGAGATATGTTAACCCCCACTACACTGTCAAGAGATGTGCTAACCCTCACTACACTGTCAAGAGATAAAGAGATATGTTAACCCCCACTACACAGTCAAGAGATATGTTAACCCCCCACTACACAGTCAAGAGATATGTTAACCCCCACTACACTGTCAAGAGATGTGCTAACCCTCACTACACTGTCAAGAGATATCTTAACCCTCACTACACAGTCAAGAGATATGTTAACCCTCACTACACAGTCAAGAGATATGTTAACCCCCACTACACAGTCAAGAGATATGTTAACCCTCACTACACAGTCAAGAGATATGTTAACCCTCACTACAGTCAAGAGATATGTTAACCCTCACTACAGTCAAGAGATATGTTAACCCTCACTACAGTCAAGAGATATGTTAACCCTCACTACAGTCAAGAGATATGTTAACCCTCACTACAGTCAAGAGATATGTTAACCCTCACTACAGTCAAGAGATATGTTAACCCTCACTACAGTCAAGAGATATGTTAACCTCCACTACAGTCAAGAGATATGTTAACCTCCACTACAGTCAAGAGATATGTTAACCTCCACTACAGTCAAGAGATATGTTAACCTCCACTACACAGTCAAGAGATATGTTAACCTCCACTACAGTCAAGAGATATGTTAACCCTCACTACACAGTCAAGAGATATGTTAACCCTCACTACAGTCAATAGATATGTTAACCTCCACTACAGTCAAGAGATATGTTAACCCTCACTACACAGTCAAGAGATATGTTAACCCTCACTACACAGTCAAGAGATATGTTAACCTCCACTACAGTCAAGAGATATGTTAACCTCCACTACACAGTCAAGAGATATGTTAACCTCCACTACAGTCAAGAGATATGTTAACCTCCACTACAGTCAAGAGATATGTTAACCTCCACTACAGTCAAGAGATATGTTAACCTCCACTACACAGTCAAGAGATATGTTAACCTCCACTACAGTCAAGAGATATGTTAACCCTCACTACACAGTCAAGAGATATGTTAACCCTCACTACAGTCAAGAGATATGTTAACCCTCACTACAGTCAAGAGATATGTTAACCTCCACTACAGTCAAGAGATATGTTAACCTCCACTACACAGTCAAGAGATATGTTAACCCTCACTACACAGTCAAGAGATATGTTAACCCTCAATGCACAGTCAAGAGATATCTTAACCCTCACTACACAGTCAAGAGGTATGTTAACACTCACTACACAGTCAAGAGATATGTTAACCCTCACTACAGTCAAGAGATATGTTAACCTCCACTACACAGTCAACAGATATGTTAACCCTCATTACACAGTCAAGAGATATGTTAACCCTCAATGCACAGTCAAGAGATATCTTAACCCTCACTACACAGTCAAGAGATATGTTAACACTCACTACACAGTCAAGAGATATGTTAACCCTCACTACAGCCAAGAGATATTGTAGCAGAATGAGTGTATTATTAGTATCAGCTAAGTGTGCAAGTCTACAGCACGCTTGAGCATCAATATAGAACAGCTAGAAGGATGCTCAAGTTGTGACGTAGCTTGTTGTTGGGGCAGTGAGAGAACACCAAGGGCGAAAGAAGTCGACATCACGATTGAATTGTACTAAGATTTTGTATCAGCCACTATATTCAAATAAAGCCTGATTTATATTAACCCAGCAGAACTTGTTAGTCCTCTCTGTGTGCGCAGTGTTACAGGAGGATGAAATGGTGCCACAGACCAGGATCTCGATTTTTGGATAATGCCGTGGCTACAGTGCGAAGTATGGAAACCGGCCTGCCATAGCGGACTTCTATGAGATTGTTACCACCCTACTGAGAAAAGAAAAATATGAACAACCAACAGGTTTTCTCTGGGTCCTTCAAAACAAAAGTCTGAGACCGGACCATTTTTTTTGGAAGTCAAAAGCTTGAAGCAATTTTCGGACTAACCAAATTAAAATCAAGATATTGAGATGGAACCATCTACATAACATTGTTACCAGTGGAGGGAAGCTGTTCCACATTTTTGCCACTTGACTCGACGTAATTCTCATCAAAATTTGCCAGGACGCTCGATTTGTCATCTGTTCCAACCGTTTGTTAACCTTACGTGTGAAGGTCAGCCAGACACATGCTAGGATCATCTAGGTTCAGGAGCAAAGAAATTTCAAAACGAATATAAACAACTTGAGTCCAATGGAAACGTTGTTCTGAGAGAGCTGTCACCTTCTTGGTATCAAGACTACCTAAAACGAACTTAAAGCCGTTATCTTCACTGAACCGTGACCTTGGCTGCCTGAAGAATCAAGCCAATTGCTCCTTTGGTTGGAAAGTAAGAAAAATTTTCACTCGTGTTTGCTCTAATAAATCGGGAATGTTTTTCAACAAAGGCGATATCGTTAGGGAAACCTCGGAGGTGGTTGGGCAAATTGGGTTGCCAACCTGCTGAAGAGGGGACCCAAAGTCAAATCGCTTTATTGAGCTACACCAGTTTTCAAGACGTCGCTTTGATGTGCCCTGTTATCGGGTGAAAAGAAGGCAGAAGTCTGGTAGGGGCCCACCCAAGGGCTGAAGGTACTGAAACTTGAGACGTTGGAAGAGGAAGAAACTCTTTCCTTGTGGAGCATTATCAAGCCTTGTCGAGCCCTATCGAGCCTTATTGATCCTTACGGAGTACTGAAGCCGCTTTGTCGATCCTGGTTCAAGTACTCGAATACCAGATACTGTGCTTCTCAGTCTCGGCATACAAGAGCATAGACGTCAAGGGGAAATTGTAGGACTTGATTTTCGATTGGACCATTGGAAAATTAGTTTCAACCAGAAAAGGGGTAATATAAATAACTTTTTCTAATAGATAGAAAATTATTGATCTTTAAGAGGAAGATTAAGTCCTTTAGTTAAACTTTAAATGTTTTAGATACCATTGACTGTTTGAACAATTATTATTAAGAACTGCGTAAGTTAAATACGATCATATCTTTAAATTAGGCTGTTACAAATGTGAATTTGATTGTATTAGTATATAGCGAAATATTTCAGCATAACAAAAGAAACAACAGGATATGGCAACAGGCAGACCGTCACAGCATAGTAGAGAAATAGTCTTCTTTTCTTCTTATTTCAGCTGAGCTCAGGACGAGTTTTTTTTTCAGGTACCAAGGAATATACAGAGGAAGAAGTAGGCATATTGTTTTAAGCTTGATATAAATTACAAAGAAGTTAATATGAATTACCTACATGTAGAATTACAACGTATCAGTACATGGTTGGGAGAATTAAAAGTGGCAGTTGGTGAAGTAGAAAATTTTGTAGAAACGTTGTAGAACAGAACGACTAGACAAGACCCTTATAGATTTAAGGTAGACTACAATAGAGTAGGAAAGAATAACAGGAGATAGCCATTACTTAATAAAGACAGAAGACAATATGGTTATGACGAACCAAGGCCTGATGTATATAGGGTAAAAGACGGTGAGAACAGACGTAATGGTGAAAGGTCGGACTGGTATAGCTGTTATAGATACAAGAATGGTCCTGAGAGAGACTTTTCCAATAAGTTATGGAAGTGGCCATCCCATAGCAAGACTGCTAGGAAAAAACGTGACGACTGGTTTGAACAAAGACGGAAACAGTATTTGAGGTCAGGGTCAAAGAACAGAGTAGAAAACGTAAGTAAGAATTCAACTACTAAGCTGGTTGCGAATCTGACTCTTAGACAAGAACAGAAGAAAATAGACCGAGAGACACAGACGCAAACAGATAAAATGATAGATAAGGAGACACAGACTCAGCTAGATAATATAGAGAAGAATGACCAAGTGCAAACTATTAAAACTCATCAGCTGAAATTAGAAAAGGGAGACAGTTGAAATTAAGAAGGATAGACAGACGAGAACCAAAGATGAAAAGAGACCAAAGAGGAAAAGTATTGAAGAAAGAAATATAAACAGTCTGATGGTCAATAAAGGTACAACTGAGATGTCAAGTTCCTCAGGTATAAACTTAATCCCTAAATGGTGTAGAAATATTAAGTGTGAGAGTTCAGGCTATGGAGAGAATATTTCAGATAAAGATATGGGAGTTGTACAGAACCGGAACATGAGGAATAAAAGTAAGAAGAAAGTCAGATGTTCTAAAGCCGACTATGGGGATAGGATCGACGTGTCTGCAGTAAACTACTACTATGAATCTGATGAGGGAACTATTATTAGTGTGTCATCTGAAGATGAGATGGGGAAATATAAACGTTATGTAAGGTATACAGAAAACAGTGAGCAGACCGACGCAAATAAAGGAAATAGAAAGAAAGCATTTAAGAAGAAGAATAATAATAGACAGATAGCGGAAAATTACTCGACGACAGAAAGTGACTTAAGAAAATTAGAAGAATATATGACCTTAAGACCTGAGTACTTTAACAACAGATTAACAACAGATAGTGAAGATGACATAATTGAAAAAAGACGTACTAATGTATTAAGAGACAATGAAATATTTGGCTTGGATGCGCTTTATGGCTGTTAAAATTCTTTGGGTGACGAAGGACATATGGCATTGTTTTGGCTTATGAGAGGAATTGCGGTTTGAGCAAATACATAAGGGCTGTCTAAAATAGGCAGATGAATTTTTTTGGTGTAGCATCACATGGTACAGGGTAAGCAATAGTGTTGTTGAGGATAGAGAGTCACGACAACTGATATTCTACGTGGATACGTTACATAGAATATCTTGTATTTGGTTGCGGTGTAGGGAGAGTAAACAAGGTAGAAATTGAAATGTTCCTTGTCCAGAATGGATAGATACAGAGAGTCGATCACGTTGAGTGATGTATAACTGGAGTGATTAAAGTAGAGTAGATTCAGCACAGAATTAGTAGAGAGAGAGATAAACTAAGTATGAATGCTCGTACTAGACTGGATGGTTCGACTCAGAGCTATGACATGATGTCTGAGATAGTTTCGCTTGGTGGTTTGAGAAGTAAGCATAGTATTGTTGACAGCTGAACCGAGAGTGTCTGATGATGAGATATAGATTGAGGAGAAATTGAGTATCATGTGTAAAATAGCCAGTTGAACACGAGAATATTAAGAGTAAAAGACTGTAGAAGTTGATCCTTGAAGAATACGAGTTCTTGGTGAGGGGGAATGAAGTAATTACGTCATGCTTGCGGAAAAAGAAGAGCTGATTAAATCTGAGAAAGTTGTTGTGTGGAGAAGTATAGAATGATAGTTACGAGGTTAGTGGCTCAGCGGAATGAGGTTTGTTTTGAGAGATCGTTGATAGTGCTGGTTAGTGTGTAAAAGAGATATAGTTTGCGAGAGATAATATATAAATTCTGACCTTTGAAAACGAGTGAATGATTGAGACTCTTTACTTGTTTCGAGAAATGTTCGTTTAGCTGAATGGTTGTTGTTTGTTTTTCTTTAGTTATAGTCGTTGCCTCTGTTTTGCTTGTGCTAAATTGTTAAAGTAGGTGATTAGAAAGGTGTGATGTCTTTTGTTTGGAATGTGTGATCTTGGACGGAATTTATGGAAGTTGTATGACAGGTTGACAGAAAGAGAGTTAACATTCTGAATGACGTTTCATAAAATATGTTTAGTATTGTTGACAGGGACATGTTGAAGTATGAATGCCTGATACTGAGAAATGAGGAAAGTGAGGTCCGTTGTCAGTTATAAGTGGTGTGGGTTGCTGTTCTGTAAGAATCCCGATAAATAGGAAGAGGAGTGAAAGATACGGAGGTAAACAAGATTAGATAAATGAATGTTGGAGAACATGTTCAGATAAGTGTGACTAGTTTAACTATCATCGCGGTGCAAGAACGCTAGGAGAGACTTGAGGATAGCTTAGAGTAGTTGTAGTGAGATGTTAAGAAAGTACTGATGCAGGAGAATGAAATATTACTTGCGACGGGTAGACGAGAAACTTAAAAGTAGAATTAGTTGTTGGTACAGTAGTTAGATGTATTGGTGAGAGGTCTATAGTAAATAGACAAAATTTTTTTGCTGGTCGTAAGAGGGTGGAGATACCGTAGTTAACGGTAATAATGCTAAGAAATTGTGGTAATACTTGGTATAAATCCAAGGGAAACAATTAGTGTGTCGAGGTACGGTTTCCTTTAGTAGAGAGATGAGTTGTAGTGTGCTGAGATAGCCGCCACAATAGTAGTAAGTAAAGTGATTTGAGCTGCAGTTTACAGCGGTTGGTTAGGGTGATATTCCAGATATTGTGATGTATTAGGAGTTAGTCTGGTAAAAGATAGAATATTGTGAGGGGAGAGAATCAATGATTGACGGTCATTTATTAATTAATGACTTTTGTTGAGAGAACAGATATCGTTCTAAGTTAGGAATTGGTCTGTAGGTAACAGATATATATATATATATATATATATATATATATATATATATATATATATATATATATATATATATATATATATTTTGGGGTTAATGCTTGGCATTGAGTTGTTTTGTTTTATCTGTTATAAGAATAATGGAATAGGCATGACTGTGGGAATAGATATGTATTTCATTGGTTAGTATAAGAAACCAATGCTGATTGAATATATATAATAGGTTATAGTATTTTTTTTATTGACTTGGTTTTGTAGAATGATTGCCAATTGATTTTATGATTTGACTTCTTGAGTTTTCTTAAATAGATAAATAAGTTAGTTATTGTTAGTCTAAAAAAGAGACTAACAATATATAGGATGTATGTTATATTATTTTAAAATATGTTTTTCTTTGAATGAGTTAATACCTTTTATTGATATGAGGGGAAACATAAATGATGTATAAAAACTTGGGGGGGGGGGGGTATGATGTCCTGTTGTGATTTTATTTCGCTTCACTCATAATTTAAGTGAATTGTCTTGTATGGTAATTACCTTGTTTATGTATATGTTACAAATTAGTTAAGTTTAATTTACATGGTTTTGTCTAGAATAAAGACAATACATGGGGCTTTATTTAGGACCCTTCGTTCAGAAAATAGTAATAAACTACTGAGAACTAGTAGAGAGACACATTCTCTTTGTGAATAACAAGTTTATGAGTATATTCTGCTAGCAAGATTGCTGTGATAATCAGCGTTGGGAGGTTAAGTTGTGGAAACATAGGCCATACTTAAGTGACGGGGTTACTACACAAGTAAAATGGTTATGGGGAATTTAAGTGAGCATTAATTGAAGATATATGGATTGGACGCCATATTGGGGAAGAAAAGATTAAAGTGAATAAAGCAGTGGGGTAAATGAGGGGTCAGAAATGAACATGGAGCCACGAGATTGTAGAAGAAGAAGTCAGTAACGTGCTGTGAAGACAATTAGCAAAACATGAATTGAATCCATGTTTGACTCCGAAGAATGATTAGATACTGTGGATAGCAGTACAATAGTAAAGGGTTGTAAGTGTGTTAATGAGAAATGAACATTGTCACTGTGGAGACAAAATGACATGGGGTTTTTGAGGGTCCGTGATATATGGACTGTAATAGAATAACGTTGATTAAAAGCAGTCACAGACATGAGTATAGTGTTGCTGTTGATAACGGCATAAGTAGAAGTTTTAGTAGATATGCCCATAATAAATGGACATTAGTGGGTTGCTGAAGTTTTCGGCAAGATTAAAAGGGAATTCTGAGTGAGGTATAGGAGAAGATTAGTTATGTGAGGTGATGTGTATAATGGGGAAAGAGGTCTGTAATATATAGACATTTGGGAGTAAATAAAATTGGTGCTTGATGCTGTAGATAGCAGCGTAAACTGTTACCATAATAAGTGGTACTGTAGAAGATATAATTGTTTTAGACTTTATTACATAAAGTCTCAAATGACATAGGGGAGTAAAGGTGTGTGTGATTTAGCTAAGTGTGGTTTTTTTGTGAGAAAGAGTTCTACTTCTTTGAATCTCCGGTGCGCACCGATTCTTTGTCTTCCTATCGTGTGCGAGTGATTTCAGGTTAGTTGAAAGTGGAGAAGCAGTAATGTGGAGGTAATACGGGTAGTGATGACAATAGGGAGTTGAGGTAGTACAGCGTTTGAATTTTTAAGCGGAGTGTTTATTTCAAAAAGGTAACCATATGTGTTATGATGTATTGTATAAAGTTGAGATTTAAATGTTATTGAGGATATGTAAATAATATGTGTTATGTTTGAAGAGCCAGGAACGAAGAAGAAGTTCATAGTGGTTTACTATATGACAGGGGGAAGAGTTACAAATAGAATATTTGCCTAAAATAGAGTTAGTTTGGGGCGACTTAGAGAAATTATGGGAGGTAAGGAGAGAAGATGTAGGATAAAAGGGGTTAGGAATAAAGACTTTTGAAGAAGAAAAGTCTTTTTAAAACATAGGGAGGTGTAGCAGAATGAGTGTATTATTAGTATCAGCTAAGTGTGCAAGTCTACAGCACGCTTGAGCATCAATATAGAACAGCTAGAAGGATGCTCAAGTTGTGACGTAGCTTGTTGTTGGGGCAGTGAGAGAACACCAAGGGCGAAAGAAGTCGACATCACGATTGAATTGTACTAAGATTTTGTATCAGTCACTATATTCAAATAAAGCCTGATTTATATTAACCCAGCAGAACTTGTTAGTCCTCTCTGTGTGCGCAGTGTTACAGGAGGATGAAATGGTGCCACAGACCAGGATCTCGATTTTTGGATAATGCCGTGGCCACAGTGCGAAGTATGGAAACCGGCCTGCCATAGCGGACTTCTATGAGATTGTTACCACCCTACTGTGAAAAGAAAAATATGAACAACCAACAGGTTTTCTCTGGGTCCTTCAAAACAAAAGTCTGAGACCGGACCATTTTTTTTGGAAGTCAAAAGCTTGAAGCAATTTTCGGACTAACCAAATTAAAATCAAGATATTGAGATGGAACCATCTACATAACATTGTTACCAGTGGAGGGAAGCTGTTCCACATTTTTGCCACTTGACTCGACGTAATTCTCATCAAAATTTGCCAGGACGCTCGATTTGTCATCTGTTCCAACCGTTTGTTAACCTTACGTGTGAAGGTCAGCCAGACACATGCTAGGATCATCTAGGTTCAGGAGCAAAGAAATTTCAAAACGAATATAAACAACTTGAGTCCAATGGAAACGTTGTTCTGAGAGAGCTGTCACCTTCTTGGTATCAAGACTACCTAAAACGAACTTAAAGCCGTTATCTTCACTGAACCGTGACCTTGGCTGCCTGAAGAATCAAGCCAATTGCTCCTTTGGTTGGAAAGTAAGAAAAATTTTCACTCGTGTTTGCTCTAATAAATCGGGAATGTTTTTCAACAAAGGCGATATCGTTAGGGAAACCTCGGAGGTGGTTGGGCAAATTGGGTTGCCGACCTGCTGAAGAGGGGACCCAAAGTCAAATCGCTTTATTGAGCTACACCAGTTTTCAAGACGTCGCTTTGATGTGCCCTGTTATCGGGTGAAAAGAAGGCAGAAGTCTGGTAGGGGCCCACCCAAGGGCTGAAGGTACTGAAACTTGAGACGTTGGAAGAGGAAGAAACTCTTTCCTTGTGGAGCCTTATCAAGCCTTGTCGAGCCCTATCGAGCCTTATTGATCCTTACGGAGTACTGAAGCCGCTTTGTCGATCCTGGTTCAAGTACTCGAATACCAGATACTGTGCTTCTCAGTCTCGGCATACAAGAGCATAGACGTCAAGGGGAAATTGTAGGACTTGATTTTCGATTGGACCATTGGAAAATTAGTTTCAACCAGAAAAGGGGTAATATAAATAACTTTTTCTAATAGATAGAAAATTATTGATCTTTAAGAGGAAGATTAAGTCCTTTAGTTAAACTTTAAATGTTTTAGATACCATTGACTGTTTGAACAATTATTATTAAGAACTGCGTAAGTTAAATACGATCATATCTTTAAATTAGGCTGTTACAAATGTGAATTTGATTGTATTAGTATATAGCGAAATATTTCAGCATAGCAAAAGAAACAACAGGATATGGCAACAGGCAGACCGTCACAGCATAGTAGAGAAATAGTCTTCTTTTCTTCTTATTTCAGCTGAGCTCAGGACGAGTTTTTTTTTCAGGTACCAAGGAATATACAGAGGAAGAAGTAGGCATATTGTTTTAAGCTTGATATAAATTACAAAGAAGTTAATATGAATTACCTACATGTAGAATTACAACGTATCAGTACATGGTTGGGAGAATTAAAAGTGGCAGTTGGTGAAGTAGAAAATTTTGTAGAAACGTTGTAGAACAGAACGACTAGACAAGACCCTTATAGATTTAAGGTAGACTACAATAGAGTAGGAAAGAATAACAGGAGATAGCCATTACTTAATAAAGACAGAAGACAATATGGTTATGACGAACCAAGGCCTGATGTATATAGGGTAAAAGACGGTGAGAACAGACGTAATGGTGAAAGGTCGGACTGGTATAGCTGTTATAGATACAAGAATGGTCCTGAGAGAGACTTTTCCAATAAGTTATGGAAGTGGCCATCCCATAGCAAGACTGCTAGGAAAAAACGTGACGACTGGTTTGAACAAAGACGGAAACAGTATTTGAGGTCAGGGTCAAAGAACAGAGTAGAAAACGTAAGTAAGAATTCAACTACTAAGCTGGTTGCGAATCTGACTCTTAGACAAGAACAGAAGAAAATAGACCGAGAGACACAGACGCAAACAGATAAAATGATAGATAAGGAGACACAGACTCAGCTAGATAATATAGAGAAGAATGACCAAGTGCAAACTATTAAAACTCATCAGCTGAAATTAGAAAAGGGAGACACAGTTGAAATTAAGAAGGATAGACAGACGAGAACCAAAGATGAAAAGAGACCAAAGAGGAAAAGTATTGAAGAAAGAAATATAAACAGTCTGATGGTCAATAAAGGTACAACTGAGATGTCAAGTTCCTCAGGTATAAACTTAATCCCTAAATGGTGTAGAAATATTAAGTGTGAGAGTTCAGGCTATGGAGAGAATATTTCAGATAAAGATATGGGAGTTGTACAGAACCGGAACATGAGGAATAAAAGTAAGAAGAAAGTCAGACGTTCTAAAGCCGACTATGGGAATAGGATCGACGTGTCTGCAGTAAACTACTACTATGAATCTGATGAGGGAACTATTATTAGTGTGTCATCTGAAGATGAGATGGGGAAATATAAACGTTATGTAAGGTATACAGAAAACAGTGAGCAGACCGACGCAAATAAAGGAAATAGAAAGAAAGCATTTAAGAAGAAGAATAATAATAGACAGATAGCGGAAAATTACTCGACGACAGAAAGTGACTTAAGAAAATTAGAAGAATATATGACCTTAAGACCTGAGTACTTTAACAACAGATTAACAACAGATAGTGAAGATGACATAATTGAAAAAAGACGTACTAATGTATTAAGAGACAATGAAATATTTGGCTTGGATGCGCTTTATGGCTGTTAAAATTCTTTGGGTGACGAAGGACATATGGCATTGTTTTGGCTTATGAGAGGAATTGCGGTTTGAGCAAATACATATGGGCTGTCTAAAATAGGCAGATGAATTTTTTTGGTGTAGCATCACATGGTACAGGGTAAGCAATAGTGTTGTTGAGGATAGAGAGTCACGACAACTGATATTCTACGTGGATACGTTATATAGAATATCTTGTATTTGGTTGCGGTGTAGGGAGAGTAAACAAGGTAGAAATTGAAATGTTCCTTGTCCAGAATGGATAGATACAGAGAGTCGATCACGTTGAGTGATGTATAACTGGAGTGATTAAAGTAGAGTAGATTCAGCACAGAATTAGTAGAGAGAGAGATAAACTAAGTATGAATGCTCGTACTAGACTGGATGGTTCGACTCAGAGCTATGACATGATGTCTGAGATAGTTTCGCTTGGTGGTTTGAGAAGTAAGCATAGTATTGTTGACAGCTGAACCGAGAGTGTCTGATGAGGAGATATAGATTGAGGAGAAATTGAGTATCATGTGTAAAATAGCCAGTTGAACACGAGAATATTAAGAGTAAAAGACTGTAGAAGTTGATCCTTGAAGAATACGAGTTCTTGGTGATGGGGAATGAAGTAATTACGTCATGCTTGCGGAAAAAGAAGAGCTGATTAAATCTGAGAAAGTTGTTGTGTGGAGAAGTATAGAATGATAGTTACGAGGTTAGTGGCTCAGCGGAATGAGGTTTGTTTTGAGAGATCGTTGATAGTGCTGGTTAGTGTGTAAAAGAGATATAGTTTGCGAGAGATAATATATAGATTCTGACCTTTGAAAACGAGTGAATGATTGAGACTCTTTACTTGTTTCGAGAAATGTTCGTTTAGCTGAATGGTTGTTGTTTGTTTTTCTTTAGTTATAGTCGTTGCCTCTGTTTTGCTTGTGCTAAATTGTTAAAGTAGGTGATTAGAAAGGTGTGATGTCTTTTGTTTGGAATGTGTGATCTTGGACGGAATTTATGGAAGTTGTATGACAGGTTGACAGAAAGAGAGTTAACATTCTGAATGACGTTTCATAAAATATGTTTAGTATTGTTGACAGGGACATGTTGAAGTATGAATGCCTGATACTGAGAAATGAGGAAAGTGAGGTCCGTTGTCAGTTATAAGTGGTGTGGGTTGCTGTTCTGTAAGAATCCCGATAAATAGGAAGAGGAGTGAAAGATACGGAGGTAAACAAGATTAGATAAATGAATGTTGGAGAACATGTTCAGATAAGTGTGACTAGTTTAACTATCATCGCGGTGCAAGAACGCTAGGAGAGACTTGAGGATAGCTTAGAGTAGTTGTAGTGAGATGTTAAGAAAGTACTGATGCAGGAGAATGAAATATTACTTGCGACGGGTAGACGAGAAACTTAAAAGTAGAATTAGTTGTTGGTACAGTAGTTAGATGTATTGGTGAGAGGTCTATAGTAAATAGACAAAAAAAATTTGCTGGTCGTAAGAGGGTGGAGATACCGTAGTTAACGGTAATAATGCTAAGAAATTGTGGTAATACTTGGTATAAATCCAAGGGAAACAATTAGTGTGTCGAGGTACGGTTTCCTTTAGTAGAGAGATGAGTTGTAGTGTGCTGAGATAGCCGCCACAATAGTAGTAAGTAAAGTGATTTGAGCTGCAGTTTACAGCGGTTGGTTAGGGTGATATTCCAGATATTGTGATGTATTAGGAGTTAGTCTGGTAAAAGATAGAATATTGTGAGGGGAGAGAATCAATGATTGACGGTCATTTATTAATTAATGACTTTTGTTGAGAGAACAGATATCGTTATAAGTTAGGAATTGGTCTGTAGGTAACAGATATATATATATATATATATATATATATATATATATATATATATATATATATATATATATATATTGGGGTTAATGCTTGGCATTGAGTTGTTTTGTTTTATCTGTTATAAGAATAATGGAATAGGCATGACTGTGGGAATAGATATGTATTTCATTGGTTAGTATAAGAAACCAATGCTGATTGAATATATATAATAGGTTATAGTATTTTTTTTATTGACTTGGTTTTGTAGAATGATTGCCAATTGATTTTATGATTTGACTTCTTGAGTTTTCTTAAATAGATAAATAAGTTAGTTATTGTTAGTCCAAAAAAGAGACTAACAATATATAGGATGTATGTTATATTATTTTAAAATATGTTTTTCTTTGAATGAGTTAATACCTTTTATTGATATGAGGGGAAACATAAATGATGTATAAAAACTTGGGGGGGGGGGGGGTATGATGTCCTGTTGTGATTTTATTTCGCTTCACTCATAATTTAAGTGAATTGTCTTGTATGGTAATTACCTTGTTTATGTATATGTTACAAATTAGTTAAGTTAAGTTTAATTTACATGGTTTTGTCTAGAATAAAGACAATACATGGGGCTTTATTTAGGACCCTTCGTTCAGAAAATAGTAATAAACTACTGAGAACTAGTAGAGAGACACATTCTCTTTGTGAATAACAAGTTTATGAGTATATTCTGCTAGCAAGATTGCTGTGATAATCAGTGTTGGGAGGTTAAGTTGTGGAAACATAGGCCATACTTAAGTGACGGGGTTACTACACAAGTAAAATGGTTATGGGGAATTTAAGTGAGCATTAATTGAAGATATATGGATTGGACGCCATATTGGGGAAGAAAAGATTAAAGTGAATAAAGCAGTGGGGTAAATGAGGGGTCAGAAATGAACATGGAGCCACGAGATTGTAGAAGAAGAAGTCAGTAACGTGCTGTGAAGACAATTAGCAAAATATGAATTGAATCCATGTTTGACTCCGAAGAATGATTAGATACTGTGGATAGCAGTACAATAGTAAAGGGTTGTAAGTGTGTTAATGAGAAATGAACATTGTCACTGTGGAGACAAAATGACATGGGGTTTTTGAGGGTCCGTGATATATGGACTGTAATAGAATAACGTTGATTAAAAGCAGTCACAGTCATGAGTATAGTGTTGCTGTTGATAACGGCATAAGTAGAAGTTTTAGTAGATATGCCCATAATAAATGGACATTAGTGGGTTGCTGAAGCTTTCGGCAAGATTAAAAGGGAATTCTGAGTGAGGTATAGGAGAAGATTAGTTATGTGAGGTGATCTGTATAATGGGGAAAGAGGTCTGTAATATATAGACATTTGGGAGTGAATAAAATTGGTGCTTGATGCTGTAGATAGCAGCGTAAACTGTTACCATAATAAGTGGTACTGTAGAAGATATAATTGTTTTAGACTTTATTACATAAAGTCTCAAATGACATAGGGGAGTAAAGGTGTGTGTGATTTAGCTAAGTGTGGTTTTTTTGTGAGAAAGAGTTCTACTTCTTTGAATCTCCGGTGCGCACCGATTCTTTGTCTTCCTGTCGTGTGCGAGTGATTTCAGGTTAGTTGAAAGTGGAGAAGCAGTAATGTGGAGGTAATACGGGTAGTGATGACAATAGGGAGTTGAGGTAGTACAGCGTTTGAATTTTTAAGCGGAGTGTTTATTTCAAAAAGGTAACCATATGTGTTATGATGTATTGTATAAAGTTGAGATTTAAATGTTATTGAGGATATGTAAATAATATGTGTTATGTTTGAAGAGCCAGGAACGAAGAAGAAGTTCATAGTGGTTTACTATATGACAGGGGGAAGAGTTACAAATAGAATATTTGCCTAAAATAGAGTTAGTTTGGGGCGACTTAGAGAAATTATGGGAGGTAAGGAGAGAAGATGTAGGATAAAAGGGGTTAGGAATAAAGACTTTTGAAGAAGAAAAGTCTTTTTAAAACATAGGGAGGTGTAGCAGAATGAGTGTATTATTAGTATCAGCTAAGTGTACAAGTCTACAGCACGCTTGAGCATCAATATAGAACAGCTAGAAGGATGCTCAAGTTGTGACATAGCTTGTTGTTGGGGCAGTGAGAGAACACCAAGGGCGAAAGAAGTCGACATCACGATTGAATTGTACTAAGATTTTGTATCAGCCACTATATTCAAATAAAGCCTGATTTATATTAACCCAGCAGAACTTGTTAGTCCTCTCTGTGTGCGCAGTGTTACAGGAGGATGAAATGGTGCCACAGACCAGGATCTCGATTTTTGGATAATGCCGTGGCCACAGTGCGAAGTATGGAAACCGGCCTGCCATAGCGGACTTCTATGAGATTGTTACCACCCTACTGAGAAAAGAAAAATATGAACAACCAACAGGTTTTCTCTGGGTCCTTCAAAACAAAAGTCTGAGACCGGACCATTTTTTTTGGAAGTCAAAAGCTTGAAGCAATTTTCGGACTAACCAAATTAAAATCAAGATATTGAGATGGAACCATCTACATAACATTGTTACCAGTGGAGGGAAGCTGTTCCACATTTTTGCCACTTGACTCGACGTAATTCTCATCAAAATTTGCCAGGACGCTCGATTTGTCATCTGTTCCAACCGTTTGTTAACCTTACGTGTGAAGGTCAGCCAGACACATGCTAGGATCATCTAGGTTCAGGAGCAAAGAAATTTCAAAACGAATATAAACAACTTGAGTCCAATGGAAACGTTGTTCTGAGAGAGCTGTCACCTTCTTGGTATCAAGACTACCTAAAACGAACTTAAAGCCGTTATCTTCACTGAACCGTGACCTTGGCTGCCTGAAGAATCAAGCCAATTGCTCCTTTGGTTGGAAAGTAAGAAAAATTTTCACTCGTGTTTGCTCTAATAAATCGGGAATGTTTTTCAACAAAGGCGATATCGTTAGGGAAACCTCGGAGGTGGTTGGGCAAATTGGGTTGCCGACCTGCTGAAGAGGGGACCCAAAGTCAAATCGCTTTATTGAGCTACACCAGTTTTCAAGACGTCGCTTTGATGTGCCCTGTTATAGGGTGAAAAGAAGGCAGAAGTCTGGTAGGGGCCCACCCAAGGGCTGAAGGTACTGAAACTTGAGACGTTGGAAGAGGAAGAAACTCTTTCCTTGTGGAGCCTTATCAAGCCTTGTCGAGCCCTATCGAGCCTTATTGATCCTTACGGAGTACTGAAGCCGCTTTGTCGATCCTGGTTCAAGTACTCGAATACCAGATACTGTGCTTCTCAGTCTCGGCATACAAGAGCATAGACGTCAAGAGGAAATTGTAGGACTTGATTTTCGATTGGACCATTGGAAAATTAGTTTCAACCAGAAAAGGGGTAATATAAATAACTTTTTCTAATAGATAGAAAATTATTGATCTTTAAGAGGAAGATTAAGTCCTTTAGTTAAACTTTAAATGTTTTAGATACCATTGACTGTTTGAACAATTATTATTAAGAACTGCGTAAGTTAAATACGATCATATCTTTAAATTAGGCTGTTACAAATGTGAATTTGATTGTATTAGTATATAGCGAAATATTTCAGCATAGCAAAAGAAACAATAGGATATGGCAACAGGCAGACCGTCACAGCATAGTAGAGAAATAGTCTTCTTTTCTTCTTATTTCAGCTGAGCTCAGGACGAGTTTTTTTTCCAGGTACCAAGGAATATACAGAGGAAGAAGTAGGCATATTGTTTTAAGCTTGATATAAATTACAAAGAAGTTAATATGAATTACCTACATGTAGAATTACAACGTATCAGTACATGGTTGGGAGAATTAAAAGTGGCAGTTGGTGAAGTAGAAAATTTTGTAGAAACGTTGTAGAACAGAACGACTAGACAAGACCCTTATAGATTTAAGGTAGACTACAATAGAGTAGGAAAGAATAACAGGAGACAGCCATTACTTAATAAAGACAGAAGACAATATGGTTATGACGAACCAAGGCCTGATGTATATAGGGTAAAAGACGGTGAGAACAGACGTAATGGTGAAAGGTCGGACTGGTATAGCTGTTATAGATACAAGAATGGTCCTGAGAGAGACTTTTCCAATAAGTTATGGAAGTGGCCATCCCATAGCAAGACTGCTAGGAAAAAACGTGACGACTGGTTTGAACAAAGACGGAAACAGTATTTGAGGTCAGGGTCAAAGAACAGAGTAGAAAACGTAAGTAAGAATTCAACTACTAAGCTGGTTGCGAATCTGACTCTTAGACAAGAACAGAAGAAAATAGACCGAGAGACACAGACGCAAACAGATAAAATGATAGATAAGGAGACACAGACTCAGCTAGATAATACAGAGAAGAATGACCAAGTGCAAACTATTAAAACTCATCAGCTGAAATTAGAAAAGGGAGACACAGTTGAAATTAAGAAGGATAGACAGACGAGAACCAAAGATGAAAAGAGACCAAAGAGGAAAAGTATTGAAGAAAGAAATATAAACAGTCTGATGGTCAATAAAGGTACAACTGAGATGTCAAGTTCCTCAGGTATAAACTTAATCCCTAAATGGTGTAGAAATATTAAGTGTGAGAGTTCAGGCTATGGAGAGAATATTTCAGATAAAGATATGGGAGTTGTACAGAACCGGAACATGAGGAATAAAAGTAAGAAGAAAGTCAGACGTTCTAAAGCCGACTATGGGAATAGGATCGACGTGTCTGCAGTAAACTACTACTATGAATCTGATGAGGGAACTATTATTAGTGTGTCATCTGAAGATGAGATGGGGAAATATAAACGTTATTTAAGGTATACAGAAAACAGTGAGCAGACCGACGCAAATAAAGGAAATAGAAAGAAAGCATTTAAGAAGAAGAATAATAATAGACAGATAGCGGAAAATTACTCGACGACAGAAAGTGACTTAAGAAAATTAGAAGAATATATGACCTTAAGACCTGAGTACTTTAACAACAGATTAACAACAGATAGTGAAGATGACATAATTGAAAAAAGACGTACTAATGTATTAAGAGACAATGAAATATTTGGCTTGGATGCGCTTTATGGCTGTTAAAATTCTTTGGGTGACGAAGGACATATGGCATTGTTTTGGCTTATGAGAGGAATTGCGGTTTGAGCAAATACATATGGGCTGTCTAAAATAGGCAGATGAATTTTTTTTGGTGTAGCATCACATGGTACAGGGTAAGCAATAGTGTTGTTGAGGATAGAGAGTCACGACAACTGATATTCTACGTGGATACGTTATATAGAATATCTTGTATTTGTTTGCGGTGTAGGGAGAGTAAACAAGGTAGAAATTGAAATGTTCCTTGTCCAGAATGGATAGATACAGAGAGTCGATCACGTTGAGTGATGTATAACTGGAGTGATTAAAGTAGAGTAGATTCAGCACAGAATTAGTAGAGAGAGAGATAAACTAAGTATGAATGCTCGTACTAGACTGGATGGTTCGACTCAGAGCTATGACATGATGTCTGAGATAGTTTCGCTTGGTGGTTTGAGAAGTAAGCATAGTATTGTTGACAGCTGAACCGAGAGTGTCTGATGAGGAGATATAGATTGAGGAGAAATTGAGTATCATGTGTAAAATAGCCAGTTGAACACGAGAATATTAAGAGTAAAAGACTGTAGAAGTTGATCCTTGAAGAATACGAGTTCTTGGTGAGGGGGAATGAAGTAATTACGTCATGCTTGCGGAAAAAGAAGAGCTGATTAAATCTGAGAAAGTTGTTGTGTGGAGAAGTATAGAATGATAGTTACGAGGTTAGTGGCTCAGCGGAATGAGGTTTGTTTTGAGAGATCGTTGATAGTGCTGGTTAGTGTGTAAAAGAGATATAGTTTGCGAGAGATAATATATAGATTCTGACCTTTGAAAACGAGTGAATGATTGAGACTCTTTACTTGTTTCGAGAAATGTTCGTTTAGCTGAATGGTTGTTGTTTGTTTTTCTTTAGTTATAGTCGTTGCCTCTGTTTTGCTTGTGCTAAATTGTTAAAGTAGGTGATTAGAAAGGTGTGATGTCTTTTGTTTGGAATGTGTGATCTTGGACGGAATTTATGGAAGTTGTATGACAGGTTGACAGAAAGAGAGTTAACATTCTGAATGACGTTTCATAAAATATGTTTAGTATTGTTGACAGGGACATGTTGAAGTATGAATGCCTGATACTGAGAAATGAGGAAAGTGAGGTCCGTTGTCAGTTATAAGTGGTGTGGGTTGCTGTTCTGTAAGAATCCCGATAAATAGGAAGAGGAGTGAAAGATACGGAGGTAAACAAGATTAGATAAATGAATGTTGGAGAACATGTTCAGATAAGTGTGACTAGTTTAACTATCATCGCGGTGCAAGAACGCTAGGAGAGACTTGAGGATAGCTTAGAGTAGTTGTAGTGAGATGTTAAGAAAGTACTGATGCAGGAGAATGAAATATTACTTGCGACGGGTAGACGAGAAACTTAAAAGTAGAATTAGTTGTTGTTACAGTAGTTAGATGTATTGGTGAGAGGTCTATAGTAAATAGACAAAAAATTTTTGCTGGTCGTAAGAGGGTGGAGATACCGTAGTTAACGGTAATAATGCTAAGAAATTGTGGTAATACTTGGTATAAATCCAAGGGAAACAATTAGTGTGTCGAGGTACGGTTTCCTTTAGTAGAGAGATGAGTTGTAGTGTGCTGAGATAGCCGCCACAATAGTAGTAAGTAAAGTGATTTGAGCTGCAGTTTACAGCGGTTGGTTAGGGTGATATTCCAGATATTGTGATGTATTAGGAGTTAGTCTGGTAAAAGATAGAATATTGTGAGGGGAGAGAATCAATGATTGACGGTCATTTATTAATTAATGACTTTTGTTGAGAGAACAGATATCGTTCTAAGTTAGGAAATGGTCTGTAGGTAACAGATATATATATATATATATATATATATATATATATATATATATATATATATATATATATATATATATATATATATATATATATATATATATTGGGGTTAATGCTTGGCATTGAGTTGTTTTGTTTTATCTGTTATAAGAATAATGGAATAGGCATGATTGTGGGAATAGATATGTATTTCATTGGTTAGTATAAGAAACCAATGCTGATTGAATATATATAATAGGTTATAGTATTTTTTTTATTGACTTGGTTTTGTAGAATGATTGCCAATTGATTTTATGATTTGACTTCTTGAGTTTTCTTAAATAGATAAATAAGTTAGTTATTGTTAGTCCAAAAAAGAGACTAACAATATATAGGATGTATGTTATATTATTTTAAAATATGTTTTTCTTTGAATGAGTTAATACCTTTTATTGATATGAGGGGAAACATAAATGATGTATAAAAACTTGGGGGGGGGGGGGTATGATGTCCTGTTGTGATTTTATTTCGCTTCACTCATAATTTAAGTGAATTGTCTTGTATGGTAATTACCTTGTTTATGTATATGTTACAAATTAGTTAAGTTTAATTTACATGGTTTTGTCTAGAATAAAGACAATACATGGGGCTTTATTTAGGACCCTTCGTTCAGAAAATAGTAATAAACTACTGAGAACTAGTAGAGAGACACATTCTCTTTGTGAATAACAAGTTTATGAGTATATTCTGCTAGCAAGATTGCTGTGATAATCAGCGTTGGGAGGTTAAGTTGTGGAAACATAGGCCATACTTAAGTGACGGGGTTACTACACAAGTAAAATGGTTATGGGGAACTTAAGTGAGCATTAATTGAAGATATATGGATTGGACGCCATATTGGGGAAGAAAAGATTAAAGTGAATAAAGCAGTGGGGTAAATGAGGGGTCAGAAATGAACATGGAGCCACGAGATTGTAGAAGAAGAAGTCAGTAACGTGCTGTGAAGACAATTAGCAAAACATGAATTGAATCCATGTTTGACTCCGAAGAATGATTAGATACTGTGGATAGCAGTACAATAGTAAAGGGTTGTAAGTGTGTTAATGAGAAATGAACATTGTCACTGTGGAGACAAAATGACATGGGGTTTTTGAGGGTCCGTGATATATGGACTGTAATAGAATAACGTTGATTAAAAGCAGTCACAGACATGAGTATAGTGTTGCTGTTGATAACGGCATAAGTAGAAGTTTTAGTAGATATGCCCATAATAAATGGACATTAGTGGGTTGCTGAAGTTTTCGGCAAGATTAAAAGGGAATTCTGAGTGAGGTATAGGAGAAGATTAGTTATGTGAGGTGATCTGTATAATAGGGAAAGAGGTCTGTAATATATAGACATTTGGGAGTGAATAAAATTGGTGCTTGATGCTGTAGATAGCAGCGTAAACTGTTACCATAATAAGTGGTACTGTAGAAGATATAATTGTTTTAGACTTTATTACATAAAGTCTCAAATGACATAGGGGAGTAAAGGTGTGTGTGATTTAGCTAAGTGTGGTTTTTTTGTGAGAAAGAGTTCTACTTCTTTGAATCTCCGGTGCGCACCGATTCTTTGTCTTCCTATCGTGTGCGAGTGATTTCAGGTTAGTTGAAAGTGGAGAAGCAGTAATGTGGAGGTAATACGGGTAGTGATGACAATAGGGAGTTGAGGTAGTACAGCGTTTGAATTTTTAAGCGGAGTGTTTATTTCAAAAAGGTAACCATATGTGTTATGATGTATTGTATAAAGTTGAGATTTAAATGTTATTGAGGATATGTAAATAATATGTGTTATGTTTGAAGAGCCAGGAACGAAGAAGAAGTTCATAGTGGTTTACTATATGACAGGGGGAAGAGTTACAAATAGAATATTTGCCTAAAATAGAGTTAGTTTGGGGCGACTTAGAGAAATTATGGGAGGTAAGGAGAGAAGATGTAGGATAAAAGGGGTTAGGAATAAAGACTTTTGAAGAAGAAAAGTCTTTTTAAAACATAGGGAGGTGTAGCAGAATGAGTGTATTATTAGTATCAGCTAAGTGTGCAAGTCTACAGCACGCTTGAGCATCAATATAGAACAGCTAGAAGGATGCTCAAGTTGTGACGTAGCTTGTTGTTGGGGCAGTGAGAGAACACCAAGGGCGAAAGAAGTCGACATCACGATTGAATTGTACTAAGATTTTGTATCAGCCACTATATTCAAATAAAGCCTGATTTATATTAACCCAGCAGAACTTGTTAGTCCTCTCTGTGTGCGCAGTGTTACAGGAGGATGAAATGGTGCCACAGACCAGGATCTCGATTTTTGGATAATGCCGTGGCCACAGTGCGAAGTATGGAAACCGGCCTGCCATAGCGGACTTCTATGAGATTGTTACCACCCTACTGAGAAAAGAAAAATATGAACAACCAACAGGTTTTCTCTGGGTCCTTCAAAACAAAAGTCTGAGACCGGACCATTTTTTTTGGAAGTCAAAAGCTTGAAGCAATTTTCGGACTAACCAAATTAAAATCAAGATATTGAGATGGAACCATCTACATAACATTGTTACCAGTGGAGGGAAGCTGTTCCACATTTTTGCCACTTGACTCGACGTAATTCTCATCAAAATTTGCCAGGACGCTCGATTTGTCATCTGTTCCAACCGTTTGTTAACCTTACGTGTGAAGGTCAGCCAGACACATGCTAGGATCATCTAGGTTCAGGAGCAAAGAAATTTCAAAACGAATATAAACAACTTGAGTCCAATGGAAACGTTGTTCTGAGAGAGCTGTCACCTTCTTGGTATCAAGACTACCTAAAACGAACTTAAAGCCGTTATCTTCACTGAACCGTGACCTTGGCTGCCTGAAGAATCAAGCCAATTGCTCCTTTGGTTGGAAAGTAAGAAAAATTTTCACTCGTGTTTGCTCTAATAAATCGGGAATGTTTTTCAACAAAGGCGCTATCGTTAGGGAAACCTCGGAGGTGGTTGGGCAAATTGGGTTGCCGACCTGCTGAAGAGGGGACCCAAAGTCAAATCGCTTTATTGAGCTACACCAGTTTTCAAGACGTCGCTTTGATGTGCCCTGTTATCGGGTGAAAAGAAGGCAGAAGTCTGGTAGGGGCCCACCCAAGGGCTGAAGGTACTGAAACTTGAGACGTTGGAAGAGGAAGAAACTCTTTCCTTGTGGAGCCTTATCAAGCCTTGTCGAGCCCTATCGAGCCTTATTGATCCTTACGGAGTACTGAAGCCGCTTTGTCGATCCTGGTTCAAGTACTCGAATACCAGATACTGTGCTTCTCAGTCTCGGCATACAAGAGCATAGACGTCAAGAGGAAATTGTAGGACTTGATTTTCGATTGGACCATTGGAAAATTAGTTTCAACCAGAAAAGGGGTAATATAAATAACTTTTTCTAATAGATAGAAAATTATTGATCTTTAAGAGGAAGATTAAGTCCTTTAGTTAAACTTTAAATGTTTTAGATACCATTGACTGTTTGAACAATTATTATTAAGAACTGCGTAAGTTAAATACGATCATATCTTTAAATTAGGCTGTTACAAATGTGAATTTGATTGTATTAGTATATAGCGAAATATTTCAGCATAGCAAAAGAAACAATAGGATATGGCAACAGGCAGACCGTCACAGCATAGTAGAGAAATAGTCTTCTTTTCTTCTTATTTCAGCTGAGCTCAGGACGAGTTTTTTTTTCAGGTACCAAGGAATATACAGAGGAAGAAGTAGGCATATTGTTTTAAGCTTGATATAAATTACAAAGAAGTTAATATGAATTACCTACATGTAGAATTACAACGTATCAGTACATGGTTGGGAGAATTAAAAGTGGCAGTTGGTGAAGTAGAAAATTTTGTAGAAACGTTGTAGAACAGAACGACTAGACAAGACCCTTATAGATTTAAGGTAGACTACAATAGAGTAGGAAAGAATAACAGGAGACAGCCATTACTTAATAAAGACAGAAGACAATATGGTTATGACGAACCAAGGCCTGATGTATATAGGGTAAAAGACGGTGAGAACAGACGTAATGGTGAAAGGTCGGACTGGTATAGCTGTTATAGATACAAGAATGGTCCTGAGAGAGACTTTTCCAATAAGTTATGGAAGTGGCCATCCCATAGCAAGACTGCTAGGAAAAAACGTGACGACTGGTTTGAACAAAGACGGAAACAGTATTTGAGGTCAGGGTCAAAGAACAGAGTAGAAAACGTAAGTAAGAATTCAACTACTAAGCTGGTTGCGAATCTGACTCTTAGACAAGAACATAAGAAAATAGACCGAGAGACACAGACGCAAACAGATAAAATGATAGATAAGGAGACACAGACTCAGCTAGATAATATAGAGAAGAATGACCAAGTGCAAACTATTAAAACTCATCAGCTGAAATTAGAAAAGGGAGACACAGTTGAAATTAAGAAGGATAGACAGACGAGAACCAAAGATGAAAAGAGACCAAAGAGGAAAAGTATTGAAGAAAGAAATATAAACAGTCTGATGGTCAATAAAGGTACAACTGAGATGTCAAGTTCCTCAGGTATAAACTTAATCCCTAAATGGTGTAGAAATATTAAGTGTGAGAGTTCAGGCTATGGAGAGAATATTTCAGATAAAGATATGGGAGTTGTACAGAACCGGAACATGAGGAATAAAAGTAAGAAGAAAGTCAGACGTTCTAAAGCCGACTATGGGAATAGGATCGACGTGTCTGCAGTAAACTACTACTATGAATCTGATGAGGGAACTATTATTAGTGTGTCATCTGAAGATGAGATGGGGAAATATAAACGTTATGTAAGGTATACAGAAAACAGTGAGCAGACCGACGCAAATAAAGGAAATAGAAAGAAAGCATTTAAGAAGAAGAATAATAATAGACAGATAGCGGAAAATTACTCGACGACAGAAAGTGACTTAAGAAAATTAGAAGAATATATGACCTTAAGACCTGAGTACTTTAACAACAGATTAACAACAGATAGTGAAGATGACATAATTGAAAAAAGACGTACTAATGTATTAAGAGACAATGAAATATTTGGCTTGGATGCGCTTTATGGCTGTTAAAATTCTTTGGGTGACGAAGGACATATGGCATTGTTTTGGCTTATGAGAGGAATTGCGGTTTGAGCAAATACATATGGGCTGTCTAAAATAGGCAGATGAATTTTTTTGGTGTAGCATCACATGGTACAGGGTAAGCAATAGTGTTGTTGAGGATAGAGAGTCACGACAACTGATATTCTACGTGGATACGTTATATAGAATATCTTGTATTTGGTTGCGGTGTAGGGAGAGTAAACAAGGTAGAAATTGAAATGTTCCTTGTCCAGAATGGATAGATACAGAGAGTCGATCACGTTGAGTGATGTATAACTGGAGTGATTAAAGTAGAGTAGATTCAGCACAGAATTAGTAGAGAGAGAGAGATAAACTTAGTATGAATGCTCGTACTAGACTGGATGGTTCGACTCAGAGCTATGACATGATGTCTGAGATAGTTTCGCTTGGTGGTTTGAGAAGTAAGCATAGTATTGTTGACAGCTGAACCGAGAGTGTCTGATGAGGAGATATAGATTGAGGAGAAATTGAGTATCATGTGTAAAATAGCCAGTTGAACACGAGAATATTAAGAGTAAAAGACTGTAGAAGTTGATCCTTGAAGAATACGAGTTCTTGGTGAGGGGGAATGAAGTAATTACGTCATGCTTGCGGAAAAAGAAGAGCTGATTAAATCTGAGAAAGTTGTTGTGTGGAGAAGTATAGAATGATAGTTACGAGGTTACTGGCTCAGCGGAATGAGGTTTGTTTTGAGAGATCGTTGATAGTGCTGGTTAGTGTGTAAAAGAGATATAGTTTGCGAGAGATAATATATAGATTCTGACCTTTGAAAACGAGTGAATGATTGAGACTCTTTACTTGTTTCGAGAAATGTTCGTTTAGCTGAATGGTTGTTGTTTGTTTTTCTTTAGTTATAGTCGTTGCCTCTGTTTTGCTTGTGCTAAATTGTTAAAGTAGGTGATTAGAAAGGTGTGATGTCTTTTGTTTGGAATGTGTGATCTTGGACGGAATTTATGGAAGTTGTATGACAGGTTGACAGAAAGAGAGTTAACATTCTGAATGACGTTTCATAAAATATGTTTAGTATTGTTGACAGGGACATGTTGAAGTATGAATGCCTGATACTGAGAAATGAGGAAAGTGAGGTCCGTTGTCAGTTATAAGTGGTGTGGGTTGCTGTTCTGTAAGAATCCCGATAAATAGGAAGAGGAGTGAAAGATACGGAGGTAAACAAGATTAGATAAATGAATGTTGGAGAACATGTTCAGATAAGTGTGACTAGTTTAACTATCATCGCGGTGCAAGAACGCTAGGAGAGACTTGAGGATAGCTTAGAGTAGTTGTAGTGAGATGTTAAGAAAGTACTGATGCAGGAGAATGAAATATTACTTGCGACGGGTAGACGAGAAACTTAAAAGTAGAATTAGTTGTTGGTACAGTAGTTAGATGTATTGGTGAGAGGTCTATAGTAAATAGACAAAAATTTTTTGCTGGTCGTAAGAGGGTGGAGATACCGTAGTTAACGGTAATAATGCTAAGAAATTGTGGTAATACTTGGTATAAATCCAAGGGAAACAATTAGTGTGTCGAGGTACGGTTTCCTTTAGTAGAGAGATGAGTTGTAGTGTGCTGAGATAGCCGCCACAATAGTAGTAAGTAAAGTGATTTGAGCTGCAGTTTACAGCGGTTGGTTAGGGTGATATTCCAGATATTGTGATGTATTAGGAGTTAGTCTGGTAAAAGATAGAATATTGTGAGGGGAGAGAATCAATGATTGACGGTCATTTATTAATTAATGACTTTTGTTGAGAGAACAGATATCGTTCTAAGTTAGGAATTGGTCTGTAGGTAACAGATATATATATATATATATATATATATATATATATATATATATATATATATATATATATATATATATATATATATATATATATATATATATATATTGGGGTTAATGCTTGGCATTGAGTTGTTTTGTTTTATCTGTTATAAGAATAATGGAATAGGCATGACTGTGGGAATAGATATGTATTTCATTGGTTAGTATAAGAAAACAATGCTGATTGAATATATATAATAGGTTATAGTATTTTTTTTTATTGACTTGGTTTTGTAGAATGATTGCCAATTGATTTTATGATTTGACTTCTTGAGTTTTCTTAAATAGATAAATAAGTTAGTTATTGTTAGTCCAAAAAAAGAGACTAACAATATATAGGATGTATGTTATATTATTTTAAAATATGTTTTTCTTTGAATGAGTTAATACCTTTTATTGATATGAGGGGAAACATAAATGATGTCCTGTTGTGATTTTATTTCGCTTCACTCATAATTTAAGTCAATTGTCTTGTATGGTAATTACCTTGTTTATGTATATGTTACAAATTAGTTAAGTTAAGTTTAATTTACATGGTTTTGTCTAGAATAAAGACAATACATGGGGCTTTATTTAGGACCCTTCGTTCAGAAATTAGTAATAAACTACTGAGAACTAGTAGAGAGACACATTCTCTTTGTGAATAACAAGTTTATGAGTATATTCTGCTAGCAAGATTGCTGTGATAATCAGCGTTGGGAGGTTAAGTTGTGGAAACATAGGCCATACTTAAGTGACGGGGTTACTACACAAGTAAAATGGTTATGGGGAATTTAAGTGAGCATTAATTGAAGATATATGGATTGGACGCCATATTGGGGAAGAAAAGATTAAAGTGAATAAAGCAGTGGGGTAAATGAGGGGTCAGAAATGAACATGGAGCCACGAGATTGTAGAAGAAGAAGTCAGTAACGTGCTGTGAAGACAATTAGCAAAACATGAATTGAATCCATGTTTGATTCCGAAGAATGATTAGATACTGTGGATAGCAGTACAATAGTAAAGGGTTGTAAGTGTGTTAATGAGAAATGAACATTGTCACTGTGGAGACAAAATGACATGGGGTTTTTGAGGGTCCGTGATATATGGACTGTAATAGAATAACGTTGATTAAAAGCAGTCACAGACATGAGTATAGTGTTGCTGTTGATAACGGCATAAGTAGAAGTTTTAGTAGATATGCCCATAATAAATGGACATTAGTGGGTTGCTGAAGTTTTCGGCAAGATTAAAAGGGAATTCTGAGTGAGGTATAGGAGAAGATTAGTTATGTGAGGTGATCTGTATAATGGGGAAAGAGGTCTGTAATATATAGACATTTGGGAGTGAATAAAATTGGTGCTTGATGCTGTAGATAGCAGCGTAAACTGTTACCATAATAAGTGGTACTGTAGAAGATATAATTGTTTTAGACTTTATTACATAAAGTCTCAAATGACATAGGGGAGTAAAGGTGTGTGTGATTTAGCTAAGTGTGGTTTTTTTGTGAGAAAGAGTTCTACTTCTTTGAATCTCCGGTGCGCACCGATTCTTTGTCTTCCTATCGTGTGCGAGTGATTTCAGGTTAGTTGAAAGTGGAGAAGCAGTAATGTGGAGGTAATACGGGTAGTGATGACAATAGGGAGTTGAGGTAGTACAGCGTTTGAATTTTTAAGCGGAGTGTTTATTTCAAAAAGGTAACCATATGTGTTATGATGTATTGTATAAAGTTGAGATTTAAATGTTATTGAGGATATGTAAATAATATGTGTTATGTTTGAAGAGCCAGGAACGAAGAAGAAGTTCATAGTGGTTTACTATATGAAAGGGGGAAGAGTTACAAATAGAATATTTGCCTAAAATAGAGTTAGTTTGGGGCGACTTAGAGAAATTATGGGAGGTAAGGAGAGAAGATGTAGGATAAAAGGGGTTAGGAATAAAGACTTTTGAAGAAGAAAAGTCTTTTTAAAACATAGGGAGGTGTAGCAGAATGAGTGTATTATTAGTATCAGCTAAGTGTGCAAGTCTACAGCACGCTTGAGCATCAATATAGAACAGCTAGAAGGATGCTCAAGTTGTGACGTAGCTTGTTGTTGGGGCAGTGAGAGAACACCAAGGGCGAAAGAAGTCGACATCACGATTGAATTGTACTAAGATTTTGTATCAGCCACTATATTCAAATAAAGCCTGATTTATATTAACCCAGCAGAACTTGTTAGTCCTCTCTGTGTGCGCAGTGTTACAATATGTTAACCTCCACTACACAGTCAACAGATATGTTAGCCCTCATTACACAGTCAAGAGACATGTTAACCCTCAATGCACAGTCAAGAGATATCTTAACCCTCACTACACAGTCAAGAGATATGTTAACACTCACTACACAGTCAAGAGATATCTTAACCCTCACTACACAGTCAAGAGATATCTTAACACTCACTACACAGTCAAGAGATATGTTAACCCTCACTACACAGTCAAGAGATATGTTAACCCTCAATGCACAGTCAAGAGATATCTTAACCCTCACTACACAGTCAAGAGATATGTTAACACTCACTACAGTCAAGATATATGTTAACCCTCACTACACAGTCAAGAGATATGTTAACCCCCACTACACTGTCAAGAGATATGTTAACCCTCACTACACAGTCAAGAGATATGTTAACCCCCACTACACTGTCAAGAGATATGTTAACCCTCACTACACATTCAAGAGATGTGTTAACACCCACTACACAGTCAAGAGATATGTTAACCCTCACTACACAGTCAAGAGATATGTTAACACTCACTACACTGTCAAGAGATATGTTAACCCTCACTACACTGTCAAGAGATATGTTAACCCTCACTACACATTCAAGAGATGTGTTAACACCCACTACCTATGAAGAAATATGTTAACCTTTACTACACAGTCAAGAGATATGTTAACCCTCACTACACATTCAAGAGATGTGTTAACACCCACTACCTATGAAGAAATATGTTAACCCTTACTACACAGTCAAGAGATATCTTTACCCTCACTACTCAGTCAAGAGATATGTTAACCCCCACTACACTTTCAAGAGATATGTTAACCCTCACTATACAGTCAAGAAATATGTTAACCCTCACTACACTCTCAAGAGATATATACCCTTACTACACAGTCAAGAGATATCTTTACCCTCACTACTCAGTCAAGAGATATGTTAACCCCCACTACACTTTCAAGAGATATGTTAACCCTCACTATACAGTCAAGAAATATGTTAACCCTCACTACACTCTCAAGAGATATGTTAACCCTCACTTCACAGTGGTGAAATTAAAGCTCAATATAAATCTTAATAATAGAAACACTTTACATGGAAAAACACAAAACGTGTACATTGAAGACCAGGTGGGAAGACCTGGCACTTCTGGATTGTTAACAAAAGATTACAAACAAGGAATCCATCCAGTCATAGGACACATCAGCAAAGTATTCATCATCATCAAGTGACATGCCAACAAGCATGGGCAATTATTGTTCACCATCTCACATGGTCACCAGCCTCAACTCAGGTCTGTGTTCTTGTCCCGACTATGTCAAGCTGCCAAACCAACAAGGTATTTATCCCTCTGTCTTCCTCTTGCTCTCTTCCCATCAAGCTTGCCAGTTGACACATTTTTAAGTTCATTTCTCCTCATAAGATGTCTGAAAAATCTTGACTGTCTACGTCTCATTTCTCCAATCAATCTCCGTTTTTCATTTATCTCTTGAAGGATTCATTTATTTTCTGTCCATCTATGGTGATATTTGCATTTTTATCAAAAACCACATCTCCACCGCCATTAGACGGCTTGTCTGCTAATTGTCCATGTTTTCCACACATACAACAATATGGGTTCTATATAGAACTTCAACACTCTTTTTTTCAGCAAAGTATTACTTTCACTAAAACAAGATTGAAAAAACACTTTATATGAAATAACTCAACAGCTTGAATGCTTGTATGTTGAAAATCAGGAGATGTTGAATTTATAACAACAAATACAACAAACAGGGAATGTAAAAGGTCTGAGTGATCCTTGCAGAAGAAAGGTTGCCTAAAGTGTACATGAGATTTTGTTAGTTTTGGCTGACAAGCAACAAATATTCTTACCATGACACAGAGTGGACTTTGTGATCCAACTCATGCACTGGCCATAGTGAAAGGAAACCACATAGGCATTTGTGTCAATGCACTGCGCTAGATTAGAACACCACATGCACTGTGCACTGGTGCAGTTCTCACAAGAGTGCTGGTCACTACATACTTTTTGAGTGCAGACCGGCTTGGATGTGGTATCGAGCTGTTTAATTCCTGGACTGCCATTGGCTGGGAGAGACAAAATACACAAACACGATATGACTTTAAGGTTGCATTTGTGACAGATTAGTGCTCAGAGAGACAAAAAACACACATGTGGTATAATATCAAGGTTACATTTGTGGTAGACTGGTATAGAGAGATATAAAAACATGCACATGGTATAATATTAAGGTTACATTTGTGATAGATTAGTGTTAGGAGAGACAAAATACATACATATGGTGTAATATTAAGGTTACATTTGTGATAGATTAGTGTTAGGAGAGACAAAATACACACATATGGTGTAATATTAAGGTTACATTTGTGATAGATTAGTGTTAGCAGAGACAAAATACATACATATAGTATAATATTAAGGTTGCTTTTGTGTTATTTATAATAAATATATATAAATTGTCCTGCCAACGGCTTTGGGGAGAGGAGAGCGATTAGGAGGGTACAAGCCTTATCCTGGCGCGAGGAAATGCAACCTAAAGACTAAATGTTGTGGCAGACCAGGCCCCAAACCTTGGTTTTCAACCGATCAAGGATCGAAGCTATGAAAGGTGGATAGTCAGAGCATTACTTTGCTGATCTGGCAGCTACTGCAGCATGTCTTGTTCCAGATGTATTGTTGTTGCCTTTCCTCTGGAGTAAACTAGGCAGACCGAGAGAAGGATCATGCTGCATGGGTAACACATTGTCGCTACAATTCAGCCCAGGCTTTGTGCTATGGAGAGGTATAATTCCGTCCCTGGTCTTAACCGGTCTCAGAATCAAAGCGAGAGGTAGCAGTTACAGGTTATTAAGTCCTTGTCTGCATGATGGTGGGGATGACCATGTGTTCACATGCATCCATTGTGAACAAACATTTACAGTGCAAATTGATCTGGTCGGTCACATTCGCTACCGTCATGGGCTGTAGTTATTATGCCTTTTTTAAGCACAATGTAACAAACTATCGTCTGTCAAGATGGCCAGGTGCCAGTAGTAGTATATAAATTGTCCCAGAGCAGTTTTATGCTATGGGTGTGCGATGTGATGGCGCAAATCACATTTTGTAGGTCGAGAGCAAAGAGGACTAGGTGACCAATCATCCCCTTATTTTAGCAAGGGTTAGCCCAGGCATCAAACCCCTGTTCGACCGTGCTGATGACATTACCAGCATAGTTCACTACCAACCTCGCTGTGTGCGCGTCTTTGTGTTTGGAGATAACATCAATATACACGGTATAATTTTAAGTTTAAATATGTTATGAGACAAAAAACACACTATCGAGGTTACATTTGTGGTAGACTGGTGTTAGGAGAGAGAAAATACATACATATCGTATACTATTAAGGTTACATTCGTGGTAAAATGATGTTAGGAGAAACAAAATACATAAATATGGTATACCATAAAAGTTACATTTATGGCAGATTGGTGTTAGGAGAGACAAAATACGCATCTTATGGTATCAAGGTTACAATTGTGATAGGAAAGACAAAATACATACTCATGGTATAATATCAAGGTTAAATTTGTGTTAAATTCATGCTAGGAGGGACAAAAAATTACACGCTTGGTATTATATCATCTCAAGGTTATACTTGTTATATAGATTTGTTTCACAATAGACTAAATAAATTCACATGGTATAATATCAAGGTGGAGGCGGGGTGGTCTCTCTACATAGCACAGTGGTTAATCCGCCTGTTTTGCGTTCTGAAGGTTGTGAGTTTAATTCTGGACCCCATCATTCAGTTCACAGGTGCAATTATCTCTGAGAGTATTGGAGATCTTCTGTGTGAGTTTGTGTTTTATGCGACATTTTTGACAAGTCACCATGTGGAAAAAGACCAAGCCATAAGGAATAAAAACCTACTGCAATGAAATAGTGCAACCCTTATGCCTCTAAACCTTTTATAATCTTGAGGTTAGAATTGTGTTTGGAGTGGTAGTATTAGGATAAATACTATCAACAGGAGACATAAGATGCCCCCTTCGCTAGCCAGCAGGGCACCTCATGGGAAATGATGAAGTATTCACAGGGGTTATGTAAAGTCACAACAGGCAGGTGATGGATAAAATGAACAAACTTTCTTTATTTTCAAAGGGTTAAGAATTGGGCACGGAGGCCCGTCTGACATTCTGCCCTTCTCTTATTCCTCTCATACAACTTAACCTTTTATTTCATTCAACATCACTTATGAAGCTAATCTTAGACAACAAAAGAATAATAAGCATTAACACAAATGAAAAATAATCAATAATACATGACTCACTGAGGCAATGTTTACCATGGGCATGATGAATACCTAAGGAAGGTGTAATGTGCCATACATATGGGAATGTTAATTAGCTAGTTGTCATTTGAGATAATTTACCATTATTATTTTTAGGGGGCATGTAGTCTATACTGAGGTAGTGTTCAAACAGGTTACGACTGTGATTAGTGGTGTCTTTGATTTCTTGTGGAAGATTGTTCCACAACTGAGTGGCAGAGTATGCTAAGCTTGTTTTATATAAGTCTATCCTAGGTTTAGGGACATGGAGTATATTTACAATGTAATAAACAAGTAAATGGGAATATTCTTCAACAAGTGAATCGGTACAATTATCTCGGAACAGTCATAACATCTGATGGGAGATGCCTTATAGAGATTAGAACAAGAATCGCCATGGCAAAAGTAGCTTTTAGCAAGATGAAAAACATACTGACCAATAAAAAGATGTCAATTGAAACAAGAAAAAGAGTGTTGAGATGCTACATAGAGCCTGTTCTTTTGTATGGATGTGAAACTTGGACAATGAGCAGTCAAGCTGAAAAACATCTGATGGCTGCAGGAATGTGCTTTCTGATGAAAATGCAAAGAATACCATGGACAGACAGAAAAACCAATGACCAAGAACTACAAGAGAATGAAAATCGTAAATTGATTAGAGAAATTAGACGTAGACAGTCAAAATTTTTTGGACACGTTAGAAGAAATGGATTGGAGAACTCAGTGACAACTGGCAAGATTGAAGGGAACAGACCAAGGCGAAGACCAAGAAGTCACATGGCATGGTCGAGACAGAAACACTGAGCTGATCCACGACTCTGGTGATCGAGTGAAATGGTGAGTCATGACAGCTGTCATATTCCCCCATAGTTGTGCCGCGGCGTCGTTACGAGCGCCAGGCAAAGAGCAGTTACCAATCTACAGGTTTGCTGGTGAGTAAGGCTAACCATCAGCGGGCAAGCAAGTGCTAGCGTGACGCACGCAGTTCCCGCTGGACTCCATCCCACAGGGCAAGCGCTCAGAGCGAGAAACGGCAGACGAGGCTTGGGTATTCGGACTGGACACACGTGGTTTGAGAGAGGCTTGTATTATTGCTGTGCCTGAATGTCGATTGCTAGTATCTCTTGTGAGAAGATGGAAGACTGCACAGCTGTGGTTTGAGTCTGTGAGTGTATTGATCCACTAGTATCTCTTGTGAGAAGATGGAAGACTGCGCAGCTGTGGTTTGAGTCTGTGAGTGTATTGATCCATTGACTGTATGTATTATTGCATTCATATTGTGATGGAAACATGCCGACTTAGATTGTGTTGCATGTGAAGTGTAAATAAACATTGAACTTAGTGTTACCGTGTGTCAAGTCAAATCATTCTGTGACTGTGTATGTCTCGCATATTTTAGGTCAAGCGAGCCAGATTCATCCTTACATTTGAGAACCTGACATGTGTGAACGTGGGTAGCTCGTCCTTGTTGATTATTTGAGCCAAACGTATGAACATGATAGCTTTCGTCCAGCCTTAAGTTAGATCATAAGTGAAAGTAGGTTGTTCGTCCTTGTTGGATTAGTTAAACCAAGTGTGTGATCGTATGTAACTTGTCCACATAAAATTATGAACATGATGTCTACTTCCTTACTAAAGTTGAGCATTTAATTTGTGTGTAAGCGAGGTATCATCATAGTTGTTAAACGTTTAAACATGGCTAACTTGTCTTCGTGAAAGTAGTTGTGTAGCGTGTGGAAGCAGAAAGTTCAGGAAAGAAAGATACTTGTGGAAATTGTTGAACAGACGACATTACGACCAACAATAACACACGATGGCATACAAACCTAAATCAAAACTACAACACCATCTTCTCCAATCAACCAGGACAAACAGACTTAGTACATCACCACATTACCTTGACATCCGACACACCAATAAAATGCAGACCATACTCCATTTCCATACATTACAAAGAACAACTACATCAAGAAATTATAGACTTAGAAAAGAACCACATCATCAGACGATCACAGTCACATTTTTGTTCTCCAATAGTCATAGTGCGCAAAAAGGACAACACAATAAGATTCTGTGTAGATTACAGAAGATTAAATAAGATCACACAGTTGGATTTAGAACCGATGACCAACTGTGAAGAACTACTGACTGAACTGACGGACTCTAGGTACTTTACAAAACTGGACATGACAAAAGGTTACTGGCAAATACCGGTAGACGAACAAAGCAGACATCTGACAGCTTTTGCCACACCTTGGGGACTGTACGAATGGTGCAAATTAACATTTGGGCTTGTTAATGCACCTGCAACATTCATACGCATGACTAGATTACTGTTGACAGACATTACGAACATCATCTCGTACATGGACGACATTTGTGTACACACAAAGACAATGACAGACCATATAACGACACTACAGCAGACATTTGAACGTATCAGACAGCACGGACTGACAGTTAAACCTGCTAAAGTTGACATAGCCTACCAAGAAATCTCCTTTTTGGGCTATAAAATCTCTAATGGCTTTGTCACGACTGACGACAACATCGTGTCAAAAATTCTAAAACTATCACTTCCGACTACAAAGAAACAAGTCAGAAGTGTGTTAGGACTGCTAAATTACTACAGACAGTTCATACCAGATTTTGCTGAACTGACTGAAAGTTTTACTAACATACTAAAAAAAGAACATCCAAATAAAATTGTGAACAGTGAATGCCTAAAACTTGCATTCGATAAAGTATTATCCTATTTTTCCGAGAATAGTTCAAAGAATCCCATTCTCAAATTGCCAAATTTACATATTCCTTTCAGATTGCGCACAGATGCGAGCTCCGTGGCGATCGCGGCGATACTTTTACAGGAAAGTGACGGCATTTTGCATCCTGTATATTACCTAAGCCGTAAACTCAAACCGAGAGAACGAAGTTGGAGCACACCTCAAAAAGAAGCTCTCGCTCTTGTATTTGCTATCACAAAATTGTCCAGATTCCTCCTTGGGAGGCATTTTATAGTGGAAACCGACAATAGTCCACTGACGATTATTGCATCAGGTGCGCCGACTAACCACATGATAGCTCGATGGTCTCTTTTGCTCCAAGGCTACAGCTTTGAAGTGAAACATATCCCTGGCAAGCTTATTACACTAGCCGATCTTTTGTCCCGTTGTCCCGATGATACCCAGTAGCCAACTATGTCTGAGTGCAGTGTATCAGAACACTCAGACCATCACAGCCAGTAATCAATTTTTTTCAGAGAAGCTGTGAATTATGTGATAGGGACCAGATCCCATTGTAATTAATGCTATTATCTTAATAATATTGTAATAATTGTGTTGTATAAGTACGTAGAATGTGGTAGAAAGTGAACATTATTAATTGTAAATATTACGAACAAAGAACAGTGCCACATGTGTTCATAACTTACCTCAAGTGAACAATTTAATTTAACCATGGTACCTGTAAACCGGACTTATCCAGTGACATTTTAATCCGAATGAAACGAACGAGTGATTGAAACAAACTGTGACAGTTAAACCACTGTAGAACATTGTAATCCAGAAGTTTTCAACAAAACATCGAACACACCAGCTTGTTATAACAACTTGACATTCCGAGTATTATTACATCCTTACGGAACAAGTGTGTTAAGAACTTTCGTTTACATCAGCTGTGCGTGTGTACTTCCGGAAAGTTATTAATTTATACAAAAGTTTAGCAGACTATGAACAAAAACCCATAAAGTAATGACGCATGTAAAATATTTGTGAAACACGAATTTAAAATACGCGAATTGTGTATTACGGTTTTTGTAGTAGTGTAATCTGAGAATCATATCTTGATCAACTTGTTCACAGTAGCGACATTTATTTCGCTATTGTAAAGAAGCATCAAGCTATGACGCTGAGAAATAGATTAACAAATGAAATTTATTGTAGTTAATATAGGTTTAGATTATTTCCCTTATATTTAATTGTTGTCACATATTACACCAAAGGCCAGTAAATCGAAATAGGTGGTAATGTGTAAGGTATAAAAATAGCCTTTGTGTTGCCATTTTGTCAAACACTCCAAGATGACATCAGCTGGGTATGGAAGAGATTGCCGAAGTTGTAGACCAACATGAGATGTCCCACCAAATTTGGGTGGGACTCTAAGGTTGAAGTCGTCTCATATCGGGACGTCTTACAGTCTAACCTGACGTTTTCGGACGTATTTGAATTTTTTTTACATTTTGGTTGCGAGGTAGATGCATGTAATGCTGGTACTACCGGTCTGACTGGGTCAAAAATGGCAGCGGACGTGATTATCCATTGAGAGGATTGTACTAGGGAGGTGTTACCTTTTGACACCACATGAGCTAATATATGTAACTTGCAATACATACGTATTTCAATTAAACTTATGCCAATGCACAAGAAAACTAATGGGAAGATTCTGACAGGGTTAAAATATTAACCCTAAATTTACAAAGAGAGCACATGAAAGGTAATACCTTTCATGAATGGGGGCGGGGAGCATGTCATAATCCCCCATAGTTGTGCCGTTACCAATCTACAGGTTTGCTGGTGAGTAAGGCTAACCGTCAGCGGTCAAGCAAGTGCCAGCGTGACGCACGCAGTTCCCGCTGGACTCCATCCCACAGGGCAAGCACTCAGAGCGAGAAACGGCAGACGAGGCTTGGGTATTCGGACTGGACACACGTGGTTTGAGAGAGGCTTGTATTATTGCTGTGCCTGAATGTCGATTGCTAGTATCTCTTGTGAGAAGATGGAAGACTGCGCGGCTGTGGTTTGAGTCTGTGAGTGTATTGATCCATTGACTGTATGTATTATTGCATTCATATTGTGATGGAAACATGCCGACTTAGATTGTGTTGCATGTGAAGTGTAAATAAACATTGAACTTAGTGTTACCGTGTGTCAAGTCAAATCATTCTGTGACTGTGTATGTCTCGCATATGTTAGGTCAAGCGAGCCAGATTCATCCTTACATTTGAGAACCTGACAATAGCACGCTTTCCGGCATGCCACATGATTGATTGATTGATTGGTATACTTTTTTGGCTATTTGTTTAACTAGAGCATGAACATGGGAATTAAAGATTAGATTTTGATCTATGATAAGACCCAGTGCCTTGTGCTCGGTTACACTTTCTATAGGCATGCTACCAATGTGCAGCTGAAGAGTTTTCTGCGAGTTTATAGTGTGAAGTCTTTGCCTGGTTCCTATTAACATAGATTTTGTTGAGAAATGTTAATTTGCATGCAGTTTGCACGACTCCAGTTAACTACATTATTTATTTCCTGTTGCAAGGATAATTCTAGCACATTACAATCAATAGCGTTTGTATATACTGTGCAGTCATCTGCAAATAGATCGCAGGACGACGACAGATATAAGGGAAGATCATTTATATAAATGGCAAATAACAGAGGGCCAAGTATGGACCCCTGAGGTACCCCAATATTAATGGTAATGGCTTGAGATAAAGATTTATTGTGTGATACTTCTTGTTTTCTGTCTAATAAAAATGATTTTATTAATGTCACTATATTAACCCTTTACAGGGCAGACGTTTGTCCGTTTTGTAGACCTGAACGGGCAAGAAGAATTTTGAGGTTTGGTAAAATTTTGGGTTCCGTTAGTAAAATCATCACATAAAAGGTGTTAGTCAACCGATTTTACTTAAATAAAAAACAAAATGAAGTTAAAAGCATGGAGAGTATTTTACCTATGTGAATGTTCCCGGTAATCCACACATGAACACAAATATTTACAAAATACAACATATTGTTTGTGATTGTCAGTCATTTATACGGCAATTTACAAATACATTTTCAGAATCAGAATCACTTTCTTTAAAGTCTTGACTCACGACTGCTAAAGCAAAGTATTGCTAATCACTGATATCTAGCTCTGATTCAGTCAAATTCGTGCATGTAAATGTCACTTAAATTGAACCCATCGAAATCTCCACTATCACTTGAAGAATCGTCAAAATCTGTTTTGAAAAACTAAGCGTAAACACCTCGAAAACTATAAAGAAAATCCATTCAAATTCATAATACACACTTGAAAATGGCGGTCACGTTGTCAAGCTATCGGGGAAACCCAAAGTAGACAATTGGAAATCTCCAAAAGCCACGCAATCAAGTTTTTACAATGCTAGTAGTAGCTCGGACGTATTCAGACGATTTGCTCGTTTCGGGGTTCTGACACTTTGCCCGGTAAAGGGTTAAAGCTTACTTTCATTGTTTCTTCTTCTGCATTCATCCGGAGTTTCTTTTTTCGGATGTGATTGCGTTGTGCCCGTTTACAGCAGAGCTGCGTTCTTTTGCCGTTAGGCCGACACATCCGACTTCTGCGGGCATTTGTTGACCGGGTTAACCTTCCCGGGCTTTCGTTTCTAGTTTTTTCATTAGAACAGTCTGGTCTATCATACCGAATGCTTTTCTAAAGTCTATAAACATCGCTCCACATAGAGTATTGTTGTTAATATTTTGATGTCAGTTTTCTTTCATGTTTGTTAGGGCCGTATGAATAGAATATTTTGGCCGAAATCCTGACTGACTGTCAACTATTAGTTTGTGGCGAACTAAGTGCTCTAGTGTTGTTTTGTTGATGTGCTTTTCTAGCGGTTTGGATAGTGAGGATAATATGGAAATGGCCTATAATTACTCATGAGACGATCGACTACTGAACCAGCTTTTAAATGAAGATACACTTTAGCAATTTTAAAGGCTGGTGGGAAGTGACCTTTGGTGAGACATTATATATAAAAGTTAGTGACTCACAGATCACCGGTATAGCATAGTGAAGGATCTGATTACTGATTCCATCTAGTCCTGATGATTTATTGTTTTTTAGGTTTCTGAGATGAGTAAATAGTTCAGTGGTCGTCATTAGCAGTATGTTGGAGGGAATGTCTCCATAGCATTCGTTCTCACAGAATGATGATAATAAAGATATGCCATGAGGCGCTTCTGGTATTGCAGGCTTCAGTTGGTTTATGTCGGACTGAAAGAAAATCTACTGGATTGATCACATGTAACCTGATTTGATGGTAATGATTGTGATGATTTGTGTTTGTTTGTCAAGGTATTATTATTAATTGCTTTCCATATATCTTTAGTGTTGGTTTTATCTATTATTAAGTTCTTAAAATAGTTTTTCTTTTCCTTTCGAATAACATATTGAACTTTGTTTCTCAGACTACGGTACATGGTTAGATCTCTATTTTTATGTGTCCTGTCCCGGTCTCTCATAAGTTCAACTACCTCCTGTGTGATCCACGGGGGCTTAGTGTGATGTTTAACACCAACTTCCTTACATGGAACATGCTTATCAAATACAATTAGAAAGGTCTTCAGCCAGTGGTCCAAAGCATTGTCTGGGTAAGGAAGCTGGTAAACATAGTCTAGGGATGAGTTGAGCAAGTCTTGTAAAAAGATATCTTGATTGAAATTTTTATAATTTCCATATTTTATACTTATATGTTTGTGTTTCCGAGTTTTGGTACCTCTTTTCGACCACGTGCAACGTACTGGGTAGTGATCGCTGATTGCATTAATAGGTACAGTACATTCTGTGATGTTATCAGCACACAAAGTATAAATGTGATCTATAAGTGTTGCAGATGATTTTGTTATTCTAGTGGCTTGTTTGACTAACTGTTGGAAGTTATATGACTCTATTATGTTTTTCCATGTTTTGTTTGATTTTTTTAGTGTCTATGTTGCATTATTAAAGACTACATCCATAATAGTGGTGAATTTTTCATACCAGATGTTTCCTGCACTGGGGTTTCGATAAAGATAGTCAACTACTAGGGGTATACGATTTTGAAGTTTAACCTCAAGCCATACACACTCAATCTCACAGGTTTCAAAATCTAGTCTGCTGTGGACGTTAAGCGAGTTAGAAATATAAACTGCAATACCCGTCTCTTGTTTCTGATAGGGATCTCTTCTAATGGTTGTAAAACCTCTGAAAGCGATGTCATCATCTGAGATGTTACCATTTAATCGACTTTCGCTAACGCTGAACATGTGAAAATTTTGATTAAGTATAAGTGATAGTTCGGGCAGCTTCCCTAATAGAGTGACAAACAGCTGACAAGTTTTCATAATTGGACATCACTTTAGTTGTGCTAGACAGGATACGACTGCAGGCATGATGGCTAGGAATTCCACCCAGTATGGGCGCAGCTATCACAGAAATAAATTGCAACCTACTGTATTTATACAAAGTTAATCATGCCTGAACACAATGATTTACTTAACATAAGCGACGTCAAGGGGAATTCAGAAATTGCCTCATCCGGTACGGAACAGCATGTGCTATGGGTGCTGGCATTAATGTTGTTGTCTAATATGTACACAGAAAGCAATATAAATACAACAAAGGTTTATCCTGTACAGTTGTGGGCCTATACTCCACTAGGAGTCTTGACGGCGGAAGAAGACTTGGAAATGAGGTTTCAGGCAACTATCAATAATGCTAACATTCTTACAGAATACCTCAATTGCTTTAAATGTGTGACCAGATCACTGTGTGACAACATAATAATTTAATCATGTGAAATATATGCTTACATTTGGAACATTTACTGCTCTCCTGCCAGCTACATTCAGAGTGCTCGATGCAAGCATTACATGTCTGATACAGGCCACAAACTGCATTAATATTTTCTGTGCAATTTCCTGGATCCTGAAACAGAACAAATTACTACATTAACAAATTTCCAACAAATTGTTTAAATGATAAAAACTGTTAGTTATATCAGGTGGTAGTTCTATATTAAGCAAGAATATGTGCTGAGAGCTACTTGTGTTTCCTCGGACTGCTGTCTTCTCTGACAATGAAATGCACATTCAAGTAAAGGATGGCTAATTGATGCTCTGCCGAGGTGGTTTTGTCAAAGCTACTGTATCCTTCACAAGTTCACATGGAAAACAATAAGCAGTTCCTGTGGTTATCGTTGGCACAGGAATGGAGCAATTATGGGTGACCCATTGCTCTGAAATCGGAACCGTATAACTATGACCACTACAACTATGTGCAAAATAAAAAGACTGAAGATCAAACTCTGTTTCTGAATATAAAAAATAAAAGTCCATAGACAGAACCATAGAAATTGAATATGCAAACTTTGAATACCATCGCTAAAAAATTTACAACAATGCAGACTGGTAAAAAGAAATAAGAAGACATAGCAATCCATAGGTCCAACAGCATTAAGAGCCTATGCACAACACCAGCAAGCAAATAAAAGTAAGCATTTTGATAACATGCATGTTATCAGTTGGAGTATCTTCATTGCACCCCGGACAGGTCCATAGGTGCTCAGATCCTCCCCCCAGCATAAGTATATGTGTTCGGTGACTAATACTGCCAGCTCTGTGTTGGTTAACGAGGCACCTCATTTTCCCGATGTACCTCTCGTGTCTGGCTGTGCCAATTCTTACTCCCAAGTCTTTCATCCTGGACAGCAATGTGGATTCACTGACGTCAAAGTCTTCTGTTCTCGACATGTCTTTAAGGACGTTAATAACATCGGCACGATCCATTGGCTGGCCATCTGCAGGGGGTGCAGAGCCAGCCAGTTTATCAGCTCGTTCATTTCCCTTGACTCCCGCACGTCCCGGGACAAAGATGAAGGTGACTTTACGGACAACAGACTTCCTCAGCGACTCAGTCCACTGTCTACATACAGATCCAGCTTCGACCTTCCGAATCATGCTCATTGAATTACTAGTACACACACGTTGGTATAATGCTGTGCTTCTAGCCATAGGAAAGCCTGTGTTACTGCCATAACCTCCATCGTCATGCTGCTCATGGGCATAGTGTGGGCACCACTGGCTTCTTGGGCGGTTCAGCCCGCTGAATGGGCTGTAAATGCCCATGCACTTCTCTGCTGCTTTACAACAGATCCATCTGTATAGATGAGCACTTGGGGATTGTCTGCGTGTTCATTGATGAGCGCGTTGACCTCTGCATTGACAGTGACAGGATTCTGTTCTCTGCACCGTCTATCAAGTGTGATAATGCAGGAAAAGGTGCACTTAAAAGCTGGAAGCACAGGCACCCATTCCTTGCCAGGGTTGATACTGGTAGGACTTCAGACCTGTCTGATGATATCTTTCGCCCGACCCATCCATGATTTGCCACTCTTTAGCCTGTTGCCCTTTTCTCTGAATATATCTTCATGTAGAGGGTGCTGCTCATCTACATTATTTTCAAGTATGCAGAGCTCTCCAGATCTTGATCTTGTGGTTCATTGTCGGGAAGTCAAGGAGGTATCTCATCGCTACACAGCTGGTGTCTCTCGTGCAGCCCAAAATGATGCGCATGGCCTCGTTTTGTACCTTTTCAAGTCTTCCAATCTGTGTAGGGCTGACAGTAAGGATGGCCAGGGCATACTCGATGGGTGAAAGCACCAGTCGGTATTGGTAGTCGCCATGATTCTCATAGCTGACAAACCTTTTCGAGCTTTCGTTATGACATAATCGACATGATCTCTGAAAGACAGGCTACGATCAAGCCTCACACCAAGATATGTCATCGACTGGGTTCTACTCAAAATGCTCCCATCCATTCTCACTGCCGGCAGGTCTGTGTTCACAATATGGTTGTTTAGGGAGAACCATGTAACCGATGCCTTTGCAGGTTTGACAATGGCACTGGCATCCGCACACCATGAGGAAATTCGATCCAGTTCGCCCTGCATATCATTGGCAACTGCCTGTCTATCTCGACCCTGTCGATACACGAGAATGTTATCAGCAAATGACAGTACTACCCTTCCCGTCCAACTGTTGTTCAGTGATCTGCACCTATACATGTTGAATAGTACTGGTGATATGCATGTTTCCAATGGAAACATATGGATGTAAATCATGGACAAATCCACAATCACTAAAGAAGAAAATTCATGCTTCTGATCTTAAATGCTGCCCTAAAATTCTTAGAATACAGTGGATCAAGAAGAAGAAATATACCAACATTCTACACGATCTGAACAACGAAGAAAACTAGCTCACGTACAGCATCATATAAATCTGTAATTAAAATATTTTAGCTGTAACAAATGTCAGAAAAATGGAAAGTGTGGTTCCTGAAAGAAGAGGCAGGAGCTTACTAAAACGATTGTAAACAGAGGAAATTAAAAACATCTCGGGTACGGGAATGCATAAGACAAAGAAAATTGGTGAAGGATGAGTCTTTTCGACTGGTGGTGATGAAAGCAATGATTTGCAAAGGGCAAAGTACTTGCTACGTGATGATGATGAGCAAAGAAATGTGTTGATGCCAACTGTCTCTGTTTGTAGGTCTATTATATTTTAAATATTGTATGTATGTATATATATATATATATATATATATATATATATATATATATATATATATATATAAAGTTCACACTTTTCTTTGTAAAAGTACTGCAACTATTTGTCCTAACCAATAATCTTTGCACTTTTAAATTGTCTTTAGGCAGATTGCAATCCAAATGGTTCAGTTAATTAGCATTTGTCTTATTAAGAGATGCCATTGACAAACAACTAAGGAATGAACAGGCAGGTGTATGGCCAAACAGACCTTGCGCTGACAAGATAGTGACTTTATGCACAATAATAGAGCTAAGTAGTGTACTGAAACAGCCACTTTATACTGGATTTGTCGATTTAAAATGGCCTTTGACAGGTTTGATGGAGAATCACCTTTTCAGGTTGATGTAGCATTATGGGGTCATATAGTAAATCAATCAATCAGGTGGTACGTTGACTGCTGACCGCACGAAGAAAACACGTTGTTCCGCCATGTTGAAAAAAACGTAAACACAGACTGAGAACACCACACACGCTGCTGAAAATTAACTCAAGGATGGCTTCGCTCGATGCACGAACTCCGTAGCACCCGCGCAGATCTTGAGTAGAAACTCCTGGTTTTACATCCTGGCACACCAATTACACGCAAGAGATGAATAAATCCATCCCCTACGCGAAAAAGTTAACGAACACAAAACAACACGACCGTCCGTCGCCATCTTGAAACCGGAAGTCGAGGAGGTTGCTGTGGAACTACAAACCGAACTCAATCGCATAAGTACTTGGTGTGATGAAGCTGGGGCAATGGTCAACCCAACAAAGGCAACAGTGACTTGGTTCTCGTTGAATAATCATATTGTCAACACTCCAACACCAACTGTAATGCTGTGTTCAGAGACGGTGGAAAGAACACAGGCAATGAATTACCTGGGGATACGGTTTGATCGAAGCTTTGCTTATAATGTGCACATAGACCAGGTGATAACAAAGGCCAAGCGGGGTTTGGCAGCGATGTGGGTGATGGCGGCAGCAAACTGTGAGCAGCGCCATCTATGTCTTCTGTACGAGGGGTTGGTCATGTCCGTTTTGGAGTATGCAATGGCAATCCTGACTCTCAGCCATAAGCAGATAGAAAGGATGGAAAGGATACAGCATGCAGGGCTATGCGCTACCTTCTTGGTTTTCCAACCATTGAAGAGAGAATACAAGGTTGCAGGGCACGCGCCTACCTCAGAATTAACGCAAACACACAACATCCACTGCATAGTGAAATTAGGAAGGTGAAGGGCAGCAGGTTAAAAAGAGGACGGTCGTGGATGGGTCAAGCCGAAGACATTCTTCAACAGGTGTGTTCACTTGAGGACTTAGAACCTGGCGAGGAGTGGGTGCAAGTGCCAACAGACTTCTGCACATCCTTTTCAGTTTGCATCCAACTAGATAGAAAATGCAGACATGAAAATCCGGCTGCTGTTGAGGCTGAAGTACAAGCGTTGATTTTCGAGAATTCGCTAGACGGTGACGCGGTCATCTACACAGATGGGTCGGCCGTCCGACATGTGAGAAGCTCATGGGCCTATACAGCTCGGGCCGGAGGGAGAATTGTGAAGGAGGACTCTGATGCTTTCACTGAAACCACAAGTAGCCTGACCATGGAAGTCATGGCAGTAAGTAAAGCAATAACATGGCTCGAGACACAGACATTCACTAAGGCTTGTTTCCTTAGCGACTCAATGAACATGATCAAGAGGATAGAGGAGGGGTCGATCCGAAGAGAATGGTTGCTGCCTTTGGAGCGGTCTCGACTGGCAAAGATTAGTTTCATCTTCGTGCCAGGGCATGCGGGAGTACAAGGAAATGAGCGGGCTGACAAGCTCGCAGGTGAGGCTACTGTGGAGGGCGGACGCGCCATGGACCAGGCCGACATTCTGAATGCTCTACGAGAAGTAAGACTTTTGCGAGAACCAAGTGATGACTGTGAATCTACAACAATGGCCAGACTGCGAGAGCAGCAAATTAAAAGAGGGGTGGCCAAACAAGAACACTACGCAGGAAGCCAAAGAAGATTTATAAGCCAACACAGAACTGGCGTCGTTAGCCGCTACACGTTGTGGGATTTGCTGAGGAGGGGATCCGAGCACTTATGGACTGAATGGTTCGATGTGCAATGAGGATGATCTGTCGACTAACTAACTAACTAACTAATCAATCAGGTGGGTCTCTGCAATGAAGGTTGGCTGCAATGGATCTCCAACACTGTCTGTCTCTCGCCTTGACCACTGTCTGTCTCTCGCCTTGACTGTACATTCTGTCAGGCTGATGTTCGTCCATCTCTTGATGTTATCCTCCCACTTGTATCGTTGTCTACCTCTTGCTCGCTTGCCCTCAACCTTGCCTTCCAGTATGGTTTTTATAAGAGTATCATGTCTTTTAACTTGGCCAAAATATTTCACTTGTCTCCTCTTTATTTCTTTCATCAACTCTCTCTTCATTCCCAGTTTTTCTAGGACCTCTGCATTTGATTGTTTTTGTTTCCATGAAATACGACCTATTCGTCTGTATATCCACATCTCCAGGGCTTCTATACGACTTTCTAGTTCAGTGGTTCTCAACCTTTTTTGGCCCATGCCCCCTTCACCATATTTTCAGAACGTCATTTCCCCCTTCCCCCCCCCCTCCCCCTCGTATTTCCTACCTAAAAATTTGGCCCATGCCCCCCTTCACCATATTTTCAGAACGTCATTCCCCCCCCTTTCGTATTTCCTACCTAAAAATCCCGCCCCTGCCCCATACACAGTATACATAATAATGGAAGCTAAATTTAATAGCACATACTAAAACAAGTCTAGACGTCCACATAAAACATGATGTGTGGGCCTACTTACTTTATAAATTGAATTTTTGCTCAATGTCCAGGCTTACGCGTCATACAGTAGCGTTGAATATACATAGCATTTGACAATTCTCATTTTTAATGCGTTATTAATCTCTCTAAATGTTAACACTGATTTCATGCCGTTGAAAGCATTTTTGGCCATCCCATAATAGCTTATTAAGGGCAATATATGATGATATGAAATGTAGTCTTCTTCATGAGGAAAAACATACAGACACATTAACCCCCATCCACCCACCCAAAACAGGTATGCGGCAGGGATGCCTTCTGTCACCATTATAATTCTTACTGTAGATTGGATTATGAAGAAAACACTTGCTACCACCATTGGAATTCAATGGACTCTGACAAAGAAGCCTGATGATTTGGATATCATAGATGACATTGCACATCTGTCACACACAGGAAATCAGGTGCAAGAAAAACTAAACACACTTGATTGGAGGTTTATTAGCACTAGAAAATTTTTGGAAATTAAAAAAAATTAAATTCAGCACCACACCTAAGAGTGTTTAACACCAATATTAAATAGTACTACTCTACTATATGAATAAAAAAAAACATAAAGAACGATTAAACCAATTACCAATCAATCACAAACATTCATTGCCAACGCAAAAGACATGGGTACTGGATAGGACATACACTGAGAAAACTTGAAAAGAGCATAACTAGAAAGTCGTTTGTCTGGAAATCACAGGGCAAACGAAATACAGGAATATTTCAAAAGACATGGAGAAGATAATTAGAGACAGAAATGAACAATACGGGGAGGACATGGGCAGAGCTACATGAGACAACAATAGATAGAACAGTTGGGAGTGTGTTGGTTGAGGGCCATTGCCCCATGGGTGATAAAGCATTCTTCTTCTTCTTCAGTGTTCCGAGCCATTGAGGTTCTTTGCTGCAGATACAATCCGTCTCCATTCGTCTCTCTGGTGGACCCTCTCTTGCCAGTCGTTGATTCCAAGTGCTTGTAAGTCTGTATATGTATTATCTCTCCACCATCTTCTTGGTCTACCTCGGGGTCTACGGTCATTTATTTCCTGAGTGTAAGCGAGTTTTGTTTCCCTATTATCTTCCATTCTTTCTATATGCCCCAGCCATTGTAGTCTACTACCCTTCATGATACCAGTGATTAGCGGGGACTTAAACAGATCATAAATGTCTTTGTTACTTCTTCTTTTCCACTCTCCACTTTGTGTATCCCTAATGGGTCCAAAGATGCGTCTTAAAACTTTGTTCTCAAAGGTTTGTAACAAGGCTTCGTCTCCTTTCGTTGTACTCCAGGTTTCAGAGCCATACAGCACAACTGGTCTGATCAGTGTTTTGTATATTGTGATTTTGGTGTTACGAGATAGCGCCTTTGATTTTAGTAGATGTTGTAGTGCATAGTATATCTTATTTCCAGAGTTGATTCTAGTTTGTATTTCTTCCCTTATGATGTTGGAGCAGTTGAAGATTGTACCCAGGTATTTGTATGTTTCCGTTCTTTTAATGGTCATATTATCTATTTGTATGTGGCCAGAGTTTTTAGCTATTCCGTCTCTTGAAATGACCATATATTCTGTCTTATCTTGGTTGATAACCAGCCCCATCTGTTGGGCTTTTTCCTTTAAGTGAGTCAATATTTCCAATGTCTTTTGTTCACTTTGCCCTATAATATCTATATCATCTGCATAACCAAGCAGCTTGGATGTTCCTCCAATATCACATTTCTCCTTTACCTTCCTTACAACTTTCTCTAGAGCCAGATTGAAGAGTAGCGGTGATAGTGCATCACCCTGTTTCAAGCCAGATGTTATTTGGAAAGGGTCTGATTTCCTGCCTTTATATGTTACTATATTATAAGTATCTTCCATGCATAGTCTGGTCATGTTGATTAACTTCCTTGGTATTCCAAATTCCTGCATAGCATTCCATAGACTATTCCTATGGACACTATTGCCACATAGTGGTCACGCTCACACGCACCACCTAATGTGAATTAGGAGATTCCCAGTCTAACAATAGAATGACTTGACGACTAGAAACTTAGGACGACGTAATCATCGTCAGGGACAGGAAAAGGTGACTTTGAGAAAGGACATCAAGACGGCTGTGTGTGTTTTTCCCTGAAAGCTCCGTGAGCAAAAGGTTTGATCATCTAGGGCAAGGCACTGTTACTGAGGAAGGGATATCGCCTATTTATATAGCATTCATATCATACTCGATATATTACGTCACGGACATTATTTTATACTTGAAGATACTACTTACGGGATGGAGGACATTACAACACCATTATCCACATACCGGACAACAACTCTCACTTCAAGATGACACGTATACTAGGACATACTATTTTGAAATCACAGAGGATTTCGTTATATTTGAAGAATTCAACTTGGTCAGTCGGGATCGAACATTAACTCATTACGTCGACATCTACGGACAACAGTAACGTTTGAACACAACCTCAACCTTCTTTCCACACGTCATACTGGACCAAAGGAGTCAACACAACCATTGCACAAGGCCAGTATGATGATGCCATTATTAGGAACATATAGAGATACTTATGGATATTACACATTTCACCGCTGTACCAAGTGATTTACACCATTACTCTCATTGACAGACATAGAAATAACACTTCACTCTTTATACGATATCATGATGGACACCTCTCTAACAACATTAACGAATATGAATCGGTTACACGGAATGTCGGACTTTTCTACATCAACACTTTACATTGGACACTGATTGACTTTACACGGATACACTACACACGTCAGGAGGCTACTCACTTTACACTTCAGCGGTTACACATCAGAACGTTATACGGAGTGACATTGTTCTTATTGGGCGTGATACCATTCGTCTTCACGCTAAACTTTACGATGCTATACTCCATTGTGGACATTAAGCATTCCAGTACCCACAGCATTCAGCCTAAAATAATAAGGCTGCTATAACTCAAGTATCGTCGAAAACACCCAAGCCAATCACGTTTCTCAGAGATTGGTTACAAACCGCGTTGGTTCGGGTTTAAGTACAAATTCATTGTACTTTCATACAAGCAAGGAGCTGTCTACTTCCTTATACAATTCCTTCCCTTGGCATATCGTGGTTAACATATAGGATGTAAATTATCGAGCATTATATTTACGGACACGAGAACCGGAAAAAGGCCAGTAACTTTGTTCATTGTTGATTGATGTTATGTTGACTCATAATAAGGCTATTTATTTTATTTTGCGGGCGTCACCACAATACTATTGTCTTGTCATAACTGTAGTAGTATAGTATGTGCGTTACCTGTCCAAAAAAAAAAAAATGTGGGTGTATACAATTTGTTATTGTTTGTAAACAGTAAGATGTATTTGCGTTACTTGTCATTTGTCTTTTATGATTGTTAGTTGTCTTGCGTTGCATATATATGGTGTATTGGATATATTTATTCATATTTATTTCTCTAGTTATATTTGATTCGATCATTATAGAGAAATTTGATTGATTTTTTTGGTGGTGTGTGAATTTACACTACAAATTTAATTGAGTTTATATTTTCTCAACGGTGATACGACATTTACCGTACTATCTAAGTAATAGTGAGTTGAGACAATATCACAATTCTTGTCAATTCTTTTCTTCTCTTGCCTACTACTATATTTATTTCAGCCAGATAGCTCATTTTACAGGTAGGACAATATGACAAGATGTCTACGCTGCAATATTTAATTGAAATGGGCGAGAAGACTGGTCTAACTGGTGCTGAGCTTCGAAATTGGGCAAAGCTTGAGTTCAGTGAACAACAGAAACGTGACAAAGAGGATAGACAACGTGAGAAGGAGGAAAGACAACTTCAAGCCACACGTGAGAAGGAGGAAAGACAGGAAAGACTGACAGCAGAGAAGGAAACCAAACAACTGCAGATGGCTCTGGAGAGAGAACTGAAGGAAAAAGAAATAGCTTTGGAACGCGAACGAATGGAAGCTAGAGAAAAAGAAATAGCTTTGGAACGCGAACGAATGGAGTCTAGAGAAAAAGAATTAAATGCGGAAAAAGAGAAGTTAATGATAGAGATGCAAATAAAGGAGAAGCAAATGGCTACAGAAGCAGATTTGAAGATGAAACAAATTGTTGCTGAAGCAGAACTTAAAGAGAAACAATTGGCTTTTGATAGGGAGAGACTTGCTACAGAGACACTCTGGAAGGACAAAGAGGTTGAAGGTAACCTAAGGGTCAAGACGCTTGAGATGGAACGTGGAGCTGAAATCGAACAAGAGAAAATGCTTGCTACGCAGAACGATCCTGTGAAAAAGTACCAAGGTTTATTCAGGAATTTTCAACAAGGTGATTCGATTAGATCTTGGATAATGGATTTCGAAGTGCTAGTAAAGCACTACAAAGTTCCGGAGAAGGACGTACCAATTCTGTTTCACCGTCACCTCGCGTTAGAGCCGTTGAAAGTGATTGAGTTAATTCCTGAGGATTTACGTACGAACTACAAATATATGCGCGATCGTGTGCTATCACATTTTTCTTTGGATGAATCTGGTTTACGAACTAAGTTTAAAACACTTACACCGAAATCGAATCAAACATTCCTGGATTTCACTTCGGAAATGTCTTCTAGTTTTGATAAGTGGTGTAAGGCTGCGGATATTAATGATAGTTATGAGAAAGTGAGAGACTTAATTATCAGAGATAGAATGTTATCTGCGATACCAGAACCTATGTTAGTATTTCTTATGGAAAACAAATGTAAAAGTTTAAATGAGATGGAAACTAAGGGTGAATCTTATTTCAATGCACATAGGGATATTTTTGCTAACTGTGCACAACCTGAATTAGTGATAAGAGCAAGTGCAAAATTTCAAAGAGGAAACAGTAAGTTTAGAAAGTTTAGTAGTGGTAGCAATAGAAATAGTCCTTATAATAGAGAAGGTGATAGACCAAGAAAAGGCCAATTCACCAGATGCCAATATTGTAGATTATCGCATGGAAACTTAGAGATGTGTGATAGACATCCAGGTTATACAGCATATCTAAAAGACATTACGGCGAAGAAGAGAAATAAGTATGACTCTTTTAAAAGAAGCATTAAATGTTTCTCATGTAGGGCGTACGGACACACAAGCAGGTCTTGTCCAATAAGAAATTCCTGGAAGGAAGCCAGTATTGCATATGTGTTGTCTAGTTGTAGTAGCGATTCAGATGATCTAGAGGACACACACGCAGCCATTATAGAGTCATACAAGAGCAAAACAGGTAAAGAAGGTCATAATAGTGATGATGACCTTACATCAGCCAATAAGAGACATATTCACGAGGCAAATGCAGCATACACTCGTCAAGGTACTCTGACGATACACCAAGCGTTGGTGAATGGTTTACCAACAACCTGTTTTAGAGACACAGGGTCCGATATTACAGGTGTTAATCACAAACTCATAAGAGAAAGTGATTATACAGGTAAAAGTATTGAGTGCAGGACATTTGGGGGTACAATAGAAATGTACAAAACTGCATGGGTCAGCATAAAATGCCCATACTATAAAGGTCGAGTGTGCGCAGCAGTACTACCAAACCCATGTGTTAGGTTGATAATTGGTAACATCGCTGATGTCAAAGATTACGCTCAAACTATAGAACGCAAACTGATGTGATACTCACAACAACACAAACCCACGTATCACAAGAAGAAGGAATTACACATTCATTAAAAGTTCAACTGACTGGTAATAACAACAGTGTAGCACACAAAAATAGAACAAAAGTTAAACACAATAGTTACAAACAACAGATGAAATGGGATGTTGTAACCATATTTATGACAAACATGTTGAGTTGGCTTAAATTGACTTTATCTCAGGTTACATCCATAGTCACAAACACAGCCTCACAAACAAAGGCATATATTGTTGATATGGTGAATAAAAATACAGTCATTCAATCACTCATGAAAATTTACACACAAGTCAATAATAACAAACAAAATTACAATGCATTAATTAATGCGTACTTTATTTGCTTGGCTTGTTTCTGCTACAAATTAATCAAATATACTTTATTGTCATTATATATACGAGTGAAAGTTATGACAGTGTTCAATTTAACGAAGTTGAAAAATACAAATATTAACATACGTTCAGTACGGAAACACCATAAGTATGAAAGAAAGAAAAAGAGAAAGAAATAGAATAAAAGAGAAGAATAAAAGAAAAAGAAAATGGGATGAAAGTGTTAAGTTCATATTAACACAAAATACATTACAGACACATTTACAGTCTTATTACTTAGAATTCCAAATTTCTTAGATCTAAATCTATATTTGTTCAAAGTGTTCACACTATTTCATATCTCCACACTTAGGTGTGTGAAAATATTTTAGTTCTATATTCTTCAGATAATTGTTAGTAACTATATTGTTATTTTATGATGATGGATTGGTTTAAGGATTTATTCTTGTTGAGTCATAATATTAGAATATAATTCTGAGTTATTTTCTTAAAAAATCTTAAATCTTTGAAATGTATGATTGTTCACATGTCTATATCTATATTACAGACCTATAAAAATAGTTGGACAGAGGATCATGAGAAGTTATTACAACAAATAAAAACTCTATTTAGTACATATCCTATTTTGAAATTACCTTATATTTCAAAAGATTTTGTTTTACAAACGGATGCTAGTTTACATGCTATTTCAGCTGTATTACTTCAATTGCATGAAGGGAAACTACATCCTATTCTTTATTTCAGTAAAAAGCTATCTGAAACTCAAAGACATTATGCTGTTACTGAACTAGAGGCTTTAGCTTTAATTGAAAGTATTGAAAAGTTCTCTAGATACTTACTAGGTAGGAAATTTCTAGTTCTTTCGGATAACAAACCGCTACAAATTTTCAAATCGGGTCATCCGAAGAATTCTAGAATACATAGATGGTCATTACTATTACAGGATTATGAATTTGACATTTGTCATATTCCTGGAAAAGATAATAATCTTGCTGACATTCTGAGTCGATTATAGAATGGCAAATTTTCTTGTTGATTATCTAAAGTTGAATTAGAGTTATAGTTCTTGTTGTATTAAGTTCAAAGTTCGGTTATATATTGAGATGATTACTTGGGTATTACAAGCCTTATTAGAAGGTCAAAATAACAATAACCAACATGTTAAGATAGGTTATTTGATTAAATAGTATAAATAGAATTAAGGTACATTTGTATCTGATATGTGTTCAAAACAGAGCCACGGCAAGGATGAAAGTTATTAACAGACACAAGGACTTCCGGTTGGAAAGAACTCGGAAACACTTGAGTATAAAGTTGTAATTGTGAATAACTATATTTAATTTATTTAGCGTTTATATTAGTTAATGAGAAATGTTGGGTCCGAAGGGTATGTGTCATGTTATGCTGTATGCTTATGAATCAGTACAGGAGCTAAATATGACCAAGTGACAATCCAAATCCCAAAGGAAAATATCGGGAAAAAGTTAAGGTGGAATCACAGACAAGCACCCTACCCATTAAATGACAATACGACAACAAGTAACGACTACGACTAACATGGTTACTGGAAAAACGTCATTATTACCCTCATCCTAGAACTAGGACATACTTGTCATTAGGACAAGGTAGGGACTAATATTCAATTATTAGTTGAACTGATCCCATAGGATCAGTCACACGACGTTCGACGTAGGGTTTGGACAGGTGGGCGTGCCCGTTATGTAGCATTTATGATTTTTTTTTTTGAGGGTTAATGATGGGGTAAATCCTGGAGCTATGTGGTAGTGCGTAAAAATATGGTTACAGTTGTAAGTAATTATGAGAGGAAAAATGACATAGCATTTTTTTTTTGGGAGGGGGCATTATGCCACATAGTGGTCACGCTCACACGCACCACCTAATGTGAATTAGGAGATTCCCAGTCTAACAATAGAATGACTTGACGACTAGAAACTTAGGACGACGTAATCATTGTCAGGGACAGGAAAAGGTGACTTCGAGAAAGGACATCAAGACGGCTGTGTGTGTTTTTCCCTGAAAGCTCTGTGAGCAAAAGGTTTGATCATCTAGGGCAAGGCATTGTTACTGAGGAAGGGATATCGCCTATTTATATAGCATTCATATCATACTCAGGACCGGGACATATATCAAGTATAGACAACGAGTTATTTTTGGACATTGGTTGCAATATGCTTTAGGAGATTGGGTAATTATAGAATTAGATGAACGGCCAAGTTGTATTAACATGTATAACGTCCCGTCCCCGTGTCAGGGGCCCGTTATATGATACAGCAGTATTGTGTTCATTTTGTCTAAAAAGAGAGCAGATCCGAAATAAAAGGATTTATCTCAAAATTATATCAGTCTTCAAGGTGAGCGACTTTTGTTACATAAATTCATTCAAGTTTGAGTTATAATGCTTCAGCGGTTGAATGCACGTCGAGACAACTATCATAAGCCTTTTTAAAATCCACAAAAATGTTATGGAGATCTCTTGGGTGATAAAGCATGAACGATAAAAATAAAGATTAAACAACAAAATATCTCAACAGAGAAAAATAACAACTAAGAAATAAGCACCATACATGTACATTACCATGCTGCAGTTACGTACAGATGCTGGAGTTGATGTACATGAGCTGCCACACCAATGGCACCCCGGGGCATTCTGACAGGAACTACATGTGTTGTATCCTATACATTTAGCTGCAGCATCTGTGTAATAAAATAATGTACTGTACTAAATATTTACTGTAGTAAATATCTGAATAGCTTGATCATATGGCATGGTCGAGACAAGAACACAGAGCTGATCCATGACCGGTGATCGTGTAAGATGGCAAGACATGACCACCCAAGCTTATTGGTATGGCACATGATGATGATGATGATGACTGTACTAAGTTGCTGGTGAAACCTCTCAAAGACTAGGTTTTAAATCTGAAGTAAGACTAGGTTTTAACTCTAAAGACTAGGTTTTAACTCTGAAATAAGACTAGGTTTTAACTCTGAAATAAGACTAGGTTTTAACTCTGAAATAAGACTAGGTTTTAACTCTGAAATAAGACTAGGTTTTAACTCTGAAATAAGACTAGGTTTCAACTCTGAAGTAAGACTAGGTTTTAACTCTGAAGACTAGGTTTTAACTCTGAAATAAGACTAGGTTTTAACTCTGAAGTTAGACTAGGTTTTAACTCTGAAATAAAACTAGGTTTTAACTGTGAAATAAGACTAGGTTTTAACTCTGAAATAAGACTAGGTTTTAACTCTGAAATAAGACTAGGTTTTAACTCTGAAATAAGACTAGGTATTAACTCTGAAATAAGACAAGGTTTTAACTCTGAAATATGACTAGGTTTTAACTCTGAAGTAAGACTATAGGTTTTAACTCTGAAGTAAGACTAGGTTTTAACTCTGAAATAAGACTAGGTTTTAACTCTGAATTAAGACTAGGTTTTAACTCTGAAATAGACTAGGTTTTAACTCTGAAATAAGACTAGGTTTTAACTCTGAATTAAGACTAGGTTTTAACTCTGAAATAAGACTAGGTTTTAACTCTGAAGTCCGATGAACTGAAGAGTGCTGGCATCTAGTGAAGTAAGGCTGATGTGGAGACCTCCCTCCCAACCTGCTACCAAAGCACCATCTCAACAGGGACATTGTCGCAGAGCTCGCCTCCCCCTCTCCAAGCTCAGAAACCAACAAGGACTGATATTGGAACTTCACACCTATAGAGAGGCATATTAGGACGCAACCATGCCATAATGTGCGCATCGCATAAGGACTGGCTGGGATTAGGCCTAGGTTGGTAATGATTCCTCCATGAATGTTAGTTATTTCATTGTCCACAGACTCCAGCTCAATGCCCAATGGGATTCAGTAAGTTAATAAATTAAACAACCCTTTCACATGCCCTGAGTCTACTGGGTATACAGTGCCAGCCACATATTTTAAACAGACCAACTGGCACTCGATGGGTGACGTGGTCAATATCGTGCTGGTCAACCATACTTTCCAGAACATTTCCTGGTATCTATTTTATGCTCGGTTGACCTTTGAGCCCAGGTCAATTATGAAAAATTCACCCGGATAGGGCCAGAAGGAGTGCTAAAGTAAAATAGGTTTATCCTGAAACAAATAAATGAACACAGAACATTTTTAGATCAATACAAAAGAGAAATCTGTGACTTGGCCTAACTTGTTTTGTGTCTTTAAGGTCCCTTAAAGAAAGTTACAGAAGTCAAAATCCCTGGCAAGTGATGAAGAGGTCACTACCAAAACTCATTTGCTGTCCAGGCACTCAGAGACCTCATATTGAAAACAATGAAAAGCACTCAAGTGAAAAGCAGAGGGCAGACAATACTTGGGACGAATAACGATCAAGTTTGAAAACCAGCACAGGAACTGAACAACCTGATGATGATATCTCAAGTAAAGGAACAGTCACTGAATATAATTACATGAGAGTGTAAAATGCTCAGGATTTCTCATACACTAGATCACAACATTATGGAATTAAATAATCCATTATTTTCATAGTCATCAATCTTCTTCACCAAATCAGAGAAAAGCCAAGTAGTTACTTTCCATCCGTCCCCTTGTGTTGAAGCTCTGTTGTGACTTTGTAACTTGTCATATTCATCACAGTCAACACATGACAGTAAGTATGCTAACAGCTGTTTTCCACACCGTAAGGAAAATATGAGGCTAGCCAATTATTTTTATAGACATATACGAGTAGCAGCAGCAGCAGAAGAAGATTGGGGGGGGGGGGAGGTGGAAGAAGAAGAAGAAGAAGAAGAAGAAGAAGAAGAAGAAGAAGAAGAAGAAGAAGAAGAAGAAGAAGAAGAAGAAGAAGAAGAAGAAGAAGAAGATGTAAAGGATCATGAAATAAAGGAAATTGCTGTATACCATGGACCATGTGAAAGAGGGGGGGGGAGATGGAATAAGAAGAAGAAGAAGAAGAAGAAGAAGAAGAAGAAGAAGAAGAAGAAGAAGAAGAAGAAGAAGAAGATGTAAAGGATTATGACATAAAGGAAATTGCTGGACTTATACCATGGACCATGTGAAAGAGGGGTGGGGGGAGGAGGAGGTGGTGGAAGAAGAAGAAGAAGAAGAAGAAGAAGAAGAAGAAGAAGAAGAAGAAGAAGAAGAAGAAGAAGAAGAAGAAGAAGAAGAAGAAGAAGATAGATGTAAAGGATCATGGCATAAAGGATATTACTGGACTTATACCATGGACCATGTGAAAGAGAATTTGCATTCTTTAACCTATCATTCTAAAACACCAAATTCTGAAGGCATCAAGATGATTGTGCATGGCTGAATGTTTAGCAACAAGAAGCTAAGGAACTATGCTGAATATATATATCTGGAAGATCACTGCTACTGTAACAAAGTGTATACAAACACTGAAGACAGTTACTGAACATACCTTTACTGTGACAAGTGGTGTCAGTGTCTGTCACACATTTGTTGTTCGCCCATTGACATTTGATGCCTGGAATGGCTGATTCACACATGTCCTTATTCTTATAAAATGTACAATTTCCTGTCATAACAAAAAAGAAGACAGCATGTTACTATAGTTATTTAGATTTCACTACTTCAAAAGTGTCATGAAGTTGGAAAAATATTTTTTTTTCTATTTCCATTATTTACAGAAAAAAGGTAACAGTGAGTTGATAGAACAATAACATGTTTATTAAGAATATTAAAATAATGATACTAGCAAGTTGACCATATACGCCCGTACGTGCGTGTGTGTGTATGGCGCGTTCATTTGAAATCTGCTCGTGCCGCACTGCGCGTAATTGCGTACGTTGAACATGATCATGTCATAGTCATGTGATAAGTACTGACCAATGAATAAAAGAGCAGGTGCTGATCGTCCCATGATGCATAGGTTCTGTTTCTGACTGTTGAGAAAATGGCTGGGTTGATCCAAAATCCGTCCAAAGAAGCTCAAAGAGCGGTGATTCAGTTTCTTTCATTTGAAGGATGTCGACCAGTGGACATTCATCGAAGAATGCAGGCAGCGTACGGTAACATATGTGTGTCGAAGACAACAGTGACAGACTGGGCACGAATGCTTTGGAAAGGAGGACATCAGTTCACGACAGATCTTCGACGGCCGGGTCAAGCACATATTGTTGCAACAGAAAACACCATTGCCAAAATTGATGCAGCAGTACAGATGAACCGTTGTCGAAGCATACGTTCGCTAGCGAAAGAATTTGATGTGTCAATTGGGACAGTTCAAAAGGTCATTCGTAAGAAACTGCAATATCAGAAGGTGTGTTTACAATGGGTACCATGGATGTTGACAGACCACCAAAGAGAGGAACGCATGGGATGGTGTTTGAACCACTTGCTATTTTACAGAGTGGAGGATGATGCATTTCTCTTCCGCATAGTAGCAGGCGATGAATCATGGTGTCACCACTTTGAGCCGAGCAGCAAAAGAGAGCATGCAAAGGAAGCATGCTGGATCACCAAAAGCCAAAAAATTCAAGTTACAGGTTTCAGCTGGTAAGGTTATGCTGAGCGCTTTTTTTTTTACCATGATGGCGTTATTGTGGGCCGACTTTAAAGAACCTGGTGTCAACATCAACTCTACCCACTACTTGCAAACACTAGACAAGCTGCAAAAAGAAATCAAGAATAAACGACCGGCATGCTTTCTCACGGTGTGATTTTGTTGCATGATAATACTTGTCCGCATGTCGCAAAGATTAAGCAGGAAGCATTAGCAAGGAAGAAGTGGGAAATTCTGCAACAATCAGCCTAGTCTTGATTTGTCACCATGTGATTTTCATTTGTTCGGACCTCTAAAAAAAGCTCTCAAGGGGCAACGATTTCACACAGATGCAGACGTAATGAACGCGGTAAAAACTTGGTTCAGTGAGCCACCACAATCCTTTTATGCGGACGGCAGTCGCCGCCTACCTAAGCAATGGGATGCTTGCCTGAATGCCTACGGCGACTTCTTCTGACCAACCCATGGTGCATAATTCATTCAAAATGAATGCTTTGTTTAATTCTACCACACCTGTTAATGTTTCTTTCATGCTTTTGTAATAAAGCCACTGGAACGGGTTTCAAATGAACGTCCCTATATATATATATATAAATGGCCATATGTCAATTACGCAGCTATGACTGTGTTCACAGGGGCAACAATCTGGATGTGGGAATGGCACACACATAAATAAGAGAAACCCATCATTTCTTACCTTCTCTGATTATGAGGAGATCAGTCTTTAGGATTGAGTTGAATCCACCAAAAATGTACACAGTGCTGCGATAAATATATGAAAGATTTTATGCACAGTTACAATAATAAAACCAAATCATATTTCCGTCAATTCATTTGTGCTCTTTTGAGGCAATGTTAATGTATTTCTGAATGCTCTCTACTACTTTCAAACATTTTATATTCACAGCTATATTTATTCAAAAGCAAACCTTGAAAAATGTGTAACTATAGGACATATGACCATAGCACTGTACAATTCTTCTTCTTCATATACCTTCAGGCATCAACTTGAATATATTTAAAGAAAGCAGCTGTCAACTTGAGATTTTTGACATCTGTATAGCCTGTCCTCAAATGCAACCAAAATAACTTTCTCCATTCTGGAGTGAGAGAGTGAATGTGTGTGTGCGCATGTGCGTGCGTGTGTGTGGAGAGAGTGATTGAGCGAGAAATGGTAGGGGAATGTGTCAGTGCATGCATTCGTACGTGTATGTGTGAGAGTGAGGGAGTGTGTGCGTGCGTGCATGCATGCGTATGTGTATGTGTGAGAGAGTGTGATTGAGAGAGTGAGTGTGTGTGTGAAGGATTGTGTGTAAGAGAGTGAGACAGTGCGAGAGTTGATGTGTTAGTGTGTGTGTGTGTGTGTGTGCGCACATGCGTGTGAGTGTGCGTATATGAAAGAATACAGAGAGAGAGAGAGAGAGAGAGAGAGAGAGAGAGAGAGAGAGAGAGAGAGAGAGAGAGAGAGAGAGAGAGAGAGCTGAGCAGACGCATGTCATGTAACACGCAGTGCATGTTATGTAACACGCGAATCCATATGTTTGAGTATTCTCATCTGTCATATTATCAGTTAAATACCATTTGATTTTATTATGTATAATATAAACTTATGTACATTACTGTAGTTTGAGTGAGAGAGTCAGTGAGTGTGAATGAGAGACAAAATGAGTGAGCATGAGAGTGAATATATATATATATATATGTATGTGTGTGTGTGTGTGTGGGGTGGGGGGGGGGGGGTGGTGGGGGGGTTAAGAGCATCACTATGTTTACGTCACATACTTTTTATGTACACATTTTTCTCCATGTTTAACATTTTTATGAGACTGCTCATGACAATTGTCAGTGTATGTGTGTGAGTAAAGTGTGGGAGTTTGTTCATACTAGTTTCAATGCTAACGTGAGACATTTTGTATGTGTCTAGATGTGAGGAGGTGTGAGTGTGTGTGGAGGATGTGTGTGAGTGTGGGGGATGTGTGGGTGGGGGTATGCGTTTGGATGGGTTGGGGTGTGTGGGTTTTTGTGGGTAGTGATATTTGTGGGTGTTGATGGGATGTGTGGAAGGATGTGTGGGGGTGAAAGTAGGGGTGTGGGAATGGGTGTGGGGGATGTGTGTATGGGCGGAGGATATGTGTATGGGACGGGTGTGGGGTGTGTGTGTTTATGTGGGTGGAGATGTGTGGGTGGTTTGAGGAAGTATGTGTGGGTGGCAGGGTTGTGTGGGTAGGAGATTGTGTTGGGTGGATTGGGGATGCAAGGGCGGGTGGGGAGAAGTGTATGGTGTGTGGGTTTGAGATATGTGTGCAGGGTGTTGGTGGGGGATGTGTGCATGGTGTGTGGGTGGGGGGGGTGTGGTGGTATGGGTGAGGATATGTGTGTGGGTGGGGGATAGTGTGTGGTGTGGGGGATATGTGTGATGGGTGCGGGGAATGTGTGTATGGGTGGGGTATATGTGTGGGTGAGTAGGGGATGTGTGGTGGTTGGGGGAAGTATGTGGGCGTGTGTGGGTGGGAGATGTGTGCGTGGATGGGGAATGTGTGGGTGGGGGTGTGTGAGTGGCTTAGGGATGTGTAGGTGGGTGAGGGATGTGTATGTGTCGGGGTGGGATGCGTGAGTGGGTGGAGGATGTGTGTGGGTAGGGGTATTGTGATCGAGAGATGTTTGGTTGGGGGTGGGTGGGTGCGTAGTGGAGGATGTGTGCGTGAGTGAGTGTGTGTTGGTGGACGGGTAGGGAATGCGTGCGTGGATGGGGAGAGGTGTGTGGTGTGTTGGTTAGGGATATTGTGTGGGTGAGGTATGTGTGTGTGGATGGGGGATTTTGTGGTGTATGGGTGGGGGTATGTGGAGTGGATGGGTAAGGGTATCTGTGTGGGTGTGGGTGGGAATATTATGTGGTATGTGGGTGGGGGATATGTGTGTGTGCGGTGTGTGGGTTGGGAATATTGCGTGGTAGGGGATGTATGTGATGTGCGGGTGGGGGATTTGTGTAGTGGGGGATTATGTTAAGGCATGTATGGGTGGGTGGAGGATGTATGTGTGGGTGGTGGGGTGTGTGTGTGAGTGGATTGGGGATGTATGGGTGGTTAGGGAGATGTGTGTGTGTGGGGGGGGGGGGAGTAGGGAGATGCCAGTTGGTGGGGATGTGTGTATATGGTTTGGGGATGTGTGAGTGGATGTGCGATGTGTGGGTTGGTGGGGGATTGTGTGTGTGGGTGGGAAATATGTGGTCAATGGAGACGTGGCTGGGGGATGGGTGGTTTGAGGTGTGGATGGGGAGAGGATGTGTGGGTTAGGATGTGTATGTGGGTGGGCGTGGGATATGTTGGTTAATGGGGGAATGTTTGTGGGTGGCGAGTGTGTTTTGGTTGGGGGAACAGGTGAGGGGAGTGTGTGTGGGTGGGGGATGGGTCGGTTGGTGGGGTATGTATGTATCCCTTGGTGTGCGTGTGTGTGGGTAGGTGAGGTTGTGTGTGGGTGGGAGATGGGCCTCATAACATGGTAATTTGCTTTGTTTATGTTTACAACATTCATTTCACAATGTTTATTTTTCTTCCTATGTAAATGTATAATGCTCTTGATGAACAAAAGACGAGTGATTGGAAGGGCCGAATGTAAGACGGGCCTGCGCGCCCAATTTGTGACCCTAATAAAGTTGATTTAAGTTGATTTTATGTTGCAGACTCTTGCATCATTTTACTAATTCCACAGTTACATCCATTAGTATCTCCCATCTTTAGCTTATTGAACAAGAGGTGTCTCATCCTGTTATGTCCTTATGTGGATCAGAAGATTGCTATGTGTTCTCTTCGGTGGAGTGGGTAATCTGCATCATCTGAAATTGAAAATTCCTGCCTGTTCACTTCAGTGGAGTGAGTAATCTGCATCATCTGAAACTGAAGATTGCTGCTAGTTCACTTTAGTGAAACATCTTTCTGATGGCCTGGATGCTCTGATTCCCAACTGGCTCTCAACAGTTATTCTTATAAACATTTTGGCCTCATCACATTTTATGTCTATAAGTAGGCTGAGGTAGATTTCCCTTGCAAATTTGTCAGTCTCTGCATTTCCAAACAGAATCCATTTTGTTACAATCCTGTTAGAAGGTAGACACTTTTAGTGAAGTATGATTTAAAAGTGACAAAAACCAATTCAATGGCTGATCAACCTGATAATGATAAACAGCACTTCATACACAATTTCAATATTAATATCGCTTTACAACCCCCCCCCCCCCCCCTCCCCCTATAATCACATTACTTGTAACCACAGAAAAAAGAACAGTCATGTGCTCTTGACAATTGTGATGACTGTCATGCAGCTGTTGAACAGGAACATTAAAATATGCAAATTATATGTTAGATTTTCAATAGCAAACTAAATATAGAGAGACCTACTTATTCACTGAGACTGCCATGTGACCAAAGCGATCCAAGTTTTCGATTGTATAGTCCAGGTACGATGAGCTTACTGTAAACCATTTGTTACAACCTGTTGAGATACCAAGCATAGATGGTGCCAGACTAAAAAGATATTAAACTGCATTTTTACACAATAAAAATCATTTACAATCACTAGGTTTTGATGGATGAAAGTTTCTACTACTAGGAAATAGAATTATATCACATGCAAAGATGATATTCCTCCCATTGACTAAAGCTGGTTGCATCAAGCATGAAGCATAAATGCTAAACTATACAAACTATTGGAACACTGAGTGAGTATCAGATACAAAGTCCATATCTCCTTGAGCAAAGCTAGTTGCAATGAGCTTGAAGCATAAATGCTAAACTAAGGAGTCTCTGTGGTGAAGTGGTCAAGCTGTTTGACTCATGCTCCGAAGGTTGTGGTTTCGATTCCGGGCCGCACCCTTCAGTTTACGAGTGAAATGTTTCGGAGACTCCTGTGGGTTGTCGCTAAAAGCTACGGAGTTCGTGCTTTGTGCTTTGTGCGACGCTTTCCGTGCTGCAGAAAGAGACCGAGCCATATGGGATAAAACCCGGTGCAATGAAGTCGACCCTGTCGACTTTTAAGCGACTTTTATGCTAAACTATAAAAACTACTGGAACACTGAGTGAATATCAGATACACAGTCCATATCTTCCTTAATAAAGCTGGTTGCATCAAGCTTGAAGCATAAATGCTAAACTATACAAGCTAAAGATTTAAAAGGAAACACCCAGTGTCTCCAGTTAAGAAAAGATGCAGAAGTCTGCTGGGAAAGTCATGATGACTATTGTTTGGGATATTAAGGGCTCTGTATTGGTGCATTTCCAGGAAAGGGATGAAACTGTGACTAGTACTTGATACTGGCATGCTATTTAAATAACCAAAGCCCATGATAGGATAAAAACGCTGGGAAATTCTCACAAAAGGAGTATTGTTGTTGTGTAACAACACATGCACTCGTATGGCTGCGCATACAGTGGATACAATATGTGCTCTGAAATTTGAGGTTTTGAAACATCCAGCATACAGTCCAGACTTGATGCCATCGACTTTTTACTTGTTTGGATCTTTGCAACAACATCTGCAGAGTCTGAAGTGTGCAGATGACAACGAGGTAATGGAGGCAATGCAAAACTGGTTCAACGCCTAGAAGACATAACAAGCTAGTGGATAGCTAGGCCAAGTGTTTCCAGGCTAGGATACCATGTTGATAAAAATCACACACACAATTTGTGGTTCACTATATTGTAAAATAATTATTCAAAAAAACTTTCTGTTACTTAATGACTTCCCCTCGTAAATATCTCAATCATTGGTGAAGTGGTTAGGAAGTGACGCTGACAATGTCATGAGCACAGTCAGAGGAGGATGTGATGCCTGGGCTTGACATTCACTTTGGGAGGGAAATAGTGTCCATATATTCCTCTGTGCACTCAGGCCTACAAAATAAAATGGTCCTAACAATTCATATACCCACAACAGGTTCCAGCTACAGGAATTTTTTGAGTTATGTCTAAATTTAAGACTACTTGTTTATATGGACTCTGCAATGATAACATACCAAAAAACAGGCACATATCCCTAACTTAAATCAACGTCAAAAAAATATAGATATGCATACATCCATGATAAATTAGTCATACACAGTAATAGCTTTCTTTGGTAATGTGATGAGAAGAGAGGTATTGGAGAACATCATGCCAACTGGAAAGATCAAGGGGAAGAGAGGCAGAGGCAGACCAAGAGAAATGATGCTGGATGGAATGAGATGGTGGCATGGAGGAATATCAGCAGAGTTCATCCAGAACATAAAAGACCAAGATCTTGATGATGATGACACAGTAACACACGAACATACCTCTATCATAAATCATGAAATCTGAGGCAAAGCACTGTTTACTAATCTGTGTGTCATTGTGTGTGTTTCCACCAAAGACAAGCATGAGTCCATTCATCATTGCTGCTGAGTGCAGGTACTGAGCACTGCCACTGCTTTGCAAGATGTACCTGGCAACAAGATGAAATAATGGTACCTTTTAATATAAAATAAAAAGTTAGGTCCTCTAGTGGACACATTCATGTAATAGCTAGGAGATTACCTGACACTTAGTGACAACTGGCAAACTTGATGGCAAAAGAGCTATAGGAAAACAAAGATATAAACCTTGTATACAAATTAAAGTACTTAAGTAAGGGAACTGAATGAAATTATATACTAAAATGACTTCACTAATGCACCTGAGCGGAATCATACGTATAATTAAATTAAATTAAATATTAAATGTTAGTTGCATGTCCCTATAAGGACATCACAATCGACCACAGCATTTATTGGTCGTTTGTGATTTTCTAGGCAACTTTACGTTCAGCAGAGTCATCAGAATAGAAAGGATGTTATAAAAGCAGTAAGTCACAGAACTGTAAACTTGTCATCACTATTAATACAACTTATGTAGCAAAGACTAGCAAAACCTCACCATTCTTTGGACATAGGGTCATACTCGTACAGCTGATCAGTATGCTGATAGGTACTGGAGCTCTGGTAGCCACCATACACATAGATCTTCTTTCTGTCGGCATCATACACGCTGGTATGCCCATAGGTGCCCTGAACTAGGCTCCCCACTGGTTTCACAACAGTCCATATTTTGGTTGCTAAAAGTTAAAGTGTTAAAAAAATTAACTATTATTTAAACAGAGCATGGATAGATTTACTGCACTGAAGACAGACAATGTGTATATTAATGCAACAAAAACAAAATTAATGACAATCAATAAAACAAATGTCAACAGATATGTTTATCAATAGAGAGAAATAACAGGAAGTGAGTAGTTTTGAATGCATATGCTTACTGTTAATAAGCTATGGAAATCTAATAACTGAAACTAAAATTTAAAGCAATTAAAACCATTATGGAATCGAACAGATAGAAAAACAAGTCAGAATACTAAGAGCATGTATATTTCCTGTGGCGCCATACGTTGTGAACCTTGAACATTTACCAAGTCACATAAAAAGCATGTATATGCCTTTAAATATAAACATTACAGAACATTAACATTAAAGGAAACAGATGTATCCAACAAGAACTTAGTAGTAAAGAAGACTGGTTACTAAAACACAATTGAAGAAAATGAAATATTCTGGGCATATTAAAAGCCTCAACCGGAGTGAGGTTGGGAAGAGACTTTCCTCCTGACCAGATACCAAAGTACCATCACCAAGGGACTGTGTTACAGAGCTCTCCTTTCCCTCACCAAGCCTAAGAACCAGCCAGGTATGCTTCACATCCATGGGGAGGCATGGCCATTCTTGGAGTGTTAGCCAGGCTGGGAACTCCTTTTGTGAATGGAGAGATGTTCTAAGGTCTTCGTCAGTTCTAGGCTACGGTCCTGTTTTTTGCTACTTCTGCAGCCATCACTTTTGGCTTAAAAGGTAAAGATAGTCCCATAACAAATACTCTCATTAGGGTGTGAAGTTTTACACCTTTACATATTCTAGGCCATGACAGATGAGGTGGGGTGGCTAGTATTCTTTCCCATCTCCTTTCCTCCCCAAACAATTCCCAGAAAACTCTAAATTTTCTGTTACCCATTTTTATGAGGCTGGGTTGTCCCCATAGCTGTACTGTAGGAACACAAAATCTTGCCACTATTAGGGATTGAACACAGAGCACAGTCATGGCAGGCAAGCATACTAACTACCATGCCACCATGACTCCACCTTTGGCTGTTTTTTTTTTAAATTGCATATCCTTTACAGGACATTGCAGTCAACACCAGCATTTTACCACCACTCTTGATGTCTTGGCAAGTTTTATGTTCAGTAGTTTGCCATTGCATTCTGAACAACCGGCTCCCATACCAACACGTTAAAACCAGCGTGACACATTCTGCTGCCAAATCTGTCACCACTGTGTTTTGAGGGAGGGTAAGTGGCATTACGAATCGCATCCGCAACACCATCGCCACGGAGACTTACATAAGCTTCATTTGAGGATAAGCTATGGTGTTTGTACATCAAGAATGATGATGACCATTAATTTCATTCAGTGGGGTTGAAAGTTTGGAGCATGAGTTCTAAGATGGCTGGTAATGCCTATTTTGGCTCAAAACGTTCATTAACAATGTGGGCAAAGAGTGATTGGTGTTCCAGGAGGAGTAGCTCCTGTAGTGGTTTTTTGGTCCAGCCTTTTTTCCCGCAGCTCTTGCAGTCCTGTTTGCCTCACAAGTGACTACACCCTTGCATAATGATGTACAGATAAGCTATATAGAGATGTTAGCAATTGCAGTTGACGACTGCCTTCTTTAAATATATTTAGGGTTGTGCTTGGATAAAGAGGAGCATTAGCAGGAATGGAAGGGAAGGAATAGATGCAGGGAAAAAAAAGAAGCTGAAGGAGCAGAAAAAAGAATATGAGGGTTGGAGGAGCAGGTGGAGTAACAACAGCAGAAGAAGAAGAAGAGGAAGGAGGAGAAGAGGAAGAAATCTTTAAATTATAAAACCCAAAAACTTACCAAGACTATACTCAAAGACCTCATTGGAGTATCCATAGTCTGGGCTGTAGCCAAATATGATCAGCAATTTTTCATTCACCACATGACTTGTGTGGCCAGAGATGCTGCGTGGACCACTGGGTAATGAACTCCATGTTTCAGATATAATGTTATACATCCATAAATCTTTCATGATCATGGTTCCATTCACTCCTCCAAACAAATAAAGAACTCCCTGCAAAATAGGTAAATTGGTGTTGTAGGTGTAAAAAGCTTTCTAGTATGTGTTTTGGTAAAGATGAGAAATAATCTAGATTTTTAACAATTAAGGTGAGTTGTGACATGCAAACCTGTATTTTTGTTGTATCAATTTACAGGGTTTCATATTAATCATCTATTTTGCAATGTTTTATCAGCTCCACTGGTTGTTTTGGTGTTGCAATTTTACTGGCATTTCATCAGGATATACTATTTCAGTTAGTATGGGTGATCACTATTCTTCACTATCAGCATCTCTAATCAGATCTATACATTTTTCTCACTTATACCATTTGGTCAAGTCAACCAAGTATTTACATCTTTGTCTTCCTTATGCTATTTTCCCACAAAAAGTGCCAGCTTTCGCTACAACTTCAAGTCTGTCTCTCTTCATAACATGCCTAGGAAATTAACTCTGATTATGCTACAATGGAGTACTGTGATAGCGTAGTGGCTAACATGCTTGCCTGCCTTTCCAGTGGTCATGTGTTTGAATTCTCACTGAGGTGGATTTTTTTAGAAATTGACCCTGATTTCCAAGTCGACCCAACCTAAAATTGACTGGGTTCAGTCAGTTAGTTAGTTAGTTAGTCGACAGATCATCCTCATTGCACATCGAACCATTCAGTCCATAAGTGCTCAGATCCCCTCCTCAGCAAATCCCGCAGCGTGTAGCGGCTATCGACACCAGTTCTGTGTTGGTTTATCAGTCTTCTTTGGCTTCCTGCGTAGTGTTCTTGTTTGGCCACCCCTCTTTTAATTTGCTGTTCTTGCAGTCTGGCCATGGTTGTAGATTCACAGTCATCACTTGGTTCTCGCAAAAGTCTTACTTCTCGTAGAGCATTCAGAATGTCAGCCTGGTCCATGGCACGTCCGCCCTCCACAGTAGCGTTACCTGCGAGTTTGTCAGCCCACTCATTCCCTTGTACTCCTGCATGCCCTGGCATGAAGATGAACCTAATCTTTGCCAGCCGAGACCGCTCCAGAGACAGCAACCATTCTCTTCGGATCCCTCCATCTCTATCCTCTGGAGCATGTTCATTGAGTCGCTAAGGAAACATGCCCTAGTGAATGTCTGTGTCTCAAGCCATGTTATTGCTTTACTTTCTGCCATGACTTCCATAGTCAGGCTACTTGTGGTCTCAGCAAAAGCACCAGAGTCCTCCTTCACAATTCTCCCTCCGGCCTGAGCCATAAAGGCCCATGAGCTTCTCACATGTCGGACGACCGACCCATCCGTGTAAATGACAGCATCACCGTCTAGCGAATTCTCGAAAATCAATGCTTGTACTTCCGCCTCCACAGCTGCCGGGTTTTCTTGTCTGCATTTTCTGTCTAGTTGGATCATTGACTGGGTTCTACAATGTCTAACAATACCATGGTGCACATTTGCTACCTGGTATCAGTACTGCAAAATATCACCTTATCTTGCTACCTTAAACAGTCTGTAATGAGACTGATCTGTTGTTACAATATATGTTTTTCATTGTTGTAAACATTCAGTTCTGATGCTGACAGCATCAGGCAGGAACAAACTGTGTTAAATTCTGTTTGTTTTAAGTGTTATATTTGTTCTGTAATATATGCAACATTTGTAACTATGTCAGACAAAGTACCTCATGAAAAACTGTAGTGTGACCATAACGTGGCCATGGGGTTGGTCCTCTCTCTGTAGCTGTAGTCCAATTTTGAGTGTTTATTCTATACCTGAAAGATCAAAATATTTGTGCAGTTGTTGTTACATGCTTTCAATCATACTCTGATAATGGTGCACTTCAACAGCAGAGGCATTTCACTTTTTTGGATATTATCTTCTCCTTCTTTCATCCAGAATGTTGTTTTAGACGTAATTGCGTTGTACCTGTTTACAGCAGAGCTGCGATATTTGCACTTTTTGGCCGACACATCCGACTTCCTTCAGGCATTTGTTGGCCGGGTTGCCTTCCCGGGTTTTGGATATTATAATCTCTTAGAACTCTGGTCACATAGGTCGGCATGGCTGAATCGATAAGAACAATCGCTCTTAAATTGCCAGTGTGCTGATGCAGAGGTAGCAGATTCAACCCCTACACCAGTCAATTGAACTAAAATGTTGACTTCTTGTTCTTGAATTAAAAGTAAACTACAAGCACCTCTGAAGTCTGGGTTCACCTGATGGCGAGGGACAGTGGTAATTGGGAAAGTTAATCCACATGTAAAAATCAGTCCACTTCAATAGAAGTAGTAGCTCATTTACGGACTACGCTTGAGTTAAAAGTGAGTGAGAGCAAAAAAATAAAAAACATCTGGTCACATTATCACAATGATACAATAAGTCATGAAATAAACATCTGACTTTATTCTGAGTTGGAGAAAACAAGTGTTGTAAAGCAGAGAACTGATCATTTCATGAACAACACCCCCCACCCCTCCCCCCAGAAAAAGTTCCAACTAAACTCTCTGAACCCTGTTTCCTTGACTTTCACATACTCTATATCAGAACATCTCAAATTGAGTGTCATCTTTCAACGTCTTTGTATTATCTGATTCATCTAATCTAATGAATAATCCTGATCAAATGTCTTCGTCACAACAATTTTCAAGAACCTCATGAAGTAAATAGATTAGAATGACTATATTTTTAATGATGTGTAGTCACCTTTTTTTTGTCTCATCCATTACAAAATTTACAGAGAAAACCAAGATCAGTGTTCATTTAATTTTCATTATGCATGGCAGACATCTTTGTTTTCACATATTCTTACATTCCATGATAAGAAATGCTGTATTCATCAATGTATTTTACATGTCACGGTACTACAATGGCAGACACTGCTGTCGACGATGTGTGAAGTGTTAGATCTTCACATGCAACAACATATGAGGTGGGGGTGAGCAGTTCTCTCCCTTATCACCGTTCCTTCACAGGCAATTCCCATAACATTCTAAAGATTGCATGGTACCCATTTTCATGAGGCTGGGCCACCCCATTGCCATACTGGTCATAAAAAATTAATCCTGCCTCTGCTGGGGATTAAAATCAGACCAGTCTAGGTAGACAAGTTCACTAACTACTATGCCACCACTGCTCACAATATATTAGGCCTTCTATTGTTATTGATATCATGTCATATATGATCACAAAAGTGAGCTTATGGTATAAAGATGTTGCACACAGAACAAAATATTTTGATCTGGGGAATAAGGGTTATAACACATTAAATTCTTAACATTTCGCACTCCAATGGCAGTAGGTGCTTCTGATAATTATTGGTCAAGAGTACTCACCGGAAAAGGTTATTTGACAAATTGTTGTCTCCCATTTTAAAACCACCCAGCACCCATAATCCCCCACTGTCGTCAGAAGTGAAGGCAAATGATGCTCTGCCTGTCATGAGTGGATGTGAGGCCTGCATGCTCTCTACTAACAGTTGCCCTTTGCTGGCACTACAGTAGTTACCTGTATTTGATACACAAACATTAATTACTTACACTTAGTAAACCTGCAAAAGGAAAAATAACATTCTTTGTAAAAACAGTTACTTTTGATGTCCATTGAATTACTAAAACATCTATCCTAACACCAAAAGATAGAGTGTGGGTGATCATGGTTCACGATCTCACAACACCAGCAGTCTCAGATTGAATTTGTCACAAAATTGCTATTTTGCCAGTATTGCTTATTTCAATATTGCCTCAACATTGGACCATGAGTGCAGGGATTTGCCAGCAGGCAGTGCTGAATGGGAGATGCAACAACTGAATCATGACAATTCACGCAAAGGTGATTTAATCATCTACATAGATGGCTCAGTGCTAAGAAACAAAAGAAGTGTCTGGGGGTTATAGCGGAAGTTAATGCACGGTGTTTAATGCAAGAGAACCTGGCATATTGGCTCTACTGCAGTCACTGCTGCATTAGCTGGATGGAGGATAAACTACGCCAACACCTTGATTGTAACAGACTCACAGAGCATGCTGACAAGGGTGAGGACAGGCATGCTTCCTGCAGAGTGACTTGCTTCCATTCAAAAAATCAAAGATAGGGACCATGTGTTGGATCTGTCTCCAGGACACGCTGGTATGGTGGGAAATAAGCAGGCTAACAGATTTCATCTTGATGCAGCTCATCAAAAAGTACCATGATCTCTTGCCCTTTCTCTGCCTCGTGTATCTTTAAGTCCAAGGTGTCTTTGATGGTGTGTGTCTATCTTTGGGTTAGTCGGCTCCTGCCTCTGTTCTTTCCAAGCCACTGTGAAAGCATTTCACTCTCTGAGACATGATACTGGTTATGAACCAGTGTTCTTTAATGTTCAGATCTGTTAGAATGTTAGTATTTTTCTTCTTCTTCATCAATGATATTCTAAGAACTTTTCTGTTAACTTTTAAGCTCAAAAGACTTAAATTCTCTTCTTGAGTGATTGTGAAATAAGTCTGTGACTAACATCTATATGTTGCCACAGGAAAGATGCATGTTCTCAATTTAATGGACTTTCAGAAATCTAAAGTGTTTTCATCCAATGGATGCAACATACCTGGAGATAAATAGGCTGACAGAACTACAAAGGAAAGTGGAAGACTATCTCAAGCCTGATGTAGAAATAATTATGAGGCCAAGAAATTTATAAGAAGTAATTATAGAACCAATGGGAAGAAGAACATCAAGGCCACAGGAAAGATGATGCATACTACCAATTTAACCGAAGGGTTACAATATTCAGACTCTATATGTGACATGACAGTCTGAGATATCACTTTTTAACAGCCTCTTTGCTGAACCATTTTCTTTAGGCTATGATGATAGGAGATACAGATGACTAACTGTGGAACTGGTAAAATGACAGATAAATATTTATTTCAGGAGTATCAAACATATACAGAACAGAAAGTTATTCTATCCTACACCTGCTACCATCCATCCATCATGTGCCATGCCGGTAAGTGTGGGCGGTCATGTTCTGCCATCTCACTCGATCACCAGAGTCGTGGATCAGCTCCGTGTTTCTGTCTTGACCATGCCACAAGGCCAAGCCATCCAGGTACTTGCTTCTAGGTCTTCCCCTTGGTCTGTTCCCCTCGATCTTACCAGTTGTCACCGAGTTCTCCAAATCATTTCTTCTCATAACATGCCCAAAGAATTGTGACTGTCTACGTCTAATGTCTCCAATCAGTTTACGATCTTCATTTGTTTCTTGAAGAACTTGTTCATTGGTCTTTCTGACTGTCCATGGTATTCTTTACATTTTCCTCAGAAACCACATTTCTACAGCCATCAGATGTTTTTCAGCCTGACTGCTCATTGTCCAAGCTTCACATCCATATAAAAGTACAGGTTCTATGTAGCAGCTCAACACTCTTTTTCTCATTTCAATTGACATCTTTTTATTGGTCAGTATGTTTTTCATCTTGCTAAAGGCTACTTTTGCCATGGCGATTCTTGTTCTAATCTCTTCAAGGCATCTTCCATCAGATGTTATTACTGTTCCGAGATAATTGTACCTATTCACTTGTTGAAGAATATTCCCATTTACTTGTATATTACATTGTGGTATTTCATTCTTCCTAGTGACGACCATAATCTGTGTCTTTTTACAATTTAATTCTAACCCTAGTTGTTCACTGTGTGTAACAACCGCATCTACTAAATTTTGCAGGTCCTGTTCATTGTCTGCAATCAAGACTGTATCATCTGCATATATAATGTTATTGATGCATCGTCCCCCAATGTTGATTCCTTCCATATCTTCAATATTTCTGAAAATACTTTCACTGTACAGGGAAAACAGATCTGGAGAAAACCTGCTACATTTGAGGAAAAACTCTGTGTAGAAATGACAATGCATTCAATAGATTGCCACTTTCTTAGATACTCTCAGGTTCAAGACTGAATTGTATGAAAAAGAAAAATAATTAACATTTATGGAAAAACAGACCTGTGTAATTCTCAGAGCAATTGCATCTGTTGGACACGCATTCACCGTGGTTGGAACAATTGAAAGGACACTCTGAAATCAGGCTATCACAGTTTTGTCCTGTCCACCCATGTTTGCATTCGCACACACTGTTGTTGCAAACACCATTTGAGCAGTTCAAGTCGCAGCTGTCAATACTGCAGTAAACATAACAAGCACACTCAGTTACAATTCTCTTGCAAATGTGTAAGAAGATTTTAAAATTTATTTTGGAATATAAAGTACAATTTAAGTCTACAAGAAATGTGACAGTGTGCAATTTAAGACAAAAGTGAGTTAAAATTTTTATAAAAACCCTGTTGTAAATGTATTGTTGAAGCAAACAATCACATTTTTTTTTCAAATGCATAAAATGCATTGAATTACTCCATCACTCTCATCATCAAGTGCCTTGCCAACTTCTCCCATTTTGTAGTAGTTCTGTATTTTTCCCTTTTTCAGCAATCAACATTTGATTAGAGACTGTTCCAGCATGGGTGTCAAATAGGACATTTTGCCTGAGATCTTCATCAGTCCTCCAAGTTTGTCTCTTAAGGTCACCCCTGTGAGCCAGATTTCCTCTCTCTGACTGCCAAAGTTACAGCAACCTTATAAGACATGCTCTGGGGTTTTCTTTGGTGCTCCACATTTGCAAGTGGCAGAATCAATGAGACCCATTCGTTGGAAGCCTGCTCTGAGTCTGAAGATTCTGGTCTATGTATTTCTACCAAAGTATGTATTAATTCACATGCCGATTCATGCCATCATGATACACAGCAGAAACATGTGGTCAAGAGGTCGGGATGCCTGCCGCATAAACCATGGGTTGCGTGTTCTATTTCTCAGTAGGCTCAGAGCTTTTGTCTATAGAAAGTGAATTAAATTTCCAAGCCTTTACACTATGTGGCGACTACTTGGGGGAAGCAGGCTTTATTTTTCAGCCTGAAAACCCCTTCCTGCAGAAGCCAGTAATGGAAAAGATAAACAGATTTTCTAGAATTGTCGGTTATTGGATTTCTCATATCTTCTTTGTCTATTAATAAGTATTAATGTTACCAGTTTTTACAGTATGTTCCTTGTCTGTCATTGTATTTCTCATATCTTCTTTGCCTGGTAATTGTACCAGTTGTTATAGTATGTTCCACTTTTCCCTTGTCTCTTTCTGTGGCCCACGAATGTGGAATCTTTCCTGCTGATGTATGCACAAAATTCCTGTGTCTTGACCTCTAAGATATCGAATGTTGCCTGTCAATAGCCTTTATACTTTAAAACCACATTTCTGTAGCTTCAAGAGATGTTCTTGCTTGTTTACTAATTGTTCAGAATACAGAGCAGTACATTAAAATTGGTAGCACACAAGAATTCTTGCATCAAATTCTAATGACAAGTATAATACCTCACATGATGTTCTTTGTTTTATAAAGTGCAATTTTCTTGTCCTATCCTGCTTTTTATTTTGTGCTACATCTTTCATCTGATGTTATCCATGTAGTAAAATATTTTATCTCTTGACTTGCCTCAAATTAATGTCGCACTTTAATTTAAAATATGGGTGGAATCTGTTTCTTTGGTATTACCTTTACATCTGAGTTCTTGCTATTAAGTTAAGATTCATTGTTTTCAAACTTTCTACAACATTATAAATCACTTTCTGTAATTCCATCACACTTGCTTCTTTTTTTTTTTTTTTTTGGCACTTGCTTGCTTTGAACTCAAGCGTAGTCCATACACATTACTTCTAGTAGTGTTGGACTGGATTTTGCATGTGGATTAGCTTTCCCTATTAATAGTGTCCCTCGCCATCAGGCGAACCCACTCCGGCTTCAGAGGTACTTGTAATTTACGTCCCCCAGTCAAGGACGATAGGTCAACATTTTAGTCCAGCTGTCCAGTGTAGGGGTTAAACACCTTACCTCAGCACACAGGATGTTTAAGAACACACGTTCTTATCTATTCAGCCATGCTGACCTACATGCTGCTGTTAAAACAGTGTTATAAACAAAACAAGGTTGTTTATATTATGGCCACTGTTGTGCTATGTCCCTGGGTCAGGACTTGTGTGGCTATCACACAGTAGGTCTGTAAGCATGAGTTACTGCAGTGGCAGGCATGGTATGGTCAGGAGTTGCGCTGCTAAGGTGTGAATGACTTGACAATCCACACCTTCACAATAACCTAGTTGGCCACAAAGTATGGGTATGTGAGAACTCGTAACTTGATAGTAGACATTATTGACCCAGGGATCCTGTGAGCTGTTATCCAGCTGCATAATTGATCGACTGAGTAATGAGGGTAATAAAACCAATGGACAACTCAGTCAGCCTTGCTTTTCCTTCACATAAGTTGAAATGTGTGTGATATGCGATATAGAGTGTTGTTGTTATTACACATGAGCTTCTAATCAGTTGTGACAGTCATCATCATCTGTACATCTGCATGCCAAAGTTACGGGCATGATTACACTTGTACATAGAGATACTTCACAATGGCTACTGGAGCAGAGAGGTCCGATAATTTGTATATAGATGGCCACAGTTGTCATCAGAGGTGTTTTCACTCAGTATAGTTTGAGATTGTTCCTGTCAAGATCACTTTGATAGTCTATTTGTTATTTAGCTCTTTCATACCCAACATTTGCCTTTGGCAAACTACAGAAATGTGTGGGACAGAAATGGAATAAGCCTGTAAACAAAGCTGAAAGTCTACAAAGCAGTTGTATTATCCACACTGCTATATGCTTGTGAAACCTGGACTGTTTACCACACACGCTAGGAAATTAAACCACTTCCACACAGTCTGCCTTAGGAAGCTACTTAAGATCAAAGGGAAAGACAAGATCCCAGACACTGAAGTCTTAGAAAGAGTGTCCATGCCCAGTATCCACACTCTACAAATGAAGAATCAGATTTACTGAGCTGGTAACCAGACTCGCATGCCAGATCACAGGCTCCCTAAATGAATTTTTTACGGTGAGCTGCACTGTGGTGAACACTCCCAAAGCGGCCAGAGGAAACGCTTTAAAAGATATCGCTCAAAGCTATTGGAATTCATCACGACACATGAGAGACATTCATGGTGTACATCACTACAAAAGGCCTCACTTACGAAGCAAATATGCCTGCAAAAGTTGTGAAAAAAAGACTGGAAAAAAAAACTACCGCTGAAGGTCCTCCTCCTGGAACGTCAAGCATTCTTTGAGCTCATTGTCTAAGAACATTTTGAGCCAAAATAAACTTGCCGGCCATCTTAGAACTTATCGCAAAAAACTTTCAAGCCTCACTGAATGAAATGAATGGTCATCACTACACTTGATGGACAAACACACACACCCCATTAATAGAGACCTCTTATTCTTCTGCCTAGTATATATCTCAATGGAGCACAGACCCTCAACTAACTTACATCAAACCATCTGTAGACCTGTTCATGATTAGTGGGATTTTGTAGCTAAAGTCGTCTACTTAATGAGGTATCCAGTTTTAAGCAAACCTTAATTAGTCACCTCACTTACAAATTGCATGGTAGGTTACAGTGTTACTATTCTTTGCTTCCCTGATAACACATGGATGTTCATTAGAAACTAATGTGTACTAACTAAGAACACAACAGCTAGCTACCAATGGCAACGCTAGGCATATTTTCTATAGGCCTTATTATATACAGTGTAAAATAAATCAGGTGATCTACTTACAAATATGAAATGTTAAATCCTGGTAATGTGAGAGCAGCATCACTGTAAAAGTGAATGAAGGCGTACTTCCCGCTCAGCTTAAATTTGATTTCTGGTTTATCTTTCAAGTCCCACATGATACCACTGTGGAAAATGAAATATTTTCAGAGAAACGGCGTAAATGGGTGCTCCATAGGAGCAACCTCGCCCGGTAGGGATAGTCATGCGCACCAGGTGACTCCAGACCGTCAACAGGCTACTAGGTGCAACAGATTAATATCATTGAAAGTAGGAACTTGGAACGTTAGAACAATGAATGAAGATGGAAAGTTAGAAAACATCAAAAAAGAAATGGAGAGAGAGAAGATTAACATATTAGGAATATCGGAAACGAGATGGAAAGGAGCAGGGATAAGGACAGGAGAGGATTGTAAGATTATTTACTCTGGGGGAGAAGAACAGCAAAGAGGTGTAGCCATTATATTAGATAAGCAAACATCAAATTCTGTCAAAGAATATCAGGCTGAGTCAGACAGTCCTATTAGTAAAATTAAATGGAAGACCTTTTAAAATAAATGTCATTCAAGTATATGCCCCAACAAGTGAATGCAGTGAAGAAAGCATAGAGGAATTTTATAATGACATGGAGTCTGCTTTGAAGAACTGCAAAAAATCAGAAATAAATATCATATTGGGCGATTTCAAGGCAAAAACAGGACAGCAAGGCGATGGATGCAGTGTAGGCAACCATGGTTTGGGAGAGAGAAATGAAAGAGGATACAGACTTGTAGAATGGGCAAAAGAACAAGAAATGGTTGTAGGAAACACCTGGTTTAAACAGCACCCTAGAAGATTATGGACATGGAGGAGTCCAGACAGCAGGATTAAAAACCAGATAGATTACATCCTGATTAGCAAAAGGTTTCGAAATGCGTTAACAGTCGTAAAAACAGTTCCAAATGCAGACTGTTACAGTGATCACAGATTAATTACAGGCACAATGAGGGTAAAGTTAAAGAAAGTCAAGTATACAGCAGGAAACCCTAAATATGACTTGTGCAAATTGAAAACTGACAAAGAAATACAAGATAATTTTAACATAGAAGTAAAGAACAAATTTGATATATTGTCTGATCTAGAGATCCTATTTCAAGATGTAGATGATCAATGGGAAATGATGAAGAATTCAATCAGTTGTGCAGCAGAAAAAACTATTCCAAAAGTAAAGATAGTGGGCTGTAAGACATGGATGACTGAAGAAATTTTACAACTAATGGAAACAAGAAGACAGAGCAAAAATAATCCTGCCAAATATGAAGAAATTCACAGAAAAGTGAGAACCTTATGTAAGGAGGCAAAAGAAACATGGCTTGAGAAAAATTGCAGAGAAATTGAAAAACAACACAACAGTAACAATGCGAAACTAATGCACAAAAGAATTCAGGAGCTTACTAATCAAAGAGCACGTACATCAGCAGGCTGCCTAAAGACAAAAGATGGAAGAGTCATAATAGAAAAAGATCAGATCTTACATGAATGGTCAGATTACGTGAAAAACCTTTATGACGATAACAGAGATGAACAGTATAATGTTCAAAATAATAATGAAGGACCAGCAATTTTGAAGATGGAGGTTCAGAATGCTCTTAACCACATGAAATCTGGCAAGACCCCCGGTTCAGACAGCGTCACAACAGAAATGATTAATGCTTTAGAAGAATATGGAATAGATCAAGTTACCAGTCTGCTTAATACAATATATGATACTGGAAATATACCTCAGGAGTTATGTAATTCTGTATTTATTGCAATCCCAAAGAAATCGGGAGCCTTGGAATGTGATCAACATCGAACAATTAGTATAATGAGCCACATCACAAAGATTTTGCTAAGAATTATCATGCAAAGAGTTAGGAGGAAAATACAACCTGAAATAGGAGAAGAACAATGTGGGTTTGTGGAAGGCAAGGGTACAGTAAATGCTGTGTATATACTGAGAACCATAATCGAACGTTCTATAGAAGTAAACAAAGATCTACACCTTTGCTTTATTGACTACACAAAGGCTTTTGATAAAGTGAGACATGTCAACATGATAAGGATGCTTGAAGATCTACAAATTGATGGAAAAGATCTTAGACTTGTAAAAACATATATTGGAAACAACAAGCTGCCATAAGAGTTGATAATGAAGTAAGCCAATATCAGCCTATTAAAAGTGGTGTGAGACAGGGATGTGTAATGTCTCCAGATCTGTTTTCCCTGTACAGTGAAAGTATTTTCAGAAATATTGAAGATATGGAAGGAATCAACATTGGGGGATGATGCATCAATAACATTAGATATGCAGATGATACAGTCTTGATTGCAGACAATGAACAGGACCTGCAAAATTTAGTAGATGCGATTGTTACACACAGTGAACAACTAGGGTTAGAATTAAATTGTAAAAAGACACAGATTATGGTCGTCACTAGGAAGGACGTAATACCACAATGTAATATACAAGTAAATGGGAATATTCTTCAACAAGTGAGTAGGTACAATTATCTCGGAACAGTAATAACATCTGATGGGAGATGCCTTGAAGAGATTAGAACAAGAATCGCCATGGCAAAAGTAGCCTTTAGCAAGATGAAAAACATATTGACCAATAAAAAGATGTCAATTGAAACGAGAAAAAGAGTGTTGAGATTCTACATAGAACCTGTACTTTTATATGGATGTGAAGCGTGGACAATGAGCAGTCAGGCTGAAAAACATCTGATGGCTGTAGAAATGTGGTTTCTGAGGAAAATGCAAAGAATACCATGGACAGCCAGAAAGACCAATGAACAAATCCTTCAAGAAACAAATGAAGATCGTAAATTGATTAGAGAAATTAGACGTAGACAGTCAAAATTCTTTGGGCATGTTATGAGAAGAAATGGATTGGAGAATTTGGTGACAACTGGTAAGATCGAGGGGAACAGACCAAGGGGAAGACCTAGAAGCAAGTACCTGGATGGCTTGGCCTTGTGGCATGGTCGAGACAGAAACACGGAGCTGATCCATGACTCTGGAGATCGAGTGAGATGGCAGAACATGACCGCCCACGCTTACCGGCATGGCACATGATAGATGGATATATATATATATATAGTGAGAGAGAGAGAGAGAGAGAGAGAGAGAGAGAGAGAGAGAGAGTGTGTGTGTGTGTGTGTGTGCATGCATGTGCATTTATGTAAACACAACGACTACTAGACCCTCAGAAAGAACACCTGTGAATTATGTATGATCTTTTCTCATTAATGTGTGTTTGTGCATGAATTCATGTGTGCAATTGCATGCATGTCTATATACACACACTACCATCTCCAGCTCCTTGCACACTGACCTTAGATGATCTTTTCTCATGTATGTGTGTCTACAAGAGACAAGAGAGAGAGAAAGTGTGTATGACAGAGAATGAGAGAGAGAGAGAGAGAGAGAGAGAGAGAGAGAGAGAGAGAGAGAGAGACAGAGACAGAATGTGACAGACAGCGGGAGTGAATGTGTGTGTCTACAAGAGACAAAGAGATAACAGAGAGTAATAGTGTACGACAGAGAGTATGAGAGTGAGAGAAGGGGAGGGAGGGAGAGAGAGAGAGAGAGAGAGAGAGAGAGAGAGAGAGAGACAGAGACAGAATGTGACAGACAGCGGGAGTGAATGTGTGTGTCTACAAGAGACAAAGAGATAACAGAGAGTAATAGTGTACGACAGAGAGTATGAGAGTGAGAGAAGGGGAGGGAGGGAGAGAGAGAGAGAGAGAGAGAGAGAGAGAGAGAGAGAGAGAGAGAGAGAGAGAGAGAGAGAGAGAGAGAGAGAGAGAGAGAGAGAGAGAGAGAGAAACTTACATGTTTTAATTCACTGTGACCGGATAAGCCAAATATTCAACAACCAAACTGCCTCTGCGATCAACTTTAGACAGTACAATGTACCAGTTCAAGCAGTACATACTACATACTAAAAGTTAAAGCAAACATACCTGATGACAGAAACCAAAGGTGCAAATGCAGAATCCCCATCATGTACATACAGATGGTCCCATATACACTCTGTAGCAAAGTCATTGATCACTAGTCTGACTCTCATGTTCTCCTGTTTCGCAGCCAGCAGCCAGCTACATGTGATATCTTTAGAGTAATTTGCTGCCCCATCATGTATGACCCCTTCCTCTCCTGGAGGCAAGCTAAACAATGGAGATTAATAAGACAAATGATTAGAGATACTGATCAAGCATTCAAAAAGCAACCCCCATAGTTGAGTCTGTTGTAGAGTTGAGAAGTATTGCACCTATAAAATGGTAAAGTAGTCTCGTGCCAGATACTGAGGTAGTGGTGTGAAGTGTTGTTTAAAATGGTAAAGGTAGTTCCATGATAGATACTACCTTGGGGTGAGAAGTGTTGTGTCTATAACATGGTAAAGGTATTCCCATGGCAGATACTATTGCAGGGGTGTGAAGTGTTATGTGTAACAAATGGTAGATGCTACTGTTGGGGTGTGAAGTATTCCACTTTAAAATGGTAAAATAAGTCCCATTGCAGATACTGCTCGAGTGTGTGAAGTGGTGCATCTATAATAGCAGTCCTGTGGCAGATACTGTGGTAGTGGTGTGAAGTTTTGTGCCTATCACATGGTGAAGGTAGTCACATGACAAATATTGTGATAGGGGTGTGAAGTTTTGTGTCTAACACATGGTAAATGAGTCACATGACAAATACTGTGGTAGAGGTGTGCAGTTGTGTGCCTAACACATGGTAAAGGTAGTCACATGACAGATACTGTGGTAGTGGTGTGAAGTTGTGTGCCTAAGACATGTTAAAGGTAGTCACATGACAGATACTGTGGTAGTGGTGTGCAGTTGTGTGCCTATCACATGGTGAAGGTAGTCACATGACAAATATTGTGATAGTGGTGTGAAGTTGTGTGCCTAAGACATGTTAAAGGTAGTCACATGACAGATACTGTGGTAGTGGTGTGCAGTTGTGTGCCTAACACATGTTAAAGGTAGTCACATGACAGATACTGTGGTAGAGGTGTGCAGTTGTGTGCCTAACACATGTTAAAGGTAGTCACATGACAGATACTGTGGTAGAGGTGTGAAGTTGTGTGCCTAACATATGTTAAAGGTAGTCACATGACAGATACTGTGGTAGTGGTGTGAAGTTTTGTGCCTGACACATGGTAAAGGTAGTCGTGGTAGAGGTGTGAAGTTATGTACCTAACACATGGTAAAGGTAGTCTTATTACAGTACTGAGGTAGAGGTGTGAAGTTTTACACCTATAAAAAGTTAAAAGTAAATGCCATGACAGACACTGCTGTAGGGGTGTGAAATGTTATGCCTTTAAAGTGGTAATGGTTGTCTTGTGGCAGATACTATGGTAGCAGTGTGAAACATTATACACACACAAACAATCTAACTGTCTGCCAATTAACTTCCTGGCACAGTAACATAATTTTTACTCGCAACTTTACCAGACCAAAACAGGATTCATAAGATTAAAAGTTAAATTAAAAACTAATACCATGGACATAAAATGTTCAACAAAGTCACTGGCTCACAAAAACAACACATTTAATGTCAAAAGATGGAGGGAGGCAATAACGGGTGAATGTAGGAGAGGAGGGGCGCTACTTTTTACAAACTGTTGAAGATATGACTGATCAAACCAGCTCCTGTAACACTATTTTTAAATATAACGGTCTCCCTGGCCAAAGGCTTGCAAAAGCGGTTTGTGAACTGCTTATCAGGCATTTGAAACGCAGCCGTGACCAATTTGTGCAGCAGACCCTGTCGCGTTGTGTTATAACGTGTTGGTATGGGAGCGGGTCGTTCAGAAAGCAATTAAAAAAAAAATTGTGCATATCCTTTACAGGACATCGCTGTCAACATCAGCATCTTTCAGCTGATTGTTGATTTCTTTGGCAAGATTACGCTCAGTAGTTTGCCATTGCTTTCTGAGCGGCCGGCTCACATACCCCGTAAGTTACCGACGCGATTCGAACCACTGCTGATTCTCACCATCGTCATGTTACTTACGAGAGTATACGAGATTACGGAGAAAAGTTGCTAACCTCTAGGCCAGGAAGCCGGCCAGAAAGCAATGGCAAACTAAAAATAATGTATTGCATATCCTTTACAGGACATCGCTGTCAACATCAGCATCTTTCGGCTGATTGTTGATTTCTTGGCAAGATTATGCTCAGTAGTTTGCCATTGCTTTCTGAGCGACCGGCTCCATACTCTCATAAGTCACTGGCGTGACTCGAACTGCTTCCAATTCTCATGCGCTCACGTCAACCATGAGAGTATTCGGGGTTACGGAGAAAGCTGCTAACCCCTCGGCCAGGGAGAAAGGCAATGGCAAACTACTGAACGTAAAATTTGCCTAGTACATCAACAGCAGATGAAAAATGCTGGTGTTGTCTGCAACGTCCTGCAAGGGACATGCAACATAAAAAAAAAATGAACAATGATTTCAGCAATCAGTATCATGCCTCTCCAGAAATTACGATCTCTGACGTCATGGATCATTTCTTATGTTGACTCCCTTCCGTGTCATGACACAAGACTTAAGAATCTTCTCACCCTGTCTTTCTCTATTTCTTTCCGCAAATCTTTCCGGTTGTCACAACATGTTCCAGTTTTTGTCTTCTCATAACATGGCCAAAAAACAATGACTACCTCTTTCTGGTGTTTGTGATAAGTTGTCTATTTGCGACTCAGCTTCCCTTAAAATGTCCAGATTGCTCATTTTGGTTGTCCAATTAATTTTCAGCATACTTCTATAAAACCAAATCTCCAAGGCTTCCATGGATTTTTTCTCTTGTTTACTAATTGTCCAGGATTCGCAGCCGTATATTAAATCAGTGTAAAAATGCTGATTTTCATTTTCCTCTTGTTGTTTTAATTAAATATTACTTTTATTGCACACCAATATCTCCACAAGTACTCCAGTCTCATCCCATAGATCATGCAAGGAGAATCTCACCACACTGCACAAAATCCATAGCCCTGGTGAGGATTTAACCACATGTATTGCAGAATCACAAATGCTATAAATATTTTGTTGTGGGTAGGTTTTCTTAATTTGAAATTTAGCTTAGGCAGTGGCTTAATTTGCCAGCTCTTTTCAATTCCCAACTGCCAATGGAAAAAAAATGGATTTTTAATATGAAAGAGAACATGGGTGCACTGAGTTTTGTTTCCTTTGTCTGAGAAAGCTAGACGTCCAATCTACTATCCCAGGATCTTGAGGAAGCATACCTCTTTTCCTTATTTAAATCTATTGATAGTAAAGCAATGTTTTAACAACTGAATATATTTGTAGTAATAAAATAAGGGAACTCAGTGAAGAGCATATATCAGACCCATGATTTATTACAATGCCATGCAATTACAATCATCCCCTTACAAATTAATTGATAATTCCATTGTTAATTATTCATTGTTGTCCATAGTGTTGTGAATTTATCCCATTTTCTGAGAATGTACAGAATATCCTTTGGCATTAAAATTATTATTACTTCAGCCTCAATCGCTTTTTTACACTTTAGAGCTACAACAGGAATGTTAAATTTTGGTCAACTTAAAAGAAAACAGGGTTTCTAAGCATCCAAGGAGAGTCTTCCTTGGAATGTAAGACTTCTTTTTCCTTCTTCTTCCTCTGCCATTTATCCCCCATTGGATCACAGGCCCTCAACAACTCATGCCAAGCCATCTTATCTTTTTCTTTTTCTCCTATAGCTTCCACCATGTCTTCCCTATATTATACATCTCTATCTCTAATCCTTTTCTCTGTGTGTTTTTAAGTCTCCCTTTATTTTGTTTGAACTGTGGGTTTCTGAGAAAGGACTTCCTAGTATATATTACCAGGTTTTCTCAATGTGTGTCCTATCCAGCACCAACATCTTTTCCTTACTCTCGATTCTCTGGAATGTGTCTAGATATTTCCCTATGCTCAGCATTAGTGATTATGTCATACAGTTCTTCTTCTTCTTCTTTTCGTTCATCCGGAGTGTTTTTTTAGATGTGATTGCGGTGTGTCTGTTATGCGCCCTTGGGCCGAAACCCGCAGGCCAACACATCGACTTTAGCGTGCTTTTTTGACCAGGTAGCATTCCTGGGATGTCATACAGTTGTATCCTTCTATTCTGTGTATGCACCAGTTAATAAATGTTTGTATTGGGATGAATAAATGTTTGTAGTTCGTTAGGAACAATTTTAGTCACTCTCCATGTTTCTGATCTAAACAGTAGTGCTGATTTAACTTTCGAGATAAATATTCTAAGTCTGAGGTTTCACAGAGGGACATTGAGTTATCATTCACTTGATTTATTCTCTCAGGATGTAGGACTAAATAAAGAGTAAAAAAACAGGACTGATGCAGGCAAACCAGCAAGGCACGTCACTCTACTTCCTGATGTTGAAAAGTCAAAGTATCTAACTAAAAAATATTATATTTTATATTAAATTGTTACTAAGTTATCCTTTCAAGCACTAATATTATACACAAATTATGCACTTTTGCTATAAAACAAAGCACAACAAATGCTGATGTCAGAGAGAATAAAGATGTGTAAACTGTAAGCATGTGAAAATACAATAGCTGCTTGTATCAGTAGTGAAGTACCAAAAGCTTGCATCTTTAGTAACTAAGTCAATAACATAATGATACAGGCAAATGGTAGAGTCCCATGGTTAGTAGATTCATGACATAATGAGGTAAAGTGATCATTCTCTTCCTTATTAGCTTTCCTTCCCAGTCAATCGACAATCTCCAGAAAGAAACATCAAGCCTGACAGAAAAATAAATAAATTCAAACAGGTGCTGGCTATCTCCACAATGAAGGTTGATTGCAAACAATTTCCAACACTTCCTTATTCTTATTTCGGGGCGGGGGGCTGAGTGGTCTCGGGTATAGTGTCCGCCTTGAGTGCTGGCGGTCCCTGGGAGGGTCGGGATTTTTTCACATGGACTTGTAGTAACAAAATTTCCCCTGATCTCTGGGCAGTGAGATCAGTCACCCATGTGTATTGTTGCGCATGTAAAAACATCCCTTGGCAGTTGGAAATCAAAAATGAGTAGCCTAACGGCACTGCCCAGGCAAAATTTTGAGTTAAAAATCTACCCAAAGTATTTCAGGATCCTCATCGGTGCTAAGGAGTTCATGCACAGAGCTGAGATTCTCCTGACTCAGGCTTGAGTTAGGAGTAGAACGGAGCACTTTTAGGTTACACCTATGTGCTGTGATGTTGACCTGTCAACTAAACTAAACTAAGTTATTATACACTGACCGACTGTCGTTTGTTTTGTTCACTGCATCCTTTGTGTGTTATCTTTTCAATTAATCGCTTGCTTGCTTGCTGCTTGCGTTCACTGGCTGTGAACTCCAGAGCGAAGTCCTGTATGTCGGATGAAGACATCTTGTTGTCCAACATCAGTGTGATGTCATACAGGACCTGAGGTTTGCGTGAGTGTCTGGCGTATTAGTGTGCAGACTGGTGGTTCCTCGCCGAGCTGGCACATACTCTCTCTAACTTTGGAAGAATCAGCAATCCTACTGTTAGCTAGGACCCTGAAGGGACCTGTTTCCCAGGACACACGACTAGGACGTGTTAGTAGGTCTTGGCCAGTATAGAACCTGGACCTGGTGCCTTGGAAACAGTGTTTCAAACACCTTTGGTCCCTTCAATTGATCGCTGCGTCTGCCTCTCCTCTTGCTGCTTGACTAATGACTGCCTTCGATTTTTCTCTCCGGTATATCTTTTATAAGAGTCAAATGTTTGTTAATCTGGCCAAAACATGTGTCTTGTCTCCTTTTTTATTACTTCCATTAGCTCTATTTTCGTTTCCACTAGGCAGTTGAGCACTATCGCTAAGTTTGTTTTTATTTTACTTTTCAGTCACACCATTAAAACAGTTACAGAATACAGTTCAGTTCTGACGACAAGGTTAAAACTGCATTCAGTTTAGTACAATTTTATAAGAAAGTGTCTATTCCGAGCCAGCTCGGTATAAACTACTCCGTTTATTCAGAGCTAAACTATCACGTGATTTTTCCCGGTCCCGGAAACCCCGGGTGGTCCTGGTCACGTCATTTGCCTAGTCACGTGACTTAACGTATGTGACGTCATCGGGACATGAGCGTGGCTATGTTATATACATTTGTTGATTCAAAATCATATCCTCAGTAGCACAGTGGCAAGTGTCTCTGCCTCATAAGCGGGAGCTGTTGGTTCGAGTCCCTGCTGGACACTTTTATTTTTTTTTTTAATTTTTCAGCAATTAATTGGGTGCAAGCGACTTTTTAATAAAAAAAATATTAAGAACTATGATTATTATATAAAAGTTATCACTTTTTTATGTCTTTCAACACATCTTTCTCATATCTCTGTCTCTCACACTAGCTTCGTTATCTATCTATCTCCTCTCTCTCTTTTCAACCTGCTTCACATATACCAGGTTTTCCTGCACTTTATGTGCGCAGCATTTCCTTGTTTATTTGTTAATTCATCAGGCCAGTAAGTCGGAAGCCTGGTGTTTGAATTGCCTAATCATGTCTTTCTGAGGCGACGCATATTAATGTCAGCTTGGACTGGAATTATGAGGCCAGGGTTGCCACTTGTTTTTGACCAAAAGTATCTAGAAACGGCCCAAACAACATCCATAAATATCTAGATTTCGTTGCAAAGTATCTAGGAAAAATATCCAGATTGAGAAAGTAAGAAATTACATATGTATTGATGTGACTGCCGCGCTCCCTGGCGAAAAGTTTACGGCTGTCGCCGTTATCCCGTATATTCTCGTGAGTAACGCAGCTGCGCCCGAACCGACAGCGATTCGAGCCGCGCTGGTAACTTACAGGGGTATGTGAGCCGGTCGCTCAGAAAGCAATGGCAAACTACTGAGCGTAATCTTGCCTTGTACATCAACAGCAGCTGGGTTGTGAAAAGAGAAGGAATGCCAAATTTTTTTCATCACTGTACATTCCATATGGTATTTCAGCTGTGTAGCACTTTTCATTTTGTCTTGTTATTCCTCATGCTCCAGGAGCTAAATACAGACAAATACAATTGCCCTGGGTACGCTAGTTATATAAGCCACTGAGGAGCTACAGGCCAGGAAAAGATATATGGTCAAATGCAGCCACTTTTGCCTTTGATGTTTATGAGGGGTTCCAGAGTAGACAGGAAACGATGGCGGTAGCGCTTGATCTCGAGGATGCGTACAATAGAGTTCGATATGATATTTTGATGACCGCACTGATGGAGAAGGGGGTCAATCCCTGGTTGGTGAACTGGATAGCAGCCGTCCTGCACTCTCGTCGGGTTGCCCTCCGTCTGGGCGCATGGACCTCAGAGCCACATATGTTAACCCCGGGACTGCCACAGGGATCTGCAATCTCACCGGTGCTCTTTAATGTGTATACGAGCAAGATTTCAAACCTAGAAGCACCAGGGGTTGGAAGAATACTAACATTTGCAGATGATATTCTTGCATATAGGCAGGGGAGAGATAGGGAGCAAACAGCCCAGGAGTTACAGGCGACAGTAGATAAAGTGATTGACTGGTGCACAGAAATGAGTGCTGTCATCCACCCGGAAAAGGCGGCTGTTTTGTGGTGCTCTCTGGACAACAGGATTGTAAGAGCTGATGTCCCAAGCCTCGCGATAGATGGTAGAAATGTCAGCAGAGAGAACAAACTGAAGTATCTGGGGATCACATTTGACAGGAGCCTATCCTTCAAGGACCATGTGGAGACGGTCGTGACAAGATCTCAAAAGGGACTCAATGCACTTAAAACTATGGCTGCAATGGACATAGAGCAGAGAATGCTTTTCACACTATACCAGCACTTGATCCTCTCAGTAATTGATTATGGATTAGGTCTGCTCACTGTCTCAGAGAGTCAGCTGGTGAAGAACGCATACAGAACGAAGCTATGCGGGTCATTCTGGGATGCACTAGAGACACCCCAGTAGTGTGTATGCGTTATATCCTTGGTCTGCCGACTGTTGCAGGTAGGCTCAATGTGATGCAGTTGAAGGCATACCTCAGAGTAGCTGCAGACACAGACCACCCACTGCATGAGGCGCTGGACGCAGTTAAGGGTCAGCGACTGATAAGAGGGAAATCATGGATGGCTCAGGCGGAGGATACGATCAGACAGGTGTGCCCCTTGGAGAACATTAGGCGTGGAGAGGAGTGGGTCAGAGTGCCAGCGGAGAAGTCAGACTTGAGCAGAGTTATAATCACATTAAGCCGGGAGTGCAGGGAGTGGCCAGCAGGGGCCACGGAAGTGGAAATCCAGCAACTAATTCAGGACAATGCTCACTCGAGTTATGTGATTATCTACACAGATGGTTGGAGTATTGATACATGACAAGGCAGACGTGGTTGCGGCCTTGTGGGAGCACGTGCACACCTCGGAGGAGCAAATGGATTACCATGGTCTGCAAAGAATGAGACGAGGAGTGACGAAGGGATCTGGCCGACGCTCAACGCTCAGAGAAAAGGCGAGACGGACTTATAATCAGATTGCTACTGGTACTATTAGTGTTGGAACTCTTCGATGGCTGCTGAGGATGGGGACGGAGCACTTATGGGAATGCCCCGAATGCTGTTATGTCGATTCCTAAATCAATCAATCAATCAATCAATTTCGAAGTGTGTCTTCAACTCCAACCATCGGTTCACAATTACTTCAACAGCTGGTTGAATTGATAACCATCTAGTTTTGCAATATGACAGAATTTTCCGTGGTGAGGAACTATCATTTAATGCTTTATATAAATTATTATATTGCTGTTGTCTGACAGATGATTTGGAGAACCAGTTATGTGTTTCAGCAATAAGGAATTCCAAATTCCTTGGTAAACATTCTGACTGATGAGGCATGTGATAATGCTAGCTGCAAGGAATGACATACACATTTCATGAGGATTAAAGATAGGATATCTTCCTTCAATTCTACATACACGCCATGGTTGATACCGACCATTACCGATGCATTATCGGTTCCAATTGCAGCCTTGCAGCCAAATTCTTTAAATTTAAATGTTTACTGACAAAAAGTTTCTTCAGTGCCCTTATGCGCCATTTTACTCATTACCGGGGGGGGGGGGGGGGGGGGAGGGTTGCCAGATTGTTGAGCGTTGACCCAAGTCAGTTCAAAGTTTAAATAATGGCAGTTACTGCCACATGGTGGTCACGCCCACACGCACCACCAAATGTAAATTGGGAGATTCCCAGTCTAACAATAGAATGACTTGACGACTAGAAACTGAGGACGACGTAATCATCGTCCGGGACAGCGGAAAGGTGACTTCGAGAAAGGAGATCAAGACGGCTGTGTGTATTTTTCCCTGAAAGCTCCGTGAGCAAAAGGTTTGATCATCTAGGGCAAAGCATTGTTACTGAGGAAGGGATATCGCCTGTTTGGATATAGCATTCTTGTCATACTCAGGACCGGAACAGATATCAAGTATAGACAACGAGTTAACGAGTTATGTTTGGACATGGGTGGCAATATACTTTAGGAGATTGGGTAATTATAGAATTATATGAACGGCCAAGTGGTATTAACATATATAACGTCCCGTGCCCGTGTTAGGGCCCCGTTATATGATACGGCAGTGTTGTGTTCATTTTGTCTAAAAGAGAGCAGATCCGAAATAAAAGGATTTATCTCAAAATTATATCAGTCTTCAAGGTGAGCGACTTTTATTACATACATTCATTCAAGTTTGAGTTCTATCGGTTGTAAGCATGTTGAGACACGTGGGGACTTCGATCCGAGGAAACAATGGTGTAATGCAAACAAGCGATGATTGATTCCCGCTATATCAGAAGTAAAGATACAATGAATGCGCGCCACAATGATAAATTCCTTTGCACGATAAGACATCAGGAGTACACAGAATGCGCCAACATGGCAGTTGCCGAAAGATTGTGAGTAACGCCAACATACTTATTATTTGACGATTATCTGCAGGTAAAGTGACTAAATAATTTAATTAAACTAGTCCTTCATAAGTGCCACAGTTTGAGAAGTTTATGAGTGGAAAGTAAGGAATAAAGATTGCACTATACTATATTAACTGGTCTACATACATGGTGCGCACGAGCAGAAACAGATAATGAACATTACGTGTATTTAATAACAGCAAATTATATACTATCGTTTGAGACAATAGTAAATAGTTAAATATGATCATAATATTGTCCAAGTTTGGGAAAGTGAAGCACAATACAGTAATGGAGAAGTAAACACAACTGATATATTTGGTTTACGGATCGTTTGAGTCCACACTCGACTTATAATGTGTTGTTGGTACAGAAGAAGGAGGCGTTAGCTTCCTACACGACATTTCCACTCAATTAACAAAGCAGTGAGTCAAACTTATAATAGGAGAAAGAACACTTACTTTCACGCTTATGACACTGATATAACTACACACAAGGATGGTACGATATTGCCAGTACCCACACATTTAACATACGAGTATCAAGAATAGGAGGACATTATACACATCAAGATACTACTGGACACTACACTGCACCTGGAACGCATCGAGACGTTACATGTTCCTCAAGACTCTGACGACAGGAACATATAAAGACACTTATGGATGTTACACATTGCACCGCTGTAGCAAATGACTCAATTATTTATTGACATTGTTCCAATGTTAGCGATCCTCACTAGGACACCATTGAGCTCATTTACGGACATGGAAGTAACACTTCGTTCGTCTAACGACACCATTTCATGATTGTGGATTGACACAACGACGATACAAACATTAACTCATTACGTCAACATCTACGGACAACGGTAACGTTTGGACATTGATTGACTGTACACGGATACACTACACACGTCAGGGGGCTACTCACTTTACACTTCAGCGGTTACACATCGGAACGTTTTACGGATTGACAATTACTATTTTTTTTCATCGTGATACCAGACACAGTCGAATCGGTCACACATTGGACTTTAGGTACCAGAACCGGATGCAGGCAGATCTACTGATTTCACTGTGGGCATCATTCATTCGGATACCTACAGCAGCCTAAACGTATCACAATAAGGCTGCAGTAAAATTCAAACGTCGTCGCTACACTACAGCCAACTACGTGTTATGGGTTGGTTACGGACTTCCTGAGTCCAGGGTGAAAGTAGTACAAGTTAATTGTACTATCGTTCAAGCCAGGAGCAACAGTCTAATGTGGACACAGCTTCTCGGGTATAAATCAACAAGCATACCAATACTCGAGTGGTGACCACGGATCAATTCCTTAATGAACTGATCGACACAATTCTATGTCAAAATTTTTGAACGACAGGAACTCTACTCGGTTATCTATGTACAAGAGAGCCGGAAAAAGGCCAGTAATTGTTATTCATTGTTGATTGATGTTATGTTGACTCATAATAAGGCTATTTATTTTATTTGCGGGTGGTTAGAAGGCCTTGATGAGCTAATGATATCTGATATCTTGATTAGTTCATGAAGTGATTTGTGGGTTGACAAGAGCCAGGTCATTACGATTTAATTTTGTTTGGTTTTGATCTTGCGGGCGTCACCTCAATATTATAGTCTCGTCGTTACGTTAGTAGTATAGTAGGAACATTATCCGTCAAAAATGGGGATACAATTTTGTTATCGTTTGTAAACAGTAATATGTATTTACGTCAGTCGTCGATCGTCTCTTATGATTATTAGTTGTCTTGCGTCACACATATTGTATATTAGACATATTTCTTCATATTTATTTTATAATTTAGATCTGTTTCGTTCATTATAGATATATTTGGTTGATTCTTTTGTTGTGTTCGAATTTACACTACAGAGTTGATTGAGTTCGTGTTTGCTCAACGGTGATACAACACTTACGTTACTATCTGATTGATGGTGATTTGAGATATTATCACAATTTTGTCGATTCTTTTCTTCTCTTGCCTACGTCCATATTTATTTCAGCCAGATAGCTCATTTTACAGGTAGGACAATAGGACAAGATGTCTACGCTGCAACATTTCATTGAAATGGGAGAGAAGACTGGTCTAACTGGTGCTGAGCTTCGAAATTGGGCAAAGCTTGAGTTCAGTGAACAACAGAAACGTGACAAGGAGGAAAAACAGGAAAGACTGGCATCAGAAAAGCAAGCGAAACAACTTGAGAGAGAAATGAAAGAAAAAGAGATGGCGATCAGACAAAGTGAGATAATTTTGGAACGTGAACGAATGGAGTCTAGAGAAAAAGAATTAAATGCGGAAAAAGAGAAGTTAATGATAGAGATGCAAATAAAAGAGAAACAGATGGCTGCAGAAGCGGAATTGAAGATAAAACAAATTGTTGCTGAAGCAGAACTTAAAGAGAAACAATTGGCTTTTGATAGGGAAAGACTTGCTACAGAAACACTCTGGAGGGACAAGGAGGTTGAAGGTAACCTAAGGGTCAAGACGCTTGAGATGGAACGTGGAGCTGAAATCGAACGAGAGAAAATGCTGGCTAAGCAGAACGATCCTGTGAAAAAGTACCAAGGTTTATTCAGGAATTTTCAACAAGGTGATTCGGTTAGTTCTTGGATGACTAATTTTAAAGTACTCGTAAAGCATTACAAGGTACCAGAGAAGGACATACCAATTTTATTTCACCGTCATCTGGCATTGGAGCCGTTAAAAGTGATTGAGTTGATTCCTGAGGATTTACGTACAAATTACAAATATATGCGCGATCGTGTGCTGTCACATTTTTCATTAGACGAATCTGGATTACGAACTAGGTTTAAAACACTTACACCGAAATCGAATCAAACATTCCTGGATTTCGCTTCGGAAATGTCTTCTAGTTTTGATAAGTGGTGTAAGGCTGCGGATATTAATGATAGTTATGAGAAAGTGAGAGACTTAATTATCAGAGATAGAATGTTATCTGCGATACCAGAACCTATGTCAGTATTTCTTATGGAAAACAAATGTAAAAGTTTAAGTGAAATGGAGAATAAGGGTGAATCTTATTTCAATGCACATAGGGATATTTTTGCTAACTGTACACAACCTGAATTAGTGATAGGAGCAAGTGCAAAATTTCAAAGAGGAAACAGTAAGTTTAGAAAGTTTGGTAGTGGTAGCAATAGAAATAGTCCTTACAATAGAGAAGGTGATAGACCAAGGAAAGGCCAATTCAACAGATGTCAGTATTGTAGATTAACGCATGGAAATTTAGAGATGTGTGATAAACATCCAGGTTATACCGCATATCTGAAGGACATTATTGCTAAGAAGAGAGGTAAGTATAACTCTTTTAAAAGAAGCATTAAATGTTTCTCGTGTAGGGCGTACGGACACACAAGCAGGTCTTGTCCAATGAGAAATTCCTGGAAGGAAGCCAGTATCGCATATGTGTTGTCTAGTTGTAGTAGCGATTCAGATGATCTAGAGGACACACACGCAGCCATTATAGAGTCATACAAGAACAAAACAGGTAAAGAAGGTAATAATAGTGATGATGACCTTACATCAGCCAATAAGAGACATATTCACGAGGCAAATGCAGCATACACTCGTCAAGGTACTCTGACGATACACCAAGCGTTGGTGAATGGTTTACCAACAACCTGTTTTAGAGACACAGGGTCCGATATTACAGGTGTTAATCACAAACTCATAAGAGAAAGTGATTATACAGGTAAAAGTATTGAGTGCAGGACATTTGGGGGTACAATAGAAATGTACAAAACTGCATGGGTCAGTATAAAATGCAAATACTATAAAGGTCGAGTGTGCGCAGCAGTACTACCAAACCCATGTGCTGGGTTGATAATTGGTAACATCGCAGATGTCAAAGATTACGCTCAAACTATAGAACGCAAACCTGATGTGATACTCACAATAACACAAGAAGAAAGAATTACACATTCATTAAAAGTTCAACTGACTGGTAATAACAACAGTGTGGCACACAAAAATAGAACAAAAGTTAAACACAATAGTTACAAACAACAGATGAAATGGGATGTTGTAACCTATAAAAATAGTTGGACAGAGGATCATGAGAAATTATTACAACAAATAAAAACTCTATTTAGTACATATCCTATTTTGAAATTACCTGATATTTCAAAAAATTTTGTTTTACAAACGGATGCTAGTTTACATGCTATTTCAGCTGTATTACTTCAATTGCATGAGGGGAAACTACATCCTATTCTTTATTTCAGTAAAAAGCTATCTGAAACTCAAAGAAATTATGCTGTTACTGAACTAGAGGCTTTAGCTTTAATTGAAAGTATTGAAAAGTTCTCTAGATACTTACTAGGTAGGAAATTTCTAGTTCTTTCGGATAACAAACCGCTACAAATTTTCAAATCGGGTCATCCAAAGAATTCTAGAATACATAGATGGTCATTACTATTACAGGATTATGAATTTGACATTTGTCATATTCCTGGAAAAGATAATAATCTTGCTGACATTCTGAGTCGATTATAGAATGGCAGATTTTCTTGTTGATTATGTAGAGTTGAATTAGAGTTATAGTTTTGTTGTATGAAGTTCAAAGTTCAGATATATATTGAGTTGATTACGTATTATAAACCTTATTAGTGGGTCAAGATAACAATAACCAACATGTTAAGATAGGTTATTTGATTAAATATTATAAATAAGGTACATTTGTATCTGATATGTGTTCAAAACAGGGCCACGGCAAGGATGAAAGTTATTAACAGAGACAAGGACTTCCGATCGGAAAGAACTCAGAAACACTTGAGTATAAAGTTGTAATTGTGAATGACTATATTTGATTTATTTAGCATTTATATTAGTTAATGAGAAATGTTGGGTCCGAAGGGTATGTGTTATGTTATGCTGTATGCTTATGAATCAGTACAGGAGCTAAATATGACCAAGTGACAATCCAAATCCCAAAGGAAAATATCGGGAAAAAGTTAAGGTGGAATCACAGACAAGCACCCTACCCATTAATATTGTCATACGACACCAAGTAACGACTACGTCTAACCTGGTTACTGGAAAAACATCATTATTACCCTCGTCCTAGAACTAGGACATACTTGTCATTAGGACAAGGTAGGGACTAATATTAACTTATTAGTTGAACTGATCCCATAGGATCAGTCACACGACGTTCGACGTAGGGTTCGGACAGGTGGGCGTGCCCGTTATGTAGCATTTATGATTTTTTTTTTGGAGGGTTAATGATGGGGTAAATCCTGGAACTATGTGGTAGTGCGTAAAAATATGGTTACAGTTGTAAGTAATTATGAGAAGAAAAATGACATAGCATTTTTTTTTTTTGGGAGGGGGCATTATGCCACATGGTGGTCACGCCCACACGCACCACCAAATGTAAATTGGGAGATTCCCAGTCTAACAATAGAATGACTTGACGACTAGAAACTGAGGATGACGTAATCATCGTCCGGGACAGCGGAAAGGTGACTTCGAGAAAGGAGATCAAGACGGCTGTGTGTATTTTTCCCTGAAAGCTCCGTGAGCAAAAGGTTTGATCATCTAGGGCAAAGCATTGTTACTGAGGAAGGGATATCGCCTGTTTGGATATAGCATTCTTGTCATACTCAGGACCGGAACAGATATCAAGTATAGACAACGAGTTAACGAGTTATGTTTGGACATGGGTGGCAATATACTTTAGGAGATTGGGTAATTATAGAATTATATGAACGGCCAAGTGGTATTAACATATATAACGTCCCGTGCCCGTGTTAGGGCCCCGTTATATGATACGGCAGTTTTGTGTTCATTTTGTCTAAAAGAGAGCAGATCCGAAATAAAAGGATTTATCTCAAAATTATATCAGTCTTCAAGGTGAGCGACTTTTATTACATACATTCATTCAAGTTTGAGTTCTATCGGTTGTAAGCATGTTGAGACAGTTACCATAATTTACGCGCGTCCAGACCAAACATTAAATGGGTAAATGACACCGAAAGAAAAGTAAAATCTAGAAAGTATTCAAAATATCCGACTCCAAATGAAAAGTATCTAGAATTGCATCCAGCATCCAAACGTCAGAAAACGATATCCAGATGCCGGCAAAACCCTCTAGATCTGAATATAAAATATCTAGAATGGCAACTATGATGAGGACATCAATAGCAGGAAATAGTAGGTCGGTAATGTAAACAAAGATGGAAGCCTGTAAACAGTAAGAGTACAGAAAGCAAGTTAACAATTCTTTAACTCGCATGGGGACACAATTATTTTTATTGGGGATACCAATCTGGAAAATTATTCTTGATATTTAAACAGCTTCATACTTCAGCTCGGTATAAACTACTCCGTTTATTCAGAGCCAGCTCGGTATAAACTACTCTGTCTATTCCGAGCCAGCTCGGTATAAACTACTCTGTCTATTCAGAGCCAGCTCGGTATAAACTCTCCCATTTTATAAATAAAGCAATTTTTATGAAGACTGTAGTTTTACTACTTTGTATAACATTATTGAGTATTTATATTACATTCTGAGTTAGTATTTAATTTATTTAGTAAACCTACCTAATTCTTCCGTAACATTCATCGCAGTTTATGCCTCTCCATCCAGGTAGACAGGTGCACGTTTCATTAATACACTTTCCCTGATCACATTCTTGGCATAATTTTGAAGAAGAAGCTGACACTTGTTCTAAACATGGTGAAAATATTATCACTATAATAAGTAAATATATTGTGAAAGAGGGACACACTGCCATTATAGTATAGTTATTATATTTTGTCTACGATATGACGATATTGCCCGTCCGCCATCTTTGAATAAATTTCCTTGTAGTAGATCTAGGTTAAAGGTTAATTAAAGCTATATTTATATAGATAGATAGATATATTTATGGCTCCCAGGTCGACTCCATTTAAAACGGGTACCATGAAATGTCTTGGGAAGTAAAGGCTGCCGAAGTCATACTAACCACATCACCCACGGAGTGCTGATTGGCCATATCAAAATATGTGTTTAGCACCATATACCCAAAGCGTCTTAAGGCGTGTAAAGCGTCATTTGTGCTCTCTCTCTCTCTCTCTCTCTCTCTCTCTCTCTCTCTCTCTTTTATTTAATGACATTCCCTCGCGCTCGTGTGTGTGTGTGTGTGTGTGTGTGTGTGTGTGTGTGTGTGTGTGTGTGTGTGTGTGTGTGTGTGTGTGTGTGTGTGTGTGTGATTAAGTAATTTACTTACATAAATGTTATTAATTATTATAAGATGCATGGAAGAGTATCGACTACAGAACATCTTATTTCAGGACACAAACTGACACTCGGCTATACCCCTTGTATGGATCGAGTAGTTTGTACGTATACGTATACACCACTATCCACTTACATTGTGGAAGAACAGCGAGGTGTTTTTCTTTTTTGATAGTCAGAAGGTGTGACACCTTACGAAATCAGCAGAAAATGATGGTTCGTTATGGAAACCGTTGTTTGAGTCACGGAAAACACCCGTTGTCTCCGGTTAAGAAACATTTGAAGACGCGGGAATCCGCAGAGAAAGTCATGGTAACCATCTTTGGGGGATCTCAAGGGCCGTTTTTCTTCTTCTTCTGTCATTCGCTTGAAATGTGTCTATGGCTGCTATGTTGCTTCTTGTGTGAATTTAACTGTCGTTTTTAGTTCACTCAATGGCCCATACACTTTATCTTCCACGGTTGTTTCTCTAGGCTATATATGTCATATTTTGGGCAGTTTTGGCATATGTGATCTGCTGGCTGCAGCACCAATCCACATGTCTACATTCGCCAAACTTGAATTGTGTATAAATGTGGCTGCATAATCTATTGTGTCCTGTTCTGAGGCGCAGAATAATTATTTGTTATGGTTTGTCCATAAAGTGGTAGACGACTTGGGCAGGTTTTCAATCAATTAGGTGCCGTCTCCACAATGAAGGTTGGCTGCAATGGATCTCCAATATTGCCTGTCTCTCGCCCTGACTATACATTGTGTCAGATTGATGTTCGTACATCTCTTGATGTTATCTTCCCACTGGTATCGTTGTCTACCTCTTGCTCGCTTGCCCTCAATCTTGCTATCTAGTAAGGTTTTTATAAAAGTACTGTGTCTTTTAACGTGACCGAAATAATTTCCAACTGATTTGATCATTCTTTTCTTTTGGTGGCATGTAACTGGTACATCAGGCTGTTCTTCTATTGCTCCTTCCTTAGCCTACCGATCAGCTCTTTCGTTTCAGGGTATTCCACAGTGCGATGATATCTATTGTATGGTGACCTTGCGCTGGCTGCGAAGTTCAGGAAGTAGTCTGTAGTAATTTCCCAGAGAGGAGTGTCTCAATTACTCATTTTGCATCTGTCAATAGCACCACAGACTGTGTACCATAGAGGGGCCCTATATTGGTGCATTTTCAGGAAAGAGGTAAAAGTGTGACTAGTTATCGATACAGTGACATGGATGCTAGTGAACAAATCGAAGTCCGCGATATGATCTAAACATCGGGGACTTCTTTCAAATGGAGTGGAGTATTGTTGCTGCACGACAAAGCCCGCCCTCATACGATTGCACATACAGTGGTCTGAAATTTAAGGTCCTGAAGTATTCAGCACATCGTCCAGTCTTGGCGTCATTTGACTTTTGTTTTACATGTTTAGATCCTTGAAAGAACATTTGCTGGGTCAACTGTTTGTAGATGGCAGCGAAGTAATGGAGGTGATGCAACACCCAATCAACAAGCTAGTGGTCATGTGGACTAGTTGTTGTTGCCAGGCAGAGGTACTATGTTGAGAGACAACACACAAACAATTTCTGGTTTGCACTATTGTTTAAAAAAAAAAATTCATAAACTTCCTGTTACTTAATGGTTTTCCTTAATAATATTGTCACCATCAAATAGCAGATTCTTAGCAAAACATCGCTCTCGTCACCCCCTCCCTTTTCCAGGAAATCTCTCGATCCCTTGTCAGTTCTCTTGCCTTATGTACCCTCATTTTACAAGTGTCTGCAATGTCCTGTGTCTATCTTCATGTCGGTCGAATCCGGGCTCTTCTAGGAACTGTACCCCCTATCCATGTCCATTTAAAGCGACCATGACGTTTATATGGCCAAAGTATTCAGTTTCCAAGATTTGATGCTGTTTATAAATAAGATTTCTTGGATGTCTTCTAGAATATCAGTATTTTTTGTCTTCTTGGTCCTAAGAACCGTTCTGTAGCAATGAAATCCAGAAGCCCCGACTTCTTTGACTTTAGTGACTGCGAAATTGCCAATGGCTGACATCATTGCCCCAGGAAAGATGCTTGTTCTAAAAATGTTTACTTTTATGTATTTTCTGGTTCTGTGTCGTGGGTTCGTAATACTGTTCAGCTTCTGCATTGCAATTGGGAGTCTACTTCTGACTTCATTTGAACAGCCCCCCCCCCTCCCCCCATAGCTCTTGGTTACTGAACCAAGGTATTCATTGTTTATTACATTTTCTATATCTTTATTGTTGATTGTTATTTCTGGTTGGCTTATAATCTATAGTTTTGTTCGTAGACGTCGCACACACACGCGGGCACGAAAGGCGGTGTGTTTCGTTTTATATGTCAAAGGATAATCAAAATTGTCATTGATCTTTAAACTTCTATACGTTATATTAAATTATTCGTTTTAAAATAATAATATACTAATGATTACAAACAATACAAAGTTTAAACATCAGCCTAGAATACTTACTATTTACCAGGATACCACCCGAAGAAAATACCAGAAACTAGAAATACTATATAATAATTGTCAAACAGCGATGGAAAATAAGCGTACCAGCCAAAATCCCTGCCAAGTACTGACTGTTGTGATGACTGTGAACTTTTAATGACAATACTAACAATTAAACTTAGAAAATTGATTAAAGAACCAAAGCCAATACGAAATGGTGCCAGCAACATTCCAGAAGAATGTATAATAGAACTGAAGAACCTGTACTAAATGTCTTTGATGGTCCAAGAAGAGATGAACTGGATGAATAACTACACATATCCTATACCATCAGCTAAAGATATTGCACCACATAAAAGGGCCACAATGAGCAACTGGAATGCAGATAGATCACAGCTTATACGACAGAGAAGAGAGCATTTAGCAAAGGGAGTATAAAATGATGATAAAGGAACAGCCTAAAAAAAAAAACCTAATAAGAGAAATAAAATAAAGAAGGCAAAAGGAAACAAGATCAAATTCCGACAAGACAAGCGTGCAACGATGGAAGTATGCATGAAGAATAGACGAGGTCACAAAAAGTTCAAAGAACTAAAAGCAGTAACCAGAAACTGTAGAGCCAAGGCAAATACATGTACTATAAATGACGCAAGTGGAATAACCCGAATAGAACATTAAAAAAAAAAAAAAAAAAAAGATGGAAGCGATATTGTAGCGAAATATATTAAAATATGCAAACTATGAAACCACGTAATACCAAAAGAGAAACAGCTAGAAAGAACCAACACTAGAGGACGATGGGTGGGCGGGCTATAAATAAGGGGAAATCACCAGGAGGTATTGCGAAACAGCACCATATGACGGGGTGGGTACCCAATTACTCCAGGCCTCAACAAGTGCGCGACTCTGTCCAGACATGAAATACCTCATCAAGAAAGTAACGAACGCAACCAACCCATCAAAAGCCGGGAAGCTGACAACAAGCAGCCCAAAGTACGAAAGACAAACTTCAAGCTACACCATAAACACCCCTACATAGCTAAGTCAAAAATTCGAAGGCTGAAAGGGGGTACTTGTACCAGAAATTGGAATTGGAAAGGAGGTATTGACTATAACTAAAGAATAAAACGCAACAACGATTCACCTAAACGAACATCACCTTGAAACAAGTAAAGAGTTTGAAGTACCTTTTTTTTTTTAAATTCGCATATCCTTTACAGGACATCGCTGTCAACATCAGCATTTTTCAGCTGATTGTTGATTTCTTGGCAATATTACGCTCAGTAGTTGTTCAAGTACCTAGGAAGTATAATATCATTAAATGGTAAATCAGAAGACGAGATCGAAAATAAGATGCAATAAAGCAAACCAACTCATTGGACAAATGGCAGCAATACTAAAGAACAAACATGTATCAATAACTACTAAAAAACACTTTACAACACAATCTTCCTACCAACTCTATGTTACCAATGCCAAACCTGGACAATGACAGAAAATGATAAAACAAAAATCACAACAGAAATGAGATTCCTGAGAAGAATACTCATTGTATCAAGAAGAGATAAGATCAGAAATGAAGAAATCAGGACTAAAGTGGGGGTTATAGCTTCACTAGATTTTATTAGAAGGCAGCAAGTCAAATGGTTTGACCATGCAAGTAGGCTACCAACTAACAGTATATCACAACAGGCAATGATGTACAGACCAGAGGGAAGCAGAGGAAGAGGCCGACCACGTAAACGATGGACGCATGGAATAACAGAGTCCATGGGAATATCGATACATGAAGCCCATAAGCGGGCACTCTCCCGCTGTTTATACTTCACCTCGACACCGCAAGGTACAAGAGGAACATGATGAGATGAGATGAGATGAGTGATAACTCCACAGCATAGTTTATTAAAGCCGGCGGAGGACAAAGCGTGAACTTATACAACACGTTCTCTAACAAGTGTGTGTATGTAGGGGGGGGGGGGCGCAGGAATATGGCCAAAATAATGGATGAGAACAATTAATATCCCAGTACTAAAACAAAAGGCTGCGTGAAATATGTAGCAATTATATTGACAATTCACTCAACCGAAATATCACTTAAAATAATAATCTATTACACAATTGGATTAAAATGTTGACCTATCGTCTTTAACTTGGGGACCCGAAGTCGGAGTGGGCTCCCCTGATGCCAAGGGGGGGGGGGGCACTGTTAATAGGGAAAGCTAAATCCACACGCAAAAGTCAGTCCACCACTACCGGAAGTAGTATGGACTACGCTTGAGTTCAAAACGAGCGAGCGCAAACAAGGGATGTTAAAGACAAGAGGATCGACTTCATTGCATCGGGTTTATCCCATATGGCTTGATCTCTTTCCACAGGTCATCCTGCCGAAAGCGTTGCACAGGGCACGGACTCCGTAGTTCCAGCTATGACTTCCTGGAGTCTCCAAGAAAATTGCACTCGTGAACAGAACGCCGTTGTCCGGAATGGAGCCCACGCGAGGGAGACAACATAACCACATCGTCAAGGAGGCTCCTAGTAAATAGAAAAAAACATAAACATAGTACAAGTTGGTGTTGGGCGAAACAGAGGCAACAGTGACAGCATATTTATTATGAGATCAATTGTAGAAAAAAGCTGAGACTGCAGTGTAGAACAGCACTCTAGAGTTATATATTTCTCAAAGGTATTTGATTGTGTAGATGTAGAACATGTAGTATTGTTGAGCACACTGAAAGAAACTGGGTTCCCATTACGCTTAATAATAAAAACATTATGGTGAACGAAAGGCAGCTGAGAGAATATGTGACGATAACAGAGATTGGATTGATACAGAACGGGGAATCAGTCAGGATTGATTGCATTTTGTCTGTGCCATGCCGGTCTCCCTGGCATAGCGATTAAGGGCGTCGCTCGTAATCCCGTATACTCTCCTACGAAATACAGCTGCGCGAGATTCGGTAGCGGTTCGCGTCGCGTTGGTAACTTACGGGGGTATGTGAGCCTGCCGTTCAGAAATCAATGGCAAACTAATGAATGTAAAACCTGCCAAGACATCAACAGCAGCTGAAAAATGCTGGTGTTGACTGCAATGTCCTGTAAAGGATATGCGAAAAAAAAAATGTCTGTGACTTGTAGAAAGTTAAGTAAATGCGTTTATCCGAAGTAATAGCACAAACATACATTATCGGTTAATAGCAAAAAGACACACGCGCAATTAAACGGACTGACAGGTAAGTAGGCCATGGAAGGTAGGTTGCATAGGTAGCGGGCAGATCAAGGCTGTATTGCCTTCGCTCACTAAATCACAGAGAGAAAGCTAGTTATTTGCATATCCTTTACAGGACGTAGCAGTCAACCCCATCAATTTTTGAGTGTTCGTGATTCCTGGACACATTTACGTTCCTACATGCTAAATCATTGTTGATGTAACCATTCCGTTTTGGGATCTGTCCCCATTCTCACGTGTATTGTCAATACTTACGTCCGTGCAGTGCTCGCGTTCCACAATCCAAGCGTGCTCTGCA